>OY804606.1:172451-551708 GCA_963680895.1 Fragum sueziense
TGACTGTCCTGTCTGGTGAGGCAGTCTGTGGCCGTGTATATCCGCCCATGTCCGTACTCAGCACCACTGACCGGCGGGACTTTAGTCTGTGAGCGGACGAGGATCGTCTAGATAAACTACTGCTGGTGAACGAATAACCATCAGACTCTCCTGTTATAGGGAATTAGAAAGATTACTCTATGAAATTCATAGAAGAATTCCCAGGCATTGTTATCTTATATAAATGTGAGGGATATCTGCAAAACAATGTCTTTGTTATCAGTCCTACTGTTTAAGAGTTATATTACTGCTGCTTTATTGACATAATATTTACTATGGATGTCAATTAGCCTGCTCTTTTTACACATTTGCTTTTATTAAATACATCATTCAAGACCACAACTAAAATGGTTATGGTTTCATGATGAATGAAAGATATTCTCAATTTCTGTGTTTCAAAAGCCTGTTCTCTGCATCTCTGATCACATGTAAGTAAGCTTATACAAAACAACTATATCTACAAACCATCCGATCCTCCTATAGCATCATCCTCTAGGTCATCTACAAGGTCATCTTCATCATCACCTAAATCATCATCATCATCATCATCACCATCGATACTTGGCCTCACCATCTCCAGGCATCCTCTCACTGAAACATTAGCAAAGACATAAACTTATGCTCATGCTAACACTTTAAACTTGTACAATATACAAAGAATAGGAAAACTATAAAATCAACATAAATCTCAACCAATGCTTATTTGTTGAGCGTATAAACAGGTAAAAATAAATTTTAGAAATGTATGAGCCAGGATCTGGAAAAACGTCCCTAAAGGCTTTTGAGCCCAACATAGATCCAGATCAGCCTGTGCATACGCACAGTCTGATCAGGATCCACGTTGTTCTCTAATAGCTTCTTTGTGACCCTTAAGTAACTTAAAGAGAGCGACCATGGATGCATATAGGACTGCATTTGACAACAGGCTGATCTTCATTCTCAATTTTTAAAAAATGTTTATAAGGGACGTTTTTCCAGATCCGGCTCATATGTATTTGTCAACCTGAAATTGTTCAGGGTTAAAGCAAATCAACAAATCACTCACCCCCGATGAGTATTCCAGGTTCCGACTCATCGTCCATCTCATCTAGTTCCGACCCGACATCCCCGAGATTAACGTCGACCTTGACCCCTTCTCCGGTTGCTTGCCAGTTTGGAAGGTGCACCGACCGCTGGCGGCCTCTGCTCGTGTATCATTACATCCGCCTTCGATTCTTTACGATAATACTGGGTAGTTACACCAGGTGTTACATTGGTACTAGAACCTTTAGAGCTAGCGCTACTAGAATTACTGGTAGCTTTACTCTCTTTCTCTCTCTGCCTCTCTATATTGTTTGGAGCTATATAGGTTGTACCATGTTTGGTAGTATCACTCCTGCCTGATAACTCCTGCCTGATATAGCAGTTTCCGTTGTTTGTTGTACTTTACTAGCCCCGGATACAGGAGGTTTTCCTGTTATCACACCTGTTTGAAGGGGGTGAAGGGTCCATCACTTCGCTGTACGGTTTGGTCGGCGTGTAGTTCAGGTTACGCACCTTGGACGGAGACTCCTGTGTGGCTGTTGTAGTACTAGAGCTCTGATTGGCTGCGGATCCTGGCCGCGGTAATGAAGACACAGGTTTGGCGTATATCACAGACTTAGTTGATGCATTAGTACTAGATTCACTTGACTTTGTAAACACCTTCTTCCCAGCAGTATTAGATGCTTCATGCATTTTTGACACAGCACTATTAGGAGTTTGACATGCGGCAGCTACTTAGTACCTGATGACGACCCAGAGTTGACCCCACGATTTGTATCAGTGTTTGTGATCTGTTTGACAGTATCTTGAGCAACATTGGGGGCAGATTTAGCAGGACCAAATATATTCTTGGTGAGCTGACCCACAGTTTTAGCACCAGTATCAGATATAGTCTCACTCAGGTCACGCTCTCTCTCAAGTTTAGTCGGTGGAGGTCCCGGTTTTCTCGGACTATTCGGACCTTTATTGATAGATTTCTTATCTTCTTCTTCACCAGAATTACTTCTCGATGTCGTCTTTATAGAACCGTTGGATGAATAATTGTTATTTTTGGTATCACTCTTTGGATGAGCAGAAGACGGAGGGTCTTTACGTAAAGCACTTTGAGGTCGCATAAAGGAGTTCATCTGGAACCCAAACATGGGTGTCCCAGCTCCGCCTGGGATCGTAAAGTTGGCTGCGGAGTTCATGGGGGCACTTGGGCTCTTGCGCATTTTCTGGTTGTGAAGATCGTTCACAATGTCTTTGGCACTGATTGGTCGAGCATACGGGTTACTATGACCCTTGGATGAGGACGGTTTTGAGGCACTCATGTTGGAAGCTGACATTGAGCCTGGACCATTCGTTCCTAAAAACATAAATATTTAAAGTCAAAGCCATTCATTTGTTTTTCAATAATTAATCTTCAACCAAATAGGGAAAGAAGGCTAAAGAGAAATGTGTCAATTCAACAGAACTTATTCTTTAAAATGAAAAAAGTTTGTAAACAGAAAGTGCCATATTTCTCCTAAATAAGACTTCTTGAAGCTTGTGAAGTTTCTAACATCGATAAATGTCAAAACATTAGAATTCTTCTACAATTTGACCTCATCATTCAAGCATATTCATTACCCATTTTCATTTTCTCCAATGAAATTCTTTCTGTCGTTGTTAAAACATTATTAGGTATAGGTGTCATAAAATTCTCAACATTCAATTAGATTAATTAGACTAATTACATGCAGATAGTGCTTATAAGGATGATGAATTTAACCCTTTCTCAAAGGACAGAATTTTATTACCGTCTAATTTGAAAGCTGCTGCAGAAGACAAAGTTGACACAGATAAAGAATGGATTTGTATAGTATAAAGACAAGAAAATATTGAGGCAAAAGGGGAAATTGCTGATGATCAGCAATTTCTTCTTTTGCCTCAATATTTTCCGAAAATATTTCTGTTGGGGACATCACAAGCAGGTCTTGCTTGGGAAAGGGTTAATTACCTGTAGCTTGTTTGAGCAGTGTCTGTGGACTGGGGCTTTGTTTGAGGCTGGATCTGAACGGCGTATTGATCGTGTTCATGTTTGTGATGGTACTCGTCGTGGACGCCTGACTGAGACTGCTGTACGCGTTCCTCGCAGCCTCCGCGTTACTCCGTATACTGACCAGGTCAGCATGGTTAAACAGCTGTACAGGCTTGATGGCAGAATTGCTGTATTTAAGCATGGGCTTCTGAGCCTAGAGAAACAAAATAAAAAAAAAAGTGTTTGTAAGATAAAATGGCTATTTATTGGTAAACACCAATATACCCAAAATGCCGCTATTAAGGCCCAGTCACAGCATGATTCCGCATCCACATCACATCCAATATTATACTACACAGTTCCCCTGTTTTAAACGTGCTCCGGCCTTGATGTGGATGCTAAATAGTGTATGTGACCAGGGCTTTAAGAAGTTTATAAAAGCTTAAGAGTTGATTTTAATTTAATGAGGTTTAAAAGACATTTTACATAATATTCCAAGACACAAAATTGGAAAATTGGCAGTGAAAAAACATAATTATAAATCTTAGTCAAATTTTACGAAGGTATCCGACCCCTCAAAAGCACCAAAGACCCAGATGCTAAATTCAAAAAGTGCCAGTAGTTCCTAAACTGTGTTACATTTCCATTCCAAATACAAACATAAGCATTTTGAACGGTTTAGAATTTTGAATTGATGCATACTTATGGAAATATTTGACAAAAATGTTCAAAATTACCTCCCTTGCATACGAATAAAGAGTAAAATAATATTAGTAAATTATTTTCTTCTTGAAGCACAATCTTGAAATCAGGCACTGTAAATCAACTTATTCAAAGTGTATTTACAAGTGTGTATAATTCATACCTGTCAACTTTTGGAAATTTCAAAGAGTGAGATTGCGCGCGACGACCTTTAAATGAGGAGTTTTCGCAGGTATTTTTCGCGCGGAGTGATTTAACCTCTACTTTTAGGAGTGAGATTTTTTTGCAGTGTTTCTTCAACTTGAGTCTTTAAACAAAGATTGTAGCTTGTTCTCTATGTCTTATATTTATCATTTTATTTCTTTACAAAAGCAGAATAGTTAAATAGCAAAGTTCATAAGGAATAATTATTGTAGGAAAAAAGACATCCTTTGTTCCAAACAATTCTCACCAACCAATTTGTTCAAACTTTATCTCTAACTTTCTGTTATTCTTTTTTTTTTTTATTATTATTCTGTAACCTGTTCACAGTTTAGCAATTGCCAAGTTCCTTCCCGTTTTTAAAATTTTCTTTTAGTCTGGTAAATGATGCAAAATAATGCCTGTGCAACCATATCGCGGTTGTTTTGCGTATAAGAAAACCATTAGAAGTGCAATATAGATGAATATAAGGTAAACCGCAAAACATAATGGGGCGAAACAACCTACTAGTGCGAAATACCGATTTTCTGGAATGTACAGAATCTTATCGAAGCGGTGGCCCACGATCGATCCGATATTCTCAGTGTAGGCTGTTATACTAGTTGATCATCATCCATTAAATCTTGTTAAATGGTAGAATTGCGAAGGTAAACTCGATATTCAAAGTTTGTTTACAACTGAATGGGCAAGCACTAATTGTCATCGACAGATTATCGGAAAACTGCCCCCTCGATAACATATCGCGCATTTTGATTGGTTGACTTGTCGATATTAGCCACGCCTTACACTTACCTCATTTGTAATAAGTCGATACCTGAGATCGTCGAGTTAATGCATCGGCGCGTTTTGATTGTCAATCAAGGAAGGTGACAATAAACAAGATAATCGCTAATTGAGCGAGTAAGGGTGCAATTTCACAATGATAAACAATAAAGGCAGACGGAAATTGCAAGCGTGTGATTGCTTGGAAATCGTGTTTTTAGCGATTTTAGACCATTCGTGCGTGTGATGAACTCCTGCACTTGAAATCGTGTTAGTCACGATTTTTTCGTGAAAGTTGACAGGTATGGTATAATTTGATGCATTTCGTATGGCTAGAAAGTGGAGATTTTTTTAGGGTCTGTAAACCCCAATACCAAATTGTATTATCAGCATAAATTATATCTATGGCAAGTTTTTAGTCACCAGAACTTCTTGAGACGTATCAAGGTAAATGACTGACCTGTTGCCGTAGTGGAAGTTGTTTTTTGAGTGACAAGTCTTCTAGACTTGCAGTCAGTTTTCCCAGGCTACTCGGATCACCCATGTTGACTAGTCGTTATTTACACAGGGGGAGTGAGGGGCTCACCCCTCTATATGTGGTCAACTACGAGTCATGGCTGGATGCGAAACAAATCATCTGAAATGAAAATGAATTATATGTACTACTTGTACAGTGTACAATATTGGCACAACCTCATCATTCTTGTTGTGCTATTAGTCCAAAAAAGCTCTCAGGTTATGATGTCACCATTTAGGTAGTCAAACCCGAATGAGATTCATGCAACATCAGAATTATTTTGAGCGACATCGTAAACTTTCAGATGCAGAATGTTCCAACTCAGGATGTTTATGATGTCACCTGAATAGGTTCGCATACTTAACAAAAAGGGTTCCCACTGACTTTTAAATCTGGGGGTGAAAACTGTCATTTTACAGCATACTTGCACCCCCTCTACATGAGACATAGAAGGCTACCTGCAAAAATATGGGAAGCGAGATTCAATTTTGGGGGTGCAAACCCCCCATTTGGGGGTTTTGGGGAACCCTGACAAATGTAAAAAATCCCACGTCACACAAATGTCATTGGGGTGGACTACCTTTAGATAGTATTGAAAGCATGTGAAAGCAAGGTTTAAAATATTAACCTAGTCCATCCATGAGATTCACGTGACATTGGAATTTATGGGCAAATAATTTAATTTGTAACATTAATTTTGTAATATTGACATCTTTACAGAAACATTATGAGTTAGAAACAAGATGTGCATGTGAAACACCAATGCTTCCAAAATGGCCAATGTTAGAGTTTTTAAACAGACATAAAAATCAGGACAAATTCCACTGTGGAATGTTAACAACATAAGGTAGCCCAAAAACTTAGATGTCACCCGAATCTTATTAGGGGACGAGGTAGACTACTTTAACTCTAACATGATATGGGATATGGACTGGTTCAAATAGAAATATTAAGAATATGGTAACAATGAAGCAGTTCCAATAATGATCAACAGCGAGCCAACTTATCTGGAAAAGACGGATAAAACTATTGGAAAAAGAATTAATGTAGCATAATGATATTTCTTTTCTTTCTATTTGATCAGGGAATTCTAATTGATCCAACACAGCAGGGAGTCAATGATTTTGATAAAACAATGTCTGAAAATAGTAAATAACTCTGTTATAAATTCATTAAATTGAGTAATTTTAATTCAGTTTAAAGCAGAAAATATAGAGGAAACTGTCAGTTAACAATTTGTTCTCTTTTTTCTTCAGTACTTTCCAAAGAGAATTTTCCCTCTGAAAGTCAGATGAATTTTGTTGTCTACAACTCCTTTTGTATTTGATTGGTCCATTTTTGGCCATTTGTGAAAAGATTAACATGTATAATAACTAACATTTTTCAAACCATGATTAAATATCCCTCACACAAATGCTATTTCAGATCTCACATTAATTCAAGTATTGAACAACACAACTTTAAAATGAGCAAATAATGTCATTTGAAATCGAACATTAACATACAATAAATGTATTACGCAAGCATAGCAACTGGTGGCAAAGAAATCAATCCCGCCAGTTGTCAATATTTAATTTAAAATTGATTTTTGTGAAACCTTTTCCCTGGTTTTGACATCCAATATAGAAAAAACAGTTTGGAAAATATTGAGGCAAAAGAAGAAAATGCTGATAACCAGCATGTTCTTCTTTTGCCTCAATATTTTCATTACCATATTGAGGATGTTCACAAAACATCCTTTTTTAGTCGTCTTTGAAGATTTTTCAGACTAGTAGAAACCTAAATTGCCCTTGCTTAGGAAAGGTTCAGTTTGACAAAATTGTCTTTTCTGTTTTACCCTAACTGGAGATAAACACATGAATGTTTTAATATCTGCCTGTCATAAAACTCTTATCTTATCTAAATAAGAAGTTTGATTTGATTTATCTTTCTAAGAACCCTTTTTCCCCAAATCTTTCCAAATCAATGTCTGGTTGTGAGTTCACGCCTCTTTCCAGAAAAACTTACACAAGAAAACCTTGAGAGACACCAGTACATGTGCTGAGAAATTTTGACGACCAGTTTCTCATTTCCCTCAACATTTTCTAAATTTTGACATTAAATATTTTCAGCTATTTGTATCACCTAGCTATAACATTGTTTGTACTTTATGATGGCTTGGACCCTTTCCCAAACAACATAATTTACAGTTGTCGCCACATCGTATGGCACAATGTTTATATTTTGTTCAAATGTAATTGAACGTTAAACAAAACATAAACACGTGCCATACGATGCGGCGACAACTGTAGGATGGCCCAAGTAAAAAGCAGCTGCAGCATAAAAAACAAATGCTGGCAAAGAAAACATAATTTGTGTGAAATGTAGCAAAGAAAATATTGCGGCAAAAGGAGCAAATGCTGATTATCAGCATTTTCTCCTTCTGCCTAGATGTTTTATCAAACTTTTTTTCATATATAGTAGTTTTGTTAGGGAAAGGGTTATTGAAATTGGACGAATTTTATTAAATGCACACAAGAAAAGGTTTGCCTTAATTCTGAAATTACAATGACCATAAAAAGTAAGAGTTTGAGTTTGAGTTTATTGGGGTTTTACGCCGTTTTCAACTACCAGGGTCATATCGCGGCGGCTGGAGCACCTACCCATGGATTCCTGTTGTTTCTCAAACCAGTACTACCACAACACCCTTACCGAGCCTCCAGCTGCTCGCCCACTTAGGTTAACGATTTCAAACCCATTGGTGGGTGACAATTTTGTCAGAAAGGGTATTAGCCGCGGTCGGGTATCGAACCCTGGACCTCTCGCATGAGGGTCAGATGCGCTACCAACTGCGCTAAGGCCGCGGCCCTCATAAAAAGTAAGAATTTACAATTTCAAGAATCTGCAAAACTTGGTCTGTCACTTCCGATGCTTAAAACCATTCTCTCTTAAAAAATTTTACGTAAAATTCCATGATGACATTGTTAAAGTAGATATATATAACCCGAAAGTCAATTACCTTTTAGCATTGAAGAATACAATTTAATTAAGTATCACTTCACTAAAATTTTAAATTGAATTTATTACCATGTAACCAGGTTTTCAATTTCTTAATTGGTACTGAAAGTTATGTTTTCAAGAGCCCTTTTTATTAACCCTTTCCCAAACAAGACCTGCTTTTGACGTCCCTAATAGATAAGGTTTGCGAAACATTGAGGCAAAAGAAGAAAGTGCTGATAATCAACACTTTCTCCTTTTGCCTCAATATTTTCTGAACTATATTGTACACAAATTCAGTCTAAATTAACACAAATTTTGTCCTATGAAACATCTTTTGCATTTGGACCATTGTAAAATTTGGTCGTTTGGGAAAGGGACAAAAACTTTTAATATTGCGAATTTTTTTTTTAGATTTATAGGCTGGTTCAAATGATTAAATAGCTAGTTGTAGACATGAAATCCAAAAGATCGACTTTTTGTATTAGAAGTTCATTTCACCCTTTCCCAAACGACCAAATTTTACGATGGTCCAAATTCAAAGCTGCTGCAGACGACAAAATGGTAGTGGATAAACCTAGGAGTTGTGTATATTTAAGCACAGAAAATATTGAGGCAAAAGGAGATAATGCTGATTTATCAGCACTTCCTTCATTGCCTCATTATTTTCCCAAGCCGATTTTCTAAGGGACAAAAGCATTTTCGTTTTTATTTTTTAAATCGCTCAACAAGAAAGACAAGTACACTAAGTATACATCCAGCCTTCAAGTCCTTACTTGTAACTATTTACCCAAGCAGGGTAACACATCTCTATCAAGTTTTCAAGGGTCCTTGCAACATTGACAAAAACTTCAATTATCAATCAGGTTTAGCTTCAAGTACTGGAAGTGACATTTTATCAGCTTTATGGATTCATTTAGTAAATATCAAACCATTACCTGATTAAACCCACATTTTTTTTATCTGACCCAAACTGTACATACAAAGCTTAAGACCTGGCCCCTGTTTCTCGAAAAAACTTAAGTACTTTCTCATGCTCAAATCTGAGCACTGTGCTCAAATGGCACGAAATCCACGTGAACTTCAATCGAATACCCTTCAACGTTGGAGAGTATCCCTTTGAAGTTTAACATGTTCTCATGAGAATATACTAAAGTTTTTTCGAGAAACCGGGGCCTGGTCATATACACCTCCACATCCACATTATGTCTAAAATGTGCCACCGGTTAAACTAACCTATTAGAACAGTCTGTGGCAGTGTTTCAGACAAGGTAAAGCAGTAAAATGGACATGGACAAGAATGATGCTATAGGCACAGGGATTTTTTTATCAAAATTTTGTTTGCACAACAAGACACCATAGAGATTCATTGTGGCTAGTTTGATTAAATTGTGGTTGAAACTGTAGAAGTAGCACACAGGAAAAAATGGGCATTTTTGAGAAAATGGGCATTTTCCTTAAATTCAAGGGCAGATAATTCAAGAATGAAAAAAGTTATCTAAATTCCGTAAGCTGTGTGCAGAACTAGACACCATGGAGATTCATTGTGGCAAGTTTGATCAAATTCTGATCAAAACTGTAGGAGGAGTTGCGCACACAAGAAAATGGGCATTTTTCCTTAAATTCAAGGGCAGATAATTCAAGAACGAAAAGAGTTATCTGAATTCAGTAAGCCAGGTGCACAACTAGACACCATGGAGATTTATTGTGGCAAGTTTGATCAAATTCCGATCAAAACTGTAGGAGGAGTTGTGCACACAAGAAATTGCTAACGGACGGACAGACGGACGGACAGACGGACGGACAGACGGACGAGCGGGGCCATAACATAATATGACCCTTCGGGCGTATAAAAATATAAAAGCCTCAATAAAATTTCTTTTACAAGTCATTTGAGATCAAGCTAAAGCTCTATACTATAATGAATTGTTATTAAAGGTATATTCATATAAATGAATTTCACTTAAAAATTAAAACACCTTATAATTAAAACAAGAGGGCCAAGATGGCCCTGTATCGCTCCACTGGCTTTTAGACATTTAGACTACGAAATTCTTCAAGGAATACAATAGAGGTCTATCCAAACAAGATTCATGTTACGCCAGAATGAAATCCAATGAATGATTAAGGAGCAGAAATGTTTTTAAAATTTTCTTAAAATTACACTATGTTTCATATAGCGAAAAATAAGCCTAGCCCACAGCGGCCAAGCTTTTCATCCCATCGTGAAGGAATTTGGAAGATACTCATGCAAGGAAGATTCCTGTGAAGTTTGGTTGAAATTGGTCCTGCAGTTTTGGAGAAAAAGATTGTTTAACAATTTTTCGAAAAATTCAATTTAATTAATTTTATTAAAATTTAAGTTGCTACACAGATTTTTTTATGACGAATTTAGAGAAGATTCATGCAAGGAAGATTCGTGTGATGTTTGGTTAAAATTGGTCAAGTAGTTTTGGAAAAGAAGATTTTTTGAAAATTTAATTAAATTTAATTAATCAAAATTAAAGTTCTACAAAGAATTTATTTTTTTGAAGGAATTAAGAAGAGATTCATGCAAGGATCATTTCTGTAAAGTTTGGTTGAAATTGGTCCTGTAGTTTTGGAGAAGAAGAATTTTTCAAGATTTTTCTAAAATTTAATTTAATTAAATTAATTACAATTTAAGTTATACACAGAATTGATCTTTTTGAAGGAATTAAGAAGAGATTCATACAAGGAAGATTTCTGTGAAGTTTGATTGGAATTGGTCCAGTAGTTTTGGAGAAGAAGAATTTGTCAAGATTTTTCGAAAATTTAATTAAATTAAATTAATTAAAATTTAAGTTATACACAGAATTTATCTTTTTAAAGGAATTAAGAAGAGATTCAAATAAGGAAGATTTCTGTGAAGTTTGGTTAAAATTGGTCCAGTAGTTTTGGAGAAGAAGAATTTTTCAAGATTTTTCAAAAATTTAAATCAATAAAATTAATTAAAATTCAAGTTCTGCGCAGATTTTATTCTTTTGAAGGAATTTGGTAGAGATTCATACAAGGATGATTTCTGTGAAGTTTGGTTGAAATTGGTCCAGTAGTTTTGGAAAAGAAGAATTTTTAAAGATTTTTCGAAAATTTAATTCAATTAAATTAATTAAAATTTAAGTTATACACATAATTTATCTTTTTGAAGAAATTAAGAAGACATTCATACAAGGAAGATTTCTGTGAAGTTTGGTTGAAATTGGTCCATTAGTTTTGGAGAAGAAAATTTTTTAAAGATTTTTCGAAAATTTAATTTAATTAAATGAATTAAAATTTAAGTTATACACAGAATTTATCTTTTTGAAAAAATTAAGAAGAGATTCATATAAGGAAGATTTCTGTGAAGTTTGGTTGAAATTGGTCCAATAGTTTTGGAGAAGAAGAATTTTTAAAGATTTTTCGAAAACTTAAATCAATTAAATTGATTAAAATTCAAGTTCTGCACGGATTTTATTTCTTTTAACGAATTTGGTAGAGATTCATGCAAGGAAGATTTCTGTGAAGTTTGGTTGAAATTGGTCCAGTAGTTTTGGAGAAGAAGAATTTTTAAAGATTTTTCGAAATTGAAATCAATTAAATTAATTAAAATTCAAGTTCTGCGCGGATTTTATTCTTTTGAAGGAATTTGGTAGAGATTCATGCAAGGAAGATTTCTGTGAAGTTTGGTTGAAATTGGTCCAGTAGTTTTGGAGAAGAAGATGTTTGAAAATTGTTTACGCACGGACGGACGGACGGACGGACGGACGCACGCACGACGGACACAGGGCCATGACATAAGCCCCGCTGGCCTTCGGCCAGTGGAGCTAAAAATAAAACACCTTATAATTATGAGGCAAGTGTGTGTTTTGAAAATTTCCCAATTTCAGATATTACACCGCTACTTTTCCCAATTGAAAAGGCCCCAGGCCCCCTTCCTAAAATTGCCAAAGACATCCCTGAAGCACTAAGCAGTGTATGATTTTCAAGCCACAGTTAGATGTGATCTAATCCCCGATGAGAGCTTTATCTGTCTATTTCTTCTTCCAGTGCTGGGCCCTTTAACCCTTTCCCAAACGACAAAATTTTAGGGTGATCCACTTCAAAAGCTGCTTTAGACGACAAAATTGATGCTAAAAGGAAGGAATTTGTGTGCAATATAGCACAGAAAATATTGAGACAAAAGGAGAAATTGCTGGTTATCAGCAGTTTCTTCTTTTGTTTCAATGTTTTCCCAAGCCTGTTCTAGTAGGGACGTCAAAACCAGGTCTTGTTTGGGAAAGGGCAATCTAATTGAAATATAGATCCTATCTTTCAGTAGGATCTAACGACGACCCGTTGAGGGTCATCTTCTGTGACCTTTCTTTGGACCAATCAGATTTTACTTTGGAAAAGTTGAAAGATTTTTCGCATGCGCAAAGGCATGCGCACTGCCGTGCACACTACCCTTCCGTTTCTAACGATAACAAGATTAGTAGCCATGGCCGCCTCCAGTGTGGTGATTTCACTACAAAGACAAAGACCAAAGTCCGTTAATTTTGAGAGCAAAGACAAGGCATTTATGAAGCAGATAGTTTTCTGCATGGCAGCAACAGTTCAACACGATCATCACGCTAACCGGAAACAAAGCGATGTTAACTTAAAAACGTATAAATTATATATTTGCAATTTGAATCAATGTAGTTCAGATTCACGATTAGCTCAGTCGGTAGAGCGTCCGACCATGAACCTGATGACCAGGGATCGAATCCCACATTGGCTTCATATCTTTTTCCTACTATGTATTTTTTTATTTTTCAAACAAAAAGTTTCTAGAAATCATGGATATAAAAACATAATTGGTAGTTGTATTTTAATTTCGTTTTTTTGCAATTTCTAAAATAATTAGGTATGGAAAAATGTAATTAAGATGATAAAAATATAGGGGGACAATAAGTCAGCGCGAGATTCGATCCTCTAATCTACGGTTTTCAAGTCGGCAGCTCTACTTACTGAGCTAATCTGACTACTGCTGAAATCGTAAACCAATTGTCAATATATAGTTCATTTATGTTCAAAATTACACATCGCTCTACTTCGGGTTAGCACAATGATCGCACAAAACTGCCACTTAGTACAGTGCCAAAAATATACCGAAACCTATCCACTTCATAAATAAATGCCATATCTTTGCTCCCAAACTAAAGGACTTTGCTCTTTGCTCGTTGTCAAGCACGTGTCTATCGACCGCAGCCATTTTGGTGTTGGTGTCAGGGACAACAGACCTGCGTTTGCAACGAGCGTTTTGATTGGTTGGTGTAAAAATAGAAAAAAAGGAAATTCCCAGATCACAGAAGATGACCCCTAATGCGCGATCTTCAGATGTAACATTATGAAATTATGTTATCTGGATTCATTCAGATTGGGGAAAGGGTTAAGAGTATTTTGGCATACCGGAAGTAGCTACAGGATATCAAAGACAGACGGCATGTCAGGCACCATTTACATAAAGATTTCAATCCAATTTAACTTTCAGTAAGCTTCTCTTCAGGCTTGTGACCAATCTAAACTTTGGGATCAATATATAACATGTACTTATTTGATCTATATATTTGACACAAAATCCTGGATCAGTTATTGGCCTACAACGACCCAGACAGTAGTGTTGGGCAATCGGTTTAAAATCACAATCGATTATCGGTTTATAATCGGAAGGGCAAACCAACTAGCTATCGATTATACAATCGATTTATCAGTTTAACAGTTTCTTTCCCATATTAATGGATGTTAGTCTTGTTACAATGGTTGTTTTTCCGTGTCATACAAAACTGTACATGAATTGTTCTGTTCTATATAAATTAAAGAAAATACATTACCTTTTAATCCTTGTTTTATTTAATACCCTTTATTGTGGTCCTTGAATCATGATTTTTCAACTAGATGTAATGTTTTGTAAGAACCGTGGACAAAATAGCCTCTTGTACTCAGCTGTTATGGGTAGGGCTGACTATCGATGCCAATTTTAACTATCGCGATAGTATCACTATCGGAACAATCACTATCACGATACTATCACTATCGTGACATACTATCACGATACTATCGTTTCTCACAAGAGGGTCTGTAAAAGGTGTATTACTTACTTAAATTATTGACTTTTTATGAGGATTAATCTAGAATGTGTAACACTGCTTGATCAGTAAAGTGAAAGTAGAAAGATGTGTTCGATTTGGTCATTACTGGGACGACGACCAAGTCATTTAATCGATTTATGAACACAAAAACAAACAACAGCAATCATCTACGTAATTTCATCACATCAATAAAAAATATGACAAAATTAATAAAATACTCGTATGTCTAGATAATAATTTGTCAGTTGTTCTTTGCTATAGAAAAAAGACGAATTTGCTTTCAACTGGTCAATTATCTAATCGCCGTTTTTTCAGCATGCATAGTCCATAAAAATAGGTATGGAACCGAAAATACGATGGAAATGCATGATAATTCTTAAAACTTCGAAACCCATTACAGAAAACGATGATTTCACCCACTCACAGGCTAAGATAAACAGATTAGTTCCGTTTAAGAAATCTGACTCGAAAGATTAAAGTGAAAAGAAATGAAAGTGAATCATTTTTTTCACAAAACATTTTGGGCTATGTACAATAAGGTCTTCCAAACTCGTAGTCTAATGCGGATTGTGACATAAGTTTCACCTCATGTTTTATATTTATATATATATTTGTGCTTTATATCCATCATGCGATTTAAAAGAAAAAAAAACTTTTCAAATGCAACAGAAAGCAAATTCCACTCAAAGTGAGTCAACACGAAATACACCACCGTGTCCAATCGTTACCGGGGGATGTGGTTTTCGTAACGCTGAAAGCGTGGTGTATAACGCCGGTTTGTGGTGCAAAACAGAGGCAGGACACCACCAAGGTAAGAAAATTGAAAAATTGAATCGATGAAGTTTTTTCTTTGGGAATGAGACTAGGCCGAGGCTCATCTCAAATGATTTCTTGACCCCTAGCAATGTCTGTTTTCTTCGAGAAAGTTGCAGTTTTCTCTATCATTCCGTGAATGTAAGGCATTTCAGGCGAAATCAACTCAGCTTGCCCGTAAAATATTAATTATATACAAACATAACCAGTTATGAACCCCAAAAAAGCATGCACTTCGTACTTACACATGTATTGCACAAAATCACATTGAGGTTTGCACCCTCTGCATCTTACAGAAGCCGTGGAAACGATTTGTATTTTAATTTACAAGTAACAATGGTGGATGTGGTGCACACAAAGAACTATTTTGTAACGTATGTGGCATGGTGATTTTAAAGCTTTGTGTTTTTCCTTATTTAAGCAGGCCTAGCAGATATAGTGACACTTTCCCTTACTTCAGATGCAACACACGTCCTATTCGAATGATCCTAGCAATTGTGCAATAATTTTGTGTAAAGAATTGTGTTTTTTCGACATCAGCATTTTTAAACCCTATTAACCGGATTGTATAATGGATTTAGAAATTGTGCAACCCGAACGTTACATTTAATGCGTACAAAATACAACTTATCTGTCAATATAGGGTTAATTCGCGTTTTTGAGGTCGTTAACATTCGCAGAGGCCCAATAAATATGTTAACGGCCGAGTGCGAACCACGAGGGTTGTTTACGTAATTTGCGGGCCTCTGCGGATGTTAACGGCCGAAAAATACGTGAATTGACGCTATTATTGCATAAAAACTATAAAATTCCAATGAATACTTACCCCAAAGTCATTGATATGTGCGAAAAATGAACCGAGGTGAGATAAGAAAATGTCCGCCAATGTTGTTTTGTTCTGATAAATCTTCCGAGATTTTTTTGTTATGCGTGACGTCGAAAAAAAACTCAGTTGTTGAAAGCGGCATCAAAATCCCACACTATCAATCAATTAGGTCCTTTCACTTATGTTTTAGTCTGTACCCGCAGAAAACACTTCCGGAGGCAAAAATGGGTTTATGGGAAATCAACATTGCATACATGAAAATTGTTACTAAAAATAGTCCCAAATCGGCATTTTCAAAACGAGGCTCCATAAATATGCGGAAGAAACAATGACGACGCACGTGTATTAAATATACAGCGATAAAGAGCACGTGTATTCAATATGCAGCGATAAAGCGAAGTTTAAAGTGGAACAAAAACTCTGAAATTGAATGTATTCGTTAATAGCCGGTAAGATGGTTATTTTATTGGATTTTCAGTCAATCGTTCCCAGTTTCATTGTTGATTTCGTATGCACGCCATGCTTTGGGTTCGAGAGTATCGTTAACTAAAACGCTTTGGGTCCGAGAGTATTGTTACCAAAACGCTTTGGGATTGAGTGTATTGTTACTAAAAATAACAAATACTAAACGTTTGAGCGGCTTTTTAAGACTCCAAGGACGACTTCCGGAGGCTGTTGTGTGCGGGGTGGGTGGGGGTCTTAGATGAAATAACCTAATTAATGTTAACCAGGTAACATGCAACTTCCGTCACCAACACTGCAAAAACGTTACCGTTCTGACCCTTTGCTTGTAGTAGGCCTATACAGGTATAACAACTATCCACTTTCGTCTGCACTTAGATATTTTTAATCTTACGCAAGTCCACTTCCCCAGCCTCATTCATTGTAACATTTTAACAGTTTTTGTTCCACTTTAAACTGCATGTTGAATTCACGTGCTCTTTATCGCTGTATATTTAATACACGTGCGTCGTCATTGTTTCTTCCGCATATTTAGGGAGCCTCGTTTTGAAAATGCCGATTTGAGACTATTTTTAGTAACAATTTTCATGTATACAATGTTGATTTCCCATAAACCCATTTTTGCCTCCGGAAGTGTGTTCTGCGGGTACAGACTAAAACATAAGTGAAAGGACCTAATTGACTGATAGTGTGGGATTTTGACGCCGCTTTCAACAACTGACTTTTTTTCGACGTCACGCATAACAAAAAAATCTCGGAAGATTTATCAGAACAAAACAACATTGGCGGATATTTTCTTATCTCACCTTGGTTCATTTTTCGCACATATCAATGACTTTAGGGTAAGTATTCATTGGAATTTTATAGTTTTTATGCAATAATAGCGTCAATTCACGTATTTTTCGGCCGTTAACATCCGCAGAGGCCCGCAAATTACGTAAACAACCCTCGTGGTTCGCACTCGGTCGTTAACATATTTATTTGGCCTCTGCGAATATTAACGACCTCAAAAACGTGAATTAACCCTATATTGACAGATAAGTTGTATTTTGTACGCCTTAAATGTAACGTTCGGGTTGCACAATTTCTAAATCCATTATACAATCCGGTTAATAGGGTTTAAAAATGCTGATGTCGAAAAAACACATATTCTTTACACAAAATTATTGCACAATTGCTAGGATCATTCGAATAGGACGTGTGTTGCATCTGAAGTAAGGGAAAGTGTCACTATATCTGCTAGGCCTGCTTAAATAAGGAAAAACACAAAGCTTTAAAATCACCATGCCACATACGTTACAAAATATTTCTTTGTGTGCACCACATCCACCATTGTTACTTGTAAATTAAAATACAAATCGTTTCCATGGCTTCTGTAAGATGCAGAGGGTGCAAATCTTAATGTGATTTTGTGCAATGCATGTGTAAGTACGAAGTGCATGCTTTTTTGGGGTTCATAACTGGTTATGTTTGTATATAATTAATATTTTACGGGCAAGCTGAGTTGATTTCGCCTGAAATGCCTTACATTCACGGAATGATAGAGAAAACTGCAACTTTCTCGAAAAAAACAGACATTGCTAGGGGTCAAGAAATCATTTGAGATGAGCCTCGGCCTAGTCTCATTCCCAAAGAAAAAACTTCATCGATTCAATTTTTCAATTTTCTTACCTTGGTGGTGTCCTGCCTCTGTTTTGCACCACAAACCGGCGTTATACACCACGCTTTCAGCGTTACGAAAACCACATCCCCCGGTAACGATTGGACACGGTGTACACACTAGTGTGTTTTGGGGTTTAGAACATCGTAATTGGATACCATCGATACCGTGTTTTAGTCACTCACAATTTATATGACATCACTTCTCCGAGATCAAATAAATGCCGCCGACTTCAAAAATGCGGTGTTTTACTTTACAAGGGAATTTATGTGTAAACGATTTTGAATATAACTACGTCATGTCTCGTGATTTTGTTCCATTGATCTGCTCTCCGGCGTGCATGATTAATGTCGTAAGTGTAGCTTACATGAGTTAGTGTTTTTTTTACATTTTTAAGTGTGACCGACGCTATCATTAGAAGGGACACGCCTTTGCACGCGCCTTTGGGAGAATAGAAAATCGCTGTCTTGTTTTCGCACGTGCCTTTGGGAGAATAGAAAAACTCTGTCTGGTTTTCAACCAATCAAAGTGGAGATGCTTTATGACGCACTTGTCTGCACGCGGGCTTTTTTGTAAACAAATGGTTATTAGATCATCCCCCATGGAGAATAAGAACCAAACACTTTTTTCAATGCATTTTAAAAACTGTTTTACCGATTTCATGACACGGACTAAGTCTTTTAAAATGGGATTTACTTTTATTAAGGTATGTTGGTGTTAACAATTTTAAACAAAGAAATGCATCTTTTTTGTTTTGCTGCAAAGTTCTAAGCAAACTTAGACCGAATAATATGCCGTTTGCATGGTTAATTGGCTTTACGATATCGCAGCTAGATCTAGATGTTTTCAATCTGTCTGACAAACAAATTATTCTGTCCACATCGCAAATTGTTGTAGCCTTCATAGGATAAACCATGTGCAAATGACAGGAGCGGTTTGGTTTTGGTAAACAGAATCGTTGAGCAGACGGCTTTCATTCTCTGAAAGCCAAAAATATCGAACTCGGTTACACAGGCTCGGAAACAATTACGTATAAAGTCCGGACGCGACGCTAAAAGCCGGTATCTAAAGTCCGGAACGGAGCGAGTTCCGGTACCGACTACAATCGATTGCGGGATTTTCCAATCGATTATCGCAATCGGAAGCCTAAACCAACTGACTTTCGACTATAGTCGATCATCGGCCCACCACTACCAGACAGACAATGGATTACACCAAGTTTCAATAGGGTCACTTAAATTTTATAACAATATTTGTGTTTAAGAGAATACAGGGTCATACAACCCTGTCCTAAATGGAAACAGCTAAGACTGTTCCAACTTAAAACCTGCTGCAGAAGACAAATTGATACAGATATTGATAGATTTTGTACACTATAAAATAGCAAACAAATTTTTTTTAATATTTAGGCAAAAAGAAGAAAATGCTGGTATCAGCATTTTCTTCTTTTGACTAAAAAGTTTTACCTTGATTCTTCTCCTGACGACTTCAAAACTAGAAATTGTTCGGGAAAGGGATAAACAATTACATATTACATTATTGGATATTGGATCTTTAACACTTTTTGCACAGCACTTGAATAACTTTTGAACAATACATTTACCCTTTCTCAGACGATTGAAATTTTAATCATAAATTTAATTTAATAGGATATACCAAAGATATTAAATGAATGAATACTTAAATATGGAAAAAAGGGAGAAACTGCTGAGAGGAAGGAGAAAATACTGATCATAATAATTTTCCTTTTTCAATGCCTTTCAGAGCTTTCTTGGTTGCTGGCATGCAGTTCAACCCAGTCCAATTTCCCAAATTTCAATACCTGGTTTTGACATCCCTTGTAGATAAGAATATTGAAAATGTTGAGACAATAGTAGAAAATGCTGATAACCAGCATTTTCTCCTTTGTCTTTAAATTTTCTGAGCAATATTGTACCAAAATCTTATCTGTATGTATCAATGTTTTGTCGTCTGCAACAACTTCCAAATTGGAACAACCTGTTCTGTAGTTTGGGAAAGCATGAAGCTAGGACGTGAAGAAACACTGTAACAATAGGCATGACCCCCTAACTTGAAGAACAGAGTCTGGACATAATGACCCTGCTGTAGAAAAAGTCAAGGGATAACTGAATTAGATTGACCGCAGGGCTCGCGCTGGCGATCGCCACTTGAGCCATTGGCGACAATTTTGAAAAAGTGGCTCAAAACAAATGAAAGTGGCTCAAAGGGTGGCTCCAAGGGTGTGAAGTGTGGCTCTAATTGTTTACCTGTCAAACTTCTGGATTAACAAATTCTCGCCAGTCCTCGATTACAGTGCAAATTATGCAAGTGTCTAAAGATAAGATACACAGAAAATCAATACCCGTGACCTTTAAACCCCTGCATAGATCTACCCAGTACACACACGATGTAAACTTGTTAACCCGGTCCAGTAAAACAATCAGTGTTTATCTCACTCGAAGGTGATATTTTAACCCTTATTTATGCAGATGAAAGACTTTTACTGGATTATCATTTGTAAAGCAAGGTACTTTATTAATTGATAACAATTATGGCCGCTATCTGATTTTCGTGTAGATAAAATGACAGTTTGTAAAAAATAAAGTTGTTGACTAGATCTAGATTAACAATACACTTGTATTATTATCCATAAATCAAAGGTAAATATGTTTACAGATATTTTCCAAAAGAAATAAAAACTGAATGGAAAGCAGATGACTTAAATATGAAGGGTTTCACCTGAGTTCGTATTGCGACTTCTGAATTAATTCTTTCCCAAGTTTTGACTACCGAAATAGAAAATGATAGGGAAAACATTAAGGCAAAAGAATAGAATACTGGTAATCAGAATTTTGTTCTTTTGCCTCAAAATTTTCTAAGGTAGATCTATAATATTACAAAGGAAATCCTATTTTTACCATCAACCATTCATTTAAACATTTTTTGTCTGAAACAGCTTTAAAATTGGATCACCCTCAAATTGCCTTGTTTGGGAAAGGGTTTAAGCTGATGAATGGGACTTCTTCGCCAATAGATGTAATCTACAGCAATGTAAAGGTTAAATTCAGCTTTTAGCAAAAAAAATAAAAGACTCCACAACCTGAACAAGCTTTTTGCTTAGAGAAAACATAGTGGAAAATGAAGAAGCTGTTGTGATTGACTTGTGATCCATTTTCATTTAGCAAAGTGATCCACAAAATATGGCCAAAAAACAAAGAACATCATGTTTCTTTCAAGCATTATTTCTTTTTGCATCACTGTTTTATAGTGTCTAAGTGTCATCTACAAAGTACTAGTTGATGTAATACCCCCCCCCCCCCCCCCCAAAAAAAAGTAATTGGCTCAAAACGCACCAATGTGGCTCAAGATTTTTTAAAGTGGCTCAAGCAGTGGCTCAAACTTTTTTTGAGCCAGCGCTAGCCCTGGACCGGGACATCACCCCTGCGATAAGTAAAGAACTATTCTAGAATGTTAACAGTTCTAGAAGTGCTATTTAACATTTTAGAACATTCTAGAACAGTTCTAGAACCAGAAATGTATTCTTGAACTTTTTTGCAGGGGCTCTCTGATAAAGGGTTAAAATTATCATGAGGATTGTAAAACACAGTGACCTAATTAGTTAGGCCTACTAATTAGTCATTATATTACCTGTACAGGTCTACATTATAACTGTCAATATATAGCATTTAAATTTTAACAAAATAGTATTCACAAAACTGTTAAGATTTAAATCTTTAAAGTCAATCAATAGGCATTTGCAGACATGGTGTGATCTAGCGTTTATGTTATAGATTACAATTCTGAATGTTATAAGAATTTTTTGCCTTTAAAGTGACATTTCACAATAATTTTTACATAAATTTTACTTTTATTCTATCTGAAAGAGCATTTTTTCTTATGAAAATTCTGAAAATTTCAGGCCAAAATATTGAACCATTTATGAGAAATATACATTTTTGTGCTAAAATTAAACAAATTGTTGTGGACAACAGTTCAGATTTATATAGAATATGTCGTGTTTGTCTCAACTTTAAAGGTGTATTTTTCGCTTATAAAAAACAATTTCAAAGAACTGATTGCATTTCTACGCATTAGAATAAACAATCTTTGCATCAAGACATACTTTTAAAAAATGAAATAAATGTGAAATGTCACTTTAATCAATCAGCTTTAACAAATAGTGCTATTCCGAATGTTTTTGAGAATATTTTGCCCTTTATCAGTCAGCTTGAACAAATAGTGGAAAAACTGAAAATTCTAGGATAAAAAAACTCCACTGAAGCACACCACTAAAATCCTCTGTTCAACAAGCAAATACTTGAAATATTTGTCTTATTGAGACTGCAGGATAATGCTTTACATCTGAAATGTTTCCTCTCCAAGTTCTCCTAGAATCTTAAATGCAATGTCCCAGAAAATTACAACCTTATAAATTCACTGTTAAGGTAAAATGAGCGCCTTTTATAGAAACCAAATTAAGATATCATTTTATTCAGATCAATATTCTATCTTATCAAACTGTATTTAACCCTTCTTTAAAATGATATATTGCTCAGAGCTTGTAGGTTAATCTTTTACCAGGTGTAACATTTATGAAAATGAAAGACAACACCTTGGGTTATATTCTTACTGTCAGTGTGATTCAATTATTCCACAATTCTGATGTTAAAGTTTAAGGCCCAATTCAAAGATGAGCAATAAAATCTGGTATTTAGTTTACATTGTAGTAAGATAAGTATAAAATTCATATTATATGCATGCATAACTGTAGAAATCATGACTTGAAATAAGATATTTCTAAATTCAGGGTTCTCCCCAGAATAATTTGAAGCCGTTGTGGCAAATTAAAAGTATTGGTAAACCTTGACATGCATTGTGTTTGTGAAAATAATTGTGAATAAAAACATAATGGGATAAGAAGAAATTGCTCATGTTGAGCAATTTCTTCATTTCCCATAATGTTTTTATACAAAATTATTACATTTACAATTATAAAATTGCATTATTTGTCAGATTTTGACCTGAAATACCTCAAAATCTCTCTTTTTGGTGACCCTTTTGGGAAAATTAAGGTGTGGGGTACTTTTGAAGCTGTAGGGGCATTACTCTTATTTACATGAAGCTGTAGTGGGGCCGATACAGCTTATTGGGCTGGGGAGAACACTGAAATTGTATGTCATTGTACGATATTGTAAAGTAAAATTTACAGCTTGGATTCAAATCTAATCCTTTAATAAATCAACATCAATAGATCAAACAAAAGTACCGTGTAAGGTTGGTAAAAACTTGTTCAATATTTGACTTCGACTTGTGTTATTAAAAGATCAAATAAATCACACTCTGCTTAACTGATTCTCATTTAATTTCAACCCCTTTTCAAATTAATTTAGAAGTTGTCAGAATTTGAAAGATCTATACATAAACAAGAGGCCCAAAAGCGCCTGTATCGCTCCACTGGCTTCAATTATACACAAGTATCTGGTGTTGTATGCAACACATAAAGTCCCCTACCGGCTTCACATTGACTCAATATGGTAATCAATAATAGATTAAGATGAACAAGTCATCAAAATAATTGTCAAACATATGAAATGTTATGCCCAAAATTTCGGAAATATAATTCAAATGACTTGAATAAAGTTACTGGTTTCATCAAGTTAGCTTGCTTAGTTATTAAGTTATTGCAGGATCCATTTTTTGCCATATTTTCACTATTTCCGTTACCATAGCAACCACACTTTTTGTCAAAGAACAAAGATAAAATGATGTGCATAATCTACACATTGCCATCTAGTCATATACCAAGTCTCATCAAATTAGCTTGCTTACCGGTACTTATTAACTTATCGCAGGATCCAATATTTTTTGCCATATTTTCACTATTTCCGTAACCATAGCAACAACAATTTTAGTCTAAAAACAACTAGAATATCACTGAAAGTGATCATACCCCCCAAAAGCGCAGTTTTTGTGCATTTTGAGAAATTGATTTCATTTGAACTGTGAGCTGATCAACTGGGAAATAGAGCGAACAAAAAATCAACAGACCAAACAACACATTTAACAATCCCCAAGCCCCATCCTGCCATGCCCATATTTTTCAATAAACCTAAAACTCACAACCATGCATTGAAGACAGTCAATCAAGGAACATTCCTGTAGGATTTGGTTCAAATTTACTGTTTAATTGCTTTTTTCTCATGATTTCGTTAAGTCTGATAAGCCCTGCCTTGCCATTACCACATTTTTTGCAAATCAAAAATTCACGAACAAATTTTGAAATAAGTCCCACAAATACATTCCTGCCAATTTTGATAAAAAAAATCCCCGAATAAAAAATTCACGAACAAGTTTCGAAAAGAGTCACCCAAGGAACTTTCCTGCCTAGTTTGGTAAGAATTGGCTCAGTGGTTAAGGAGGAGAAAATTTTTGAAGAATTATCTGACGATTTCTCAAAATCGGATAAGCCCCGCCCTGCCGCACCCACAATTTTTGACGAATCAAATATTCATGAACATGCATTGAATACAATCACTCAAGGGACATTGGTGCCAACTTAAGTTCAAAATGGTCAAAGCATTGATTTTGAATGATTTTTCACATGATTTCTGCAAGTCCGATAAGCCCCGCCCTGCCACGCCCACAATTTTTGACGAATCGAAAATTCACGAACAAATTTTGAAAAGAGTCACCAAAGGAACAATCCTGCAAAGTTTAGTAAGAATTGGCACAATGGTTAAGGAGGAGAAGATTTTTGAAGAAGTCGGATAAGCCCCGCCCTGCCACGCCCACATTTTTTGACAAATGAAAAAATCATGAACATACATTGAATACAATCACTCAAGGGTCAATCCTGCCATGTATGGTTCAAATTGGCCTGACAATTGACTTTTTAAGATTTTTCACATGATTTCTCTAAGTCCGATAAGCCCAGCCCTGCCGCGCCCACAATTTTTGACGAATCAAAAATTCACGAACAAGTTTTGAAAAGAGTCACCCAAGGAACATTACTGCCAAGTTTGGTAAGAATTGGCTCAGTGGTTAAGGAGAAGATTTTTGAAGAATTATCTGACGATTTCCCGAAATCGGATAAGCCCCGCCCTGCCGCGCCCTCATTTTTTGACGAATCAAAAATTCATGAACATGCATTGAATACAATCACTAAAGGGACATTTGTGCCAACTTAAGTTCACAAAGGACGAATAATTGATTTTTAAAAAATTTTCACATGATTTCTCTAAGTCTGATAAGCCCCGCCCTGCCACGCCCACAATTTTTGATGAATCAAAAATTCACGAACAAGTTTTGACAAGAGTCACTCAAGGAACATTCCTGCCAAGTTTAGTAAGAATTGGCTCCGTGGTTCAGGAGGAGAAGATTTTTGAAGAATTATTTAACAATTTCTTGAAGTCGGATAAGCCCCGCCCTGCCACGCCCTCATTTTTTGACGAATGAAAAAGTCATGAACATACATTGAATACAATCACTCAAGGGTCAATCCTGCCAAGTATGGTTCAAATTGGCCTGATAATTGATTTTTAAAGATTTTTATAATTATTTCTCTAAGTCCGATAAGCCCCGCCCTGCCACGCCCACAATTTTTGACGAATCAAAAATTCACGAACAAGTTTTGAAAAGGGTTACCCAAGGAACATTCCTGCCAAGTTTGGTAAGAATCGGCTGAGTGGTTGAGGAGGAGAAGATTTTTGAAGAATTATTGAATGATTTCGCGAAGTCTGATAAGCCCCGCCCTGCCACGCCCACATTTTTTGACGAATGAAAAAATTATGAACATACATTGAATACAATCACTCAAGGGTCAATCCTGCCAAGTATGGTTCAAATTGGCCTGATAATTGATTTTTAAAGATTTTTATAATTATTTCTCTAAGTCCGATAAGCCCCGCCCTGCCACGCCCACAATTTTTGACGAATCAAAAATTCACAAACAAAGTTTGAAAAGGGTGACCCAAGGAACATTCCTGCCAAGTTTGGTAAGAATCGACTGAGTGGTTGAGGAGGAGAAGATTTTTGAAGAATTATTGAATGATTTCGCGAAGTCTGATAAGCCCCGCCCTGCCACGCCCACATTTTTCACCCAATCAAAAATTCATGAACATGTGTTGAATACAGTCACTCAAGGGACATTCCTTCCAAGTTTGCTTTAAATTGGCCAGATAATTGATTTTTAAAGATTTTTCATATGATTTCTCTAAGTCCGATAAGCCCCGCCCTGCCACGCCCACAATTTTTGACGAATCAAAAATTCACGAACAAGTTTTGAAAAGGGTCATCCAAGGAACATTCCTGCCAAGTTTGGTAAGAATCGGCTGAGTGGTTGAGGAGGAGAAGATTTTTAAAGAAAAAACCAACAGACGGACCAACAGACAGACCAACAGACAGACAGACAGACAGACCGACAACCTGACTCCTATATACCCCCCAAATTGAATTTGGGGGGTATAAAAATAAAATGATGTGCATAATCTACACATTGCCATATAGTAGGGATGGTAACGAGTATCAATTTTACTAATCGAGTACTCGGTCACCCTTCCGATCGAGTACTCGAGTACTCGGATAGAAACGTCGTAGTTTGGTTATAGTATCGGTGTTTTCCAACATGTTCATAAGCCATTTAAGCAGCATATCTTCGGTGTGAATATCTCTTTAGATAACATTTGATCAGTACTTTATTTGAGAAAAGTGGACAATTGTTAGATATGTTGTGAGAATTACAGAAAGTATCAAAAACTTTCATTTAAACTTGTGAAAAATAAAAAGAATCCGCAAGGATGTTGTTGTTATTTATCTCCAAAGCATTCGTAATAAACGCATGTTGTGAGATATACACAAGTCACTATAGACTTAGAGGAAAGCATTGTTAGACTTTCTTGAATTTATTTGCGTGTAATCGGGAATGAGAGCAATAGAATAAAATCTTAACGATAATCCAATAATCGGCTGTTTGAATATTGCATTAATCAATCAACTCTAGGTAAATCTTACGGACGTCCAATTAAAATGCATCGCTCGAAAACGGCGTATAGAGCGGCAAAGGAGCGAAAATTTATGACATTGTTTGACAGCGAGAACAATAGATGTTGGCACTTGGTTGCAAATAAGGATAAAATCGAGGGATT
This sequence comes from Fragum sueziense, assembly GCA_963680895.1. NCBI lineage: Eukaryota > Metazoa > Mollusca > Bivalvia > Cardiida > Cardiidae > Fragum > Fragum sueziense. The sequence continues at coordinate 199,685 of OY804606.1, forward strand.
AGATAATCGGCAGACGACCAGGTGTTACGTACTCTACCCTTTGCACGGTACAGTGTTGGAAAAGAGCGATCGATATTTTCAACTACTTGAGTTTGGAAACGAATTTTCATTTTTCTGCTGATATTATTTTTTCTTTCCGATTACTCGATTAGTGATATTGGTAATCGATACTCGGACGTTCGATCGAGTACTCGATTAATCGGGTACTCGTTCCCATCCCTACCATATAGTCATATACCAAGTCTCATCAAACTAGCTTGCTTAGTTATTATCTTATCCTAGGATCCAATATTTTTTGCCATATTTTCACTATTTCCGTAACCATAGCAACAACAATTTTAGTCTAAAAACAAAAATAAAATGATGTGCATAATCTACACATTGCCATATAGTCATATACCAAGTCTCATCAAACTAGCTTGCTTAGTTATTATCTTATCGCAGGATCCCATTTTTGGCCATATTTTCACTATTTCTGTAACCATAGCAACCTCAATTTAAGTCGAAAAAAAAAAATAAAATGATGTGCATAATCTACACATTGCCATCTAGTCATATACCAACTTTCATCAAAAACGCTTGCTTAGTTATTAAGTTATCGCGGGATCCAGATTTCAGCGGACAGACGGACGGACGGACGGACAGACGGACGGACTGACGGACGGACGGACAGACGGAGGGCAAACCTATAGTCCCCTCCGGTGTGAACACCGGTAGGGGACTAATAATTACCTCATGATTTCTAGCCTCATGAATCCCACCCTGCCATGTCCCTATTTTCTGACAATTTAAAATTCATAAACTAACTGTGAAAATGGTCACCCTAGAAAATTTCCTGCTAAATTTAGTCCATAATACCTAACAGTAGATTTTTAAAGAATTCTCAAAGTTTGCCACCCGCCCCATTCCCTACCACCATTTTTTTTTTTTACAAAAGATCAAGTTTCCAAAAGGTTCACCCAAGGAACAATCCTGTCAGGTTTGGTCTCTAATCATGAATTCTTCTAACCAAATTTAAGCTTGATCGGGCAAAAAATGGGGCCTCCACAGTGCATACTATAAGAGGTCTTTCTAAGATTTGACCCCTTGACCTCATTTTTGACCCCAGGAGACCCAAATTAGAACTTGTCAGATCTCATCAAGACAATTATTCTGACTAAATTTGAAGTTGACAGGGCAAAAAATGATTGGTTTGGTTTATTGGGGTGTTACGCCGTTTTCAACTACTAAGGTCATATCACGGTGGCTGGAGACCTAACCATGGATTCCTGGTATTTCTCTCACCAGTACTATCACAACACCCTTAATGAGCCTCCTACTGCTCCCCCACATAGGTTCATGATATCAAACCATTGATGGGTGACATTTTTGTCAGAAAGGGTATTAGCCGCGGCCGGGTATCGAACCCGGGACCTCTCAAATGAAAGGCAGGTGCGCTACCAACTGCACTAAGGCAAAAAATGAAGCCTCTACATTGCATACAAGGTTTTTCTAAGATTTGACCCAAAGAAGACCTAGTTTTTTACCAAAGTTGACCCAAAATTCGAACTGATCCGAGATTACTTCAAACAGTGTTTTTTCACCTTCTTCGCATGGGAACCCATTCCCAATGCTAAAAAGAGTCATTTTTCCCCCAAATAAGAAAAGAAAATTCCCAATACAATTTATACAAATGTTAAACTTTGTTTTCTAAAGAAAATTTGCCCCAATCTCTTTCATATAATGAGCTAAAATATCAAAGACTTAACTGGAATTCCTTTCTGTTTATTTAGCTATACTGAATTATAAAGGACTTAGATTTTTTGCATTTTGTGATGACATTTTTTCCAATTTTTGACAAAACAAAATGTTTTTCCCAATTTGGCTGGTTTCAGACCAGTTCCCAGAACTATGAGAAACAAGAGCTGTCCGAAGACAGCGCGCTCGACTTTCTAAATTGCTTATTATAAAGGGGGCATAACTCCAAATATAGTGGAGCCAGGGTCATGGGCCCTGGTAGTAAGGTAGAGGGTGTGATGGTGAATAAGTAAATTCCAAGTTTGGGTTGAATCCCTTTGATAGTATGGAAGTTATTGATGTTTGAAAAAACTTTAACCTTTGTTGCAACGCTGACGCCAACGCCGACGCCCGGGTGACAGTATAAGCTCTCATTTTCTTCGAAAAGTAGAGCTAAAAACACTGCCAGAGTCCATATAAGGTTTTTCTAAGATTTGACCCTGTGACCTAATTTTTTACCCTAATTGACACAAATCATTCTGACCAACTTTCAGGTTGATGGGACAAAAAAATGTGTACTCCAGAGTGGATTTATAATAAGGTTTTACAAAAAAATTGCCATGAAATAGTTTTTTACCCCAATTGACCAAAATTTCGAATTTGTCCAAGATTTTTATCAAGATCATCATTCTGACAAATTAAAACTTGATCAGGCAAAAAATGGACCTACTTTTTTTACCCCAGTTGACCCAATTTCAAGCTCGCATGAGATTTAACAAAATGAAATAAACAATCATTCTGACCAAGTTTCAGGTTGATCCGTCAAAAAATGTGGCCTCTAGAGTGCATAAAAGTTTTTTCTAAAGAATTGACCACATGATAACCTAGTTTTTTTACCCTAGTTGACCCATTTCAAATTCATACATCAATATTCTATTATTTAAGAATCTGGTTGTGAATCTGTTAACCCTTTCACTGCCAAATATTTATTTCAGACGCGTTTCTCACTGCTGAATTAATTCGAAGAAATTTCCTAGAATCGTTACCCTGTACACAAAAACATGCATAACTTTTTACTCATTTGATGGATTCCTTTCAAATGTTCAGCACGTACAGACATATTCAGCACCTATATGTGACCACAATTTAGAGGTTATTTATGAAATGACAATATTTTTTTCTTTTTTATGTTGTGGGTACTCATATATTTCGCCCCCATAAATTTGTCAACTAAAGTCGCCTATGGCAGGGACCCCCTATAGTCAACAAAAGTCGCCTATGGCAGTGAAAGGGTTAAAGAAAGAAGGTTTCCAAAATGTTACGACTTTTACCACATTCTGAAAATTAATGTTGTGATGTGACACAGTATGTACATGCTAGCCGTAAGACATTTTAAAAGTCACAACAAAAGTGAATTCAAACCAGTGTTTCCATTCACATTCTTATTTGGGGGTTTTGTATGCACTGTCATTGAAAAATGGTGGTATGAGACAGAAAATGGTGGTAAAAATCAATAAAAACAATTACCGTAATTATTCTAATAAACGCTCGGGCCTTTATTAGAAAAGTGCTCTACAGAAAAGTTGGGGTGGGCGTTTATTAGGAGTATTCTAATTTCGTCAGTCAAAGCATGCGAATCAAATGTCAATTCATGGACTCAAAGTAAAGTTATTCAAGTAAAAGTTTTGTTACAAGGACTGTAAAATACGATTTTTGCATAAAATTCCTTCATTGTAAACAGATTGGCGGACAGGAAATACTCTCCTTCATTGCTTTTGAAGTGATCTTTGTTTATGACTTACATTATCCCAATCTGGAATGGGGGATGCACGTTTATTAGAAACATCCTTTCCTGCTTAAATTGTGCTTGAAAAATACATTATTATTGCTGAGATTTAGGAGATGGGTGTTTATTAGAATATTGGCGTTTATTAGAATTATTAAAGTAAATATTATAGATGTAATTTGCGATCTTGTACACTTATCAATCCCTTTGTCTATTATTATGCGTTCAACATTAAACAAGAATCGATACAAATATTTTTGTTTATTATAGGTGAGATAGCTGTATTGAAAATCTATTTATAGAAACAACTTACACACTTGGATAGTCACATTTACCTACCTGATTCCCCTATATCTGATTATCGGTATTGCCCCTCATTAGTAACAGATTTTGAATCTTTTATACAAACTGTCAAAATTCAAGTGACATTGACCTCGATGGTTGGTTATTGTTACCTGCTTCTAAATATACTTTGTGTGTTACCAATATCAGAAATCGGGTCCAGTCTAGACGCTATGCACAGGTAAAAAAGGATAATCACCAGTAGGGGAATTTCGGACTTTCTTGTCGCAAGTGAAAGGACCTTTTCTATCATAATCACTGCTTTTCAGCAAAAACCTTGTAACTACAGCTTTAATCAACCTGCAGTTACAAAAAGCGACAAAGAAAAAAAGAAAAGCGACATCATTCTTTCATGTTCGCTGATAAAAATGAACCAGTCTATATTAACTTCATCACAACGATTAAAACCGAGTATTTCGATTTACAACCAGAAATGTAAAGTGGTAACCGTTGTACAGTGTACACAATGACTTTATAACATAGTGGTATCAGAGACGGGAACCAGTCTACCAGAATTGCTCTAAAAGTAGGTTGATGAAATTCCCTATCATAAGAAAGAACCGAAAATTGTTCATATGGATTGCTCAATGTCACTCGTTTTGCTTATATACAACAGAAGATTCTAGTCCAAATTTTTTGTACAAGAAAATCACATACAGAACCGTTATTTTTACGTTATTTTTTTTAAAATACATGCATTTTACACACAATTTGGCATGAATGAAACTTTGACAACATCAAAAATGCTCAACACATGCAGTGTTTAGGCCAGGCCACGCCTTTGCGGGATTGACGCGTCATTTTTCCATATGGCGCGTCCAAATCTGCAGTAATGGGTCATTTAGGCGCATCGAATTTGGAGAAAACATTGACTTTCTTATCGTAGCGATCGCAGCCAGGGGTCTCGTTTGTCAAAATTTGGGGCCGTTATTGGGCCCCATTCCCAATGGCAAAATGTATCTTTTTTTCCCAATTCTCTGGTGAAAATTCTAAATGAGGAACCAGAATGCTCCATGTTAAGACCTCATCTTCATTTACAGACATTTTGAAGACAGTATTAGAGTAGATTCTTAAACAAGAGTATGTACAAATGCATTTTACATCACTACAGCCTAATTTGCAGCTAAAACTGAGTCAGGGTGCCCACCCTTCAACTGGAATAAAATTCCCTGACTTTTCACTGACTTTTCCCTGTCCAAAATTCATTTTTCCCTGACCCTTTTTCGCGCTAAACAGCCTCATTCTCCCCCCAAAGCCGCGGATCCATCTGCTATTTATTAAGATTCCTTACAAAAACCAATCAAATGTGATTGTTGAACTCACATGTATTAGTAGAATCCTTAAAATGCTCAACTTTTTAAACTTGATGAAGAGACAGATTTGCTTCCACTCCAACCATTTTCCATTTTAAATTTTAACAGACCAATACTGTAATAAGGCCCTTACTTGCAGGGGTCTCGTTTGCCAAATTTTGGGGCCGTTATTCGGCCCCATTCCCAATGGCAAAAAGTATCTTTTTTTCCCAATTCTCTGGTGAAAATTCCCAATGAGGACCCAGAATGCCCCATGTTAAGACCTCATCTTCATTTACAAACATTTTGAAGACAGTTTTAGAGAAGATTCTTAAACAACAGTATGTACAAATGCATTTCACATCACTACAGTCTAATTTATAGCTGAAACTGAGTGACAGTATGAATACAAACTTGTTTTAGTTTTTCCCAATTTAGGTAAAAACGTTGCTATTTTTCCCAATTTCACTGGCCCCTGGCCCCAAATAAAAATTGGTAGCAAGACCCCTGACTTGTCTAGATAAATTCTAAATTCCAATCAAAATTTCCTGCACTGATAGCCTTTCACATTTATCTTCACTTAAAATATCCTGTTTAGTGTTTACTAGTTACTTTCAGTCATTTTCTGGACAAAAATTGATACCTCTGTGCGTGTGTGATCAGTTTATCATCAGCACAACTTGATGTACATGTTTGACACACTGCATGCTTAAGTGTTGCAATTTTAGAGCATTGTAAAACAAGCTTTGTGCTAAAATTGATTTTCTATCAATCAGGTACAAGTGTAACTAATTACTGTTTGTAGGAAACAGGTCAGTGGCGGACCCAGAGGGGGTTCGGGTGGTTCAAACGAACCCCCTCTGAAGCCTAATTATTTCATTTTAATGCAGTAATTCAGTCAAAATTGTTTGATACTAGTACAACGAAGCACACTTCGTGTAAAAACGAACCCCCTTCACAGAAATCCTGGATCCGTCGCTGCAGGTGATAATGGATATATTTAAAGGGACATTTCATTCCAATTTCAATTTTTTAAAGTATGTCTTGATGCCAAGATTGGTTATTCTATTGAGTATAAATAATATTAGTTTTTTTAAGTTGTTGCCAATAAGCGAGAAACACGCATTTAAAGTTGAGACATAATCGATAAATTGCATATAAATCCCAACTGTTGTCCACAACAATTTGTTCAATTTTAACACAAAAATATAAATTTCTCGTAAACGGCGCAATATTTTGGCTTGAAATTTTCAGAATTTTCATAAGGAAATATGCTCTTTCAGATAAAAATAAAAGTAAAATTTATGACAAAAAATTCAGAAATGTCACTTTAAGGGCCTTATTCACTTGATATAAAAATGCTACTTGAAAGAAGACAATGGTAATATCTAAGTGATTTGGAAGGAGATGGCATGTATGACCCAATTATGTTACACTCATCATCAAACTCAAAAGCAATTAAAACCAAATTGTACACTGTCAAGTGTGCAAGTATAAAATACACACCACATAATGTGACTACCCTCTTAGTATCAATGTTTCTTCAACCACCTCTGAAGATGTTCAATATTCTTCTTTTCACTGTCAGCTTCTTTCATCTTGCTTACAGATTTAGCCCTCAGAGCATTAGATTTCAATAGAAGATCCATTTCAAATGTTAAGCCTTAATTCAACATTAAAATGATAAAATGATTAGTGCAGAGTCATGTTTGAAAGAACAACTGGTTTGTTAATTAAAACCTGAAGAATGCCATAGCCGTGATTATCTGTTTTACTTCATTTCATTTTCTATTTGTTGTGTTTGAACAAAAGAGAATTTCAAAATTCCCTGACTTTTCCCTGACTTTTTATGCTTTTCAGATTTCCCTGACCATTTTTCAAAATTCCCTGACTTTTCCCTGACCTTGAAGAAAATACAAATTTCACTGACTTTTCCCTGACCAGTGGGCACCCTGTGAGTGACAGCATGAATACAAACTTTTTTAATTTTTCCCAATTAAGGTAAAAACGTCACTATTTTTCCCAATTTTGCTGGCCCCTGGCCCCAAACAAAAATTGGTAGGAAGACCACTGGATCGTAACGACCTGTCAATCTTTGTTGATAGCGAAAGACGCTTGACGAGTCAAGTCAAGCATTTCGGTGATTTTAGACTGGATTACAATTTTTCATAGACTGGTATTATCGATTTTTATGATCAGACGCTTTATTTTCAATGCAAAGGTATAAATTTAGAAAGTGCCCTGTTAATACAACGTCTACCGTGATCTAAAATATGCCATGGCTTCGTCTGAGAATAAACAAAAGTCAATCCTGTCTTTCTTTGGCTAACCAGAGCCAAAAAGGAAGAAGACAGATGACCAAATACCCACTACATCGACGGAACGAAAATTCCAAGACAAATGGTCTTCAATGCATTCGTCCTGGTTAAGTTTGAGAAAGAAAAGAGCAAGATGTTCTGTACCCTCTGCATCCGTGCCCAAAAAGTGAACGCTTTTACCCTTGGAACGGACAATTCTAGTACTATCTCAAGGCATATATCGGGAGCAGACCACAAAGCCGCTGTATGTTCTTCAGAGCAGGCTGGTGATCTTAAGAAAGCTATTGAAAAACAATTGTCGGAAAAGGAGCAGGCCATCATTTTGGCGATGAAATGTGTTTATTTCATGATTTTAGAAGCAGGGTTATGCATCGTCTGGTTATGGAAATTTTGTAGAATTTATGGGTTTTATGAACTGTCCAGATATAGACCAATTGGAATGTGGAGAAAATGCCACCTATACATCTATTGACATTGCTTATGAATTCCAAGATTCCATAGCTGCAGTTATTCAATCATCAGTCGAAATACTAATTCGACTCTAATTCACCATGTATTAGTCTCCTTGCAGATGAGAGCACCGACATCAGTGTTACCAAACAAGAGGACCATGATGGTCCTATATCGCTCACCTGAACCAAAATGATATGAGCAACATTTTTGTTCAATTCAATAAATATTTATGACTTTAAGACTGAAAACGAACTTATGGTCAATAACGTTGTGAAAATCGAGCTCATCCAAGATCTTATGGTGCTCAACATTGTGTCCAAGATTTGTCTTGTTTAATAAATAATTGTAGATTCTGGAGTATAAACAAGATCGAAAACAGCCGAAAACAGCAATTTTGTCAAATTCAAGGGCACATAACTCTCAACTTTTTATATCAGATCAGACTGAAAACCAAACTCATCCCAGAACTTATGATCCCCAACATTGTGTCCAAGTTTTGTCTTAATTGATCAATAATTGTAGATTCTAGAGTATAAACAAGATCGAAAACAGTCAAAACGGCAATTTTATCAAATTCAAGGGCACATAACTCTCGACTTTGTGGTACGATCAGGCTGAAATTCAAACTCACCCGAGATCTTATGATACCCAACATTGTGTCCAAGATTTGTCTTGATTGGTCAATAATTGTAGATTCTAGAGTGTAAACAAGTTCGAAAATAGCCGAAAACAGCAATTTTGTCTCATTCAAGGGCACATAACTCTCGACTTTTTAATCAGATGGGACTGAAAATCAAACTCATCCAAAATCTTATGGTCTCAAACATTGTGTCCAAGTTTTGTCTTAATTGATAAATAATTGTAGATTCTAGAGTGTAAACTATGTCAAAAACAGCCGAAAATGGCAATTTTATCAAATTAAAGGGCACAAAACTCTCATTTTTCTGGTCAGATCCGACTGAAAATCATTCTCATTTGAGATCTTATGGTCTCCAATATTGTGTCCAAAATTTGTCTTGATTGGAAAAAAAATGTAGATTCTAGAGTGTAAATAAGGTCGAAAACAGTCAAAAACAACAATTTTATCAAATTCAAGGGCACATAACTCTCGACTTTGTGGTAAGATCAGGCTGAAATTCAAAGTCATCCGAGATCTCATGGTCCCAAACATTGTGTCCAAGTTTTGTCTTGATTGATGAATAATTGTAGATTCTAGAGAGTAAACAAGGTCAAAAACAGCCGAAAATGGCTATTTTGTCAAATTCAAGGGCACATAACTCTCGTCTTTCTGGTCAGATCAGACTGAAAATCGAACTCATCTGAGATCTTATAGTCTGCAACATTATGTCCAAGATTTGTCTTGATTGATCAATAATTGTAGATGCTAGAGTGTAAACAATGTCAAAACTAGGTATTTTTGGCATTCAAGGGCAGATAACTCCTGACTTTCTAGTTCGATCTGACCCATAATCGAACTCATCCGAGATCTTATGGCCATACATGTTTTGACCAAGTTTGGTCAAGATTGGCTTATATTTGTAGATGCTAGAGTGTAAACACGAAATTGTGGACGGACGGACGGACGGACGGACGGACAGACAGACAGACGGACGACGGACAAAAAGTGATCACAATAGCTCACCTTGAGCACTTTGTGCTCAGGTGAGCTAAAAACTTGTTATTTATGCAAGAGCTGTAAACACAGATTTCACTCCACAGACTATATTCTTAGAAAACATACATGTAGCAGATGGCAAGGCAGAAACTATCACCCTGGCTCTGACAGATCTATTACAGAGAAAACATCTCAGCATGGATTCAGTATTCGGATTGGGAGTGTTTATTTTTTTTCCTTTAGCTTTGTGCATCTATCCCTTTCCCAAACGACAAAAATTTAGGGTGATCCACTTCAAAAACTGCAACAAATGACAAAGTGGAAGTTATTAAAGATAGGGTTTGTGTAAAATATGGCACAGAAAATATTGAGCCAAAAGGAGAAACTGCTGGTTATCAGCAGTTTCTTCTATTGTTTTAATGTTTTCCAAAGCCTTTTCTATTAGGGACATCAAAACCAGGTCTTGTTTGGGAAAGGGCTATACTATATTTTAAAGAACATAAGACTAAGAGTGTTGCCGTTGGAAAAGCAATGTGTAGCCTCCAATGTGCATTGATCTGTTGCGGATCCAGAATTTCTGTGAATCGGGTACAAGCTTTGCATACAAAAGCAGGGCTTTTTTTCCAGAAATTGTGAAGAGGCCCTAGTCTGTCGTTTTGTGAAATTTCGCGTGAAATTTGGCCAAATTGTGAAAAATATACTTAAAATAGGTTTATCTATCTAAAACAACAAAAATTACAACAAAATTACAGATTGCAGAGTTTTCAATAAGATTTGATGTAGGAGGCTCAAACGAAATTGTAGAAGGCAGGGGAGTCTGGGAGTCCTCCTCTTGTGGAGTTCACGGGGGCAGCATCCGCGTTGTCCGGGCCCCAGGGGGCCGAAGGCCCACAGACGAAAATGAATTTTATGCACTGTTATATTCCTTAGATGAACTCTCAGAGACACAATTTTGAGTCTTCCCAAATTTGACAAATGACTGTTTGAATAAGAATGGATGGCTAAGATCTCAGAAAAAAAATCATGTTGAAAATAGCAAATTATTCCAGGGTTCATCATTAACCTGTGCCCGACAGACATTACCTGCCTGCTGCTTGGTCAGGGATAGTCATTTGGAATCTCATTATGAAAACACAGTATATATGACACAACAAGAGCATGGGCCCTTTGAAATGTTCATCAAGTTGTGATTCATAAGCAGCTTTTCAGGAAAAAGTATCAGTTTTTGTCTTTGGATGCAGGGTTTTCCCTGAGCATAAGAATTTGTGGGTCATTGTGACCCCCTTGCCTTCAAAGTTAGGGGTCATTTCTACTATTTTGTGGGCCAAATGCCCTAGGACTCAAGTATCATACGAACATCTGGATTTTAAAACTTGCGTCATTAATGTCCCTCAAGTAAATTCCTAAGGGGTCATTTGTTTTGAAATTGCGACAATGACGCATGATTTGTGCGTCATGGAAAACCCTGGGATGTATCTTGGCTTGTTATCAAAGGTTCCTAAGAAATCCACCAAAAAGACACTAACCATAGATGTGCTAGTTTTCATTTGAAAGAAATCATTTTTCAAGCAGAAACACGGGTGAGATAGCTATTTACTGTTATTATTAATTAACTATATGTAACACTTATCAGCGCTTCTTCCCTAAAAAATATTAAACATCTTTTCTATGAACTGTCAAAAAATCCGTCAATCAGTGACGTTCTACGTGAATTTTCAAAGAGAGAAAACAATGAACGGCACCGTTGGCATTTCCAACGATACAAAAGTAGGCTAGCTACGGGATACCCCGATGTTAGCATTTTCACAACTTCATAACTTGTTTGATATCTTTTCTGTTGTGGTTTAATTTGACGAAGATCGAAATCCGCGAAAACTAATGCTCTATTTTGTCAGGCGAGTACGACCAGAATTGTGTTCTTTGAAAAGACGCGATTAAAACATTTTGATTATTTGAACTTTTAAAAACTTGCATTGTAAGTTGCAACCTATTAGATAATACTCATTACTAAACAAAATTTATGAAAGTAAATGCTGGAACACATTTTATTAAAAAAAAAAAAAAAATAGTGTTTCAATATGTTCGATTTTAAGTGGCGGAAGGGTACAATCGATCGCACCGCCATCGTGATCTCTCGTTTTTGTCGAGATTTGGCAATTTCTACTTTCACTTTGCAGCCGATGCTGTATTTATAACACGCTAAATTGAGATATTTTGGATCTGTAGTTTAACCGTTTGAGTTGTAGTGTGAAAAATGGCTCACATTTTATTCATGAACGAAATAGTTTGTTATTAGATGTAATGAAAAAACTGTGATTGGGAATTTTATAACCGAATTTTGTGAAATTTTCTTGCCACAGTTGTGAAAAAACTAGGCTTTTCGCGATTGTGAAGTCACCGAAGATCGGCCTCAACTAAAGAAGGAGAAAAAGCCATGAAAAGGGTGGTTCGTTTTCCCAAGTATAACACAATTCACACTGCATTTAACTCTTTCCCAAACGACAAACTTTTGAGGTGATCCAATTGGAAAGCTGCTGCAGCCGACAAAATTCATGTTAAAAAGAAAGGATTTGTGTATAATATGGCACAGAAAATATTGAGACAAAAAGAGAAACTGCTGATTATCAGGAGTTTCTTTTTTTTGTCTCAACGTTTTCCAAGGCTTTCTCTATTAGGGAAGTCAAAACCAGGTCTTGTTTGGGAAAGGGTTAAGCATGAAAATTACATAATCAGGCTTCCGAGGAGGACGAGGAGGATTTGGTTGACCCTAGTTGCAAAAATGTAACCGAAACCTTTTTGAAATTTGATCTGGGTTTCGGTTACAATTCCTTCCTATTCCTTGCAATGGAGCAGCTGCTGGAATGATTCATTCCAGCAAGTTTAGCATAGTCAACCTTCAAAATAAAGCTATGGAAAGTAGTAAGAATGTTACCTGGCAACAGGTTAACTATTTTTCTGTCAAACCAGCGTAGTTTTAAGTTGAAATCACTTTCAAATAAATTTCAATTCAATTTTTAAGCAGAGTACCCACCCGTTTTATTCTACTAAGACTTGAATTTTCCGTTGGAAAAAATAATTGATAACAATTCTTGTTAATACTTTTTAACTGAATTTGTGCCATGGAATATCTTTTTATGGGATTCACATCTGATTAGATATGTTAGTATTCAAAAACTTATGCAAGAAAATGTGTTTCCCACTCTTTTGTCTTGCTCCACAAGAAGGAATAGGGTGGACTCGTAGCCACAAACCAATAGCCATCATCAAGTTTGTGGCTACGATATCGCAGCTAGGTTGACCCCCAACCTAGTTGCAACCGAAATCTTTTGATACCCATCATCAAGTTTGTGGCTATGGTATCGCAGCTAACCCCAACCCCCTCTGGATCTGCCACTGCATTGTCAACACCTGCCCTGAACTATTTAAGCATTGTCTCCTTAGGAACCAGCTTATAGAATTGTTTGAAGCAACACATGTATGCAACATGTTTTTGCTCATGATGTCAGGTAAATTTTTAACTTAAATTTAAAATTTAAGCCATGCTCCAAACACAAACTTAAACAGATAAATGCAGATCTTGTCACCCATACACGAATATAAGATCAACATTATAATATAAGAGAACCTCGAATCTTTGTTGTCTTTATTATTATCGAGTCATAAAGTAAACTTGGTGTGACGAGGAACGAATGAGTTTGGGTACGAAACATTTAGAATCGGAATGACATGTCATTCGGACAAAAATGAATCTCGAAATTGTGGTGAACTAGATTGTATTATTACCAAATAAACTTTCTTTTTTTATAGAGGAAATAAATGAAAGACATCGTTATTTACCTGGCTAATACCTGTAGTCCACAAAGTTTATCGCCCTTGCAATGTCAACTATTTCCATGATGCTAAGTAACACGCGATAAGCCAATGGAATCGCGAGTTTCTTTTATGTCAGCCAATGAGAGCTCTTGTTACAAATATTCGCAAATCCCGCCATAGTGCACGGATTAAATCGATCAAAGGGAGAAAACTGTTGTAAAATAGCGAAATTATGACAGGACGCATTAACTCCCTTCTTCTAAATGCAGAAATTCAGTCAAAATTGTGCATTTACTTGTAAAACAACCCAGGGGCGGATCCAGGATTTTTGGTTAGGGGGGGGGGGGGGCGTAACATCATAACGTTAGATACGTCCGAAAACGCCGTACATACTGATTATTAAAGCTATATTGACATCAGCTTTAAACGTAAACGACGATAATTATTATGTCGTATTTCTATTCTCATAACATTTTAAAAGATAAAATATTTAATAAAGAAATGCTAGTATAATTTCAATGATATACACATAAATATCAATTTGTGATAAAAATTTAAAAGCGCAGTCGCAATATCCAGAACTCCTTTAATGAAAAAGTGCATTTTCTCTTCCATTTTCCCGTCCCCCACAACATCAATTTCTATTGGTGTGCATGCTGGGGAGGGTTTGGGAGGGGTGTTCCCTCCCTTCGTGTGAGAAAATTTTAAAAAAGAAAGACGAAATGGTGCAATATCCGGAACATCCAGACCTATTTAATCGCCTCTTAAATAGGCCAATATCATATATCGCAAAACCATATCTAAACCTACAAATTATCATAGTAAACACACTTTTTTTGTTTTAATTTTTACACCATGTTACATAATGGTTAGTGCCTGTTGGGGAGGGTTTTGGAGGGGTGTCCCCTCCCTCCGCTAGAGAATTTTTTTTAAAAGAAAGACGAAATGGCGCAATTTCCGGGATATGCAGACCTATTTCTTGGCCTCTTAAATAAACCTATATCTAATATTGCATTATCATAAATTATCTAAACCTACAAATTAGTTCGCAGAGGCAACAGAGTTTTCGCGTGTTTTTTCACCATATTTCACATTGGTTTTCCTGTTGGGGAGGGCTGGGGATGGGTGTCCCCTCCCTTCGCATGAGAATTTTTTTTAAAAAGAAAGACGAAATGGTGCAATTTCCGGGACTTGCAGACCTTTTTCTTTGCCTCTTAAATTAGCCCGTATCTAATACCGGTATTGCAAGACCATATCTAAATCTACAAATTAACAGAGACAAAAGATGTTTTTTGCGTGTTTTTGCACCACGTTTCATATTGGTTTTCCTATGGAGGAAGGTGTCCCCTCCCTCCGTGTGAGAATTTTTTGAAAAAGAAAGACGAAATTGCGCGATTTCCGGTACATGCAGATATATTTCTTTGCCTCTTACATAAAACTATATCTAATAATGCAATACCATATCTAAACCTACAAATTAACTCACAGAGACAACAGAGTTTCCGCGTTTTTTTCACCATGTTTCACATTGGTTTTTCTGTTTGGGAGGGGTGTCCCCTCCCTCCGTGTCAGATTTTCTTAAAAAGAAAGACTAAATGGCGCAATTTCCGGGACATGTAGATCTTTTTCTTGTATAGATTTACTTTGACTGTGAATAATTTCGTTTTTTATGTTAAAAGAACCTTCCTCACAAACATATTTTTCAAAGCTTGTATCTAATTAATCCGAGTCTTCTCTGATGTAAATACGCTCTTTGATATTTTGATTTTTCGCTATTTACATCAGAGAGCGTTGCTCTTTGAAAAAATCAAGAAGTTCGCAACAAATTGTTGCGCATCGTTCACCGTCCGATCTTAAACGCTATCGTTAAAACCCCTGATGATATCGATAAATGAACCATTTATTGTTATGGCTGCTGAAAAAATTACGACCAAAAAGTATTTCTAAAAGGTTAATAGGCAATGTTTTGCAACAACCCTCACCTGAGCAGCCTTTGTTTACCTTGACCTTCCATTCAAAACCAAAGGTTATACTCATCCAGCAGGCCGATTTGAAATGAAATTTTTGGTCAGGTATGACAAAAAATGATTTATTGATCTATACCCTACAGTGTTTTACCGAGTGATTCGATATGATACACAAAAACAAAGCTTCAAGTTACTTGTAATGTTACCGATGTTTCCGCTGTTTTCAAAGAGCAACACTCTCTGATGTAAATAGCGAAAAATCAAAATATCAAAGAGCATATTTACATCAGAGAAGACTCGGATTAGTATCTAATAAACGGCCGATCCGCCGTCGATAGGGATAACAACGATTTATAAAGAGTACTTAGACATAAGTCATCGGTTGAACCCCCTTTTGTAAAACCGAACCCCTATCAGAAATCCTGTATCCGCCGCTGCCTCTTTTGTCTCAATGTTTTTCCCGTGCCTTTTCAAGTAAGGACACCATAACGTCTTAATTTGGAAAGTGTTCACCTAACCCATTCCAACATACTGACTCTTTATAATTGTGACTCCTTACAAAATAGTGGCTTTGAAAAATATAGCGGGATATGAAGAAATTGCTTGAGTTTAGCATTTTCTTACTTTTCCACGATGTTTTCTACCTTAAAACACTAAATGAAATTATAAAGTTAGAATATCTAGAAATCTATATTCCGTTAAAATTGTCGCCTGCACCATCTTTGAATTTGGAACAGTCCAAAATTTTGCCGTCTGGTAATGGGTTAACTTACGCAGGCCCGTAGGAAGCAATTTCATATGGGGGGGGGGGGGGGGGCTAAAGCCCTTGTCCTCAATATTGGGGGGGGGGGGGGCTAATTTTGATTTTCCCAAAATTTTCAGAGTAAAATTAATAAAATTAGGCATTTTTTGGCCAACATTGGGGGGGGGGCTGAGCCCCCTTAGCCCCCCTGTTCCTACGGGCCTGTTACGTATTATGTATATCACCAACACCTGTATACCTACATGAGAGATGACGGGTTCAAATAACCAGGAAGTACGAGCATGTTAAGTTTTACGCTGCTGAGTTCATTCTTAGATGTAGGGGCAGTAACCCAGTCTATGACACATGCGAAATGAAAGAGCCTCTGTGAAAGATAGCGCATCAGCACCTGTATGCTGACTCTACATAAGAGATGGCAGGTTCAAATAACAAGGCCCCGGTTTCTCAAAAAAAAAAAAAAAAAAAAAAAAAAAAAACTTAACTACGTTCTCAGACTCAAATCTGAGCACCATGCTCTTGAAAATCACACGAAACTTCAATTGAATACCGTTGATTTGTATTCAACTGAAGTTGGGCATGAACTCATGAATGAGTATAATTCGAGAAACCGGGGCCAGAAAGTACGAGCACGTTAAGTTTCACCCCGCTAAGTTCGTTTCTTACCTTTCTATATTGATCACTGAGGGTATTATTTTATTTGCGAGCTGCCTAACCTTTTCCGAAACAAGGCCTTGCTTTGACGGCCATTAAAGAAAAGGATTTACAAAATATTGAAACAAAAGAAGAAAATGCTTATAATCAGCATTTTCTTCTTTGTCACAAAATGTTCTTTGCTAAATTTTAACCAAGTCCTTTTTCATCAACATTCATTTTGTCGTCGGTAGCAGCTCATCTTCGCAAGCCAAGGGTGACATCTACGACGTAACGTCGTTTCTGTATTCACCCTTTGCGTATTTAGTCCGATTTTCTTGGTCTCCTGGAACGCGTTTTCATTGGTTCGAGAGAGGTCTCGCTGGAACTAATCAGAGTGTCGACTGATACATTTGTTATGAGTATGTGAATACAAACATAGGTGGGTTCAACCTTGGCTAGCGAAGATGGTAGCAGCTTTGAATTGGAACAGTCCAAATTTGAGCCATTTGGGAAAGGTTTAGGTAAATTCCATCCACTATCAGATACCAAACACTTCACACGGGCGTCATCCGTGGTAACGCAAATTGACGATATTGTCCATCGTGAATTTCCATTGCCACGAGTGACTTTCGGAAATAGACGAGGATATACCGTCGTCAAATTCCGTTGTAACTGATGACGCCCGAAGTCGCATATTTTATGCTCTAATTGCACAAAAAGAGAGAAAATCTAAAAATGGATTAATATACAAATAAAAGTTTTGTGATAGATTTAGATCTATTCGCCTTTGAATGAATGCAAAATGACCCAACCTCGATTCGTGAATTTGATTGGTGCCACGATATTTTACTTTTCAAAATCGTTTAACAAGTTAGGCCTACCCAATATGAGGCGAGAAAGTTATGTCTTTGTGCCTTTCAGCTCATGGCCACAGTTTGATTTTTTTGGGCGCCTAACAATATGTAGGCTTTGGAAAACACAATTGTAGAAAACGCACAAGCAATTTCTTCATTTCCCACAATGTTTTCTACTCCAACCACCCCAAACAAACAAAACAAAAACAAACAAAAGAACAGAGAATTTCATTTACTTCAAATTGTCGTCTGCAACATTTTTGAATTTGGACCAGTAAAAAAATGCCGTCTGATACGGTGTTAAAGTAATGTTGGATCCCAACCCAATAGCAGCTTTAACAATTGTTCAAATAAGGTCGGATTGGACAACACAAATAATACTTTTGACGTCCCTGACCGAAAACATTCGAAGATATCGATAAAATGATATTAATTAATATGGAGTTCCATTTTCATTAGCATCTAGAGCTTTTTATCTTCGGAAACGGAAGATTTTTATTCATTAAAAAATGTTTAATTAGTACTTCGGCACATTCTTTGATGACACACATTTTATATTATCCCACAGTGCAATACCTTTGCTTGATTCTCATTGGTGTTTGATCTCTTAGCAACTTGTGATATACAAATTATATATTGTGATTTGATTGGATATCGATCAGCCCACTTTTCTCTGCTCTTGGTGTATGCGGCACAGTTTGAAAAGTTGTCGACGCATACGGTTGTCTTTGAAAAAAATTTGAGTATGGGTAGCAGATCTTCAGCTCTATGTTGTCAGCGGTTTACTAACGCGTTGGCATTTATTATGTTCAAATTTGGGGTTTCTGTCTTAAACTATCTGGATGATTTAGCATCAGCAGAAAGGGAAAATAATGCTCAATTTGCTTTCCTGTTGTTGCAGAAAATACTTGAGAAGTGTGGTGTAGAAGAGGCAGTAAATAAGGCTAGTCCCCCAGCTCCTATCATGTCTTTCTTAGGAGTGTTATTTAATACCTTGACAATGACGGTGGAGGTCACCCCGGAAAGGTTAGCAGAGATTAAAGAGATTCTGAGCATGTGGTTGTCAAAAGAAAATGCCACTTTGAAGCAAGTGCAGTCATTAGTTGGGAAATTAAATTTTATAGCTTCTTGCGTACGACCTGGTAGAATTTTCGTTTCGAGATTGATGAAATGGATGAAGGTTTTGTATAAGTCAGAGTTAAAGGAAAATGCTATCCCTGAGTATGTTAAAAAGGACATTTTGTGGTGGCATTCCTTTCTACCACTTTACAACGGAATTTCTATGATGTTGTATGAGGAATGGTCTAAGCCAGATGAGGTATTTAGTTCGGATGCTTGTTTCAAGGCTTGCGGTGGCTTTTTGGGAAGGCAATTTCTTTCATTCTACATTTCCAAATTGGTTGTCTAGTCAGAGTATTAATGTTTAAGAAATGTTTGCAGTGTTGATATGTTTGAAGCTGTGGGGAGAAAAATTTAGAGGTAAGAGAATACAGATTTTTTGTGACAATGAGGCAGTGTGTCAGGTTTTGATTCGGGTAGAACACAGAATGAATTGTTACAGTCTTGCTTGTGCGAAAGTGCATTCCTTGCCGCTAGGTACGAATTTCAAATCAGAGCTGTGCATTTGATGGGAAAGTGCAATAGAATTGCTGATCATCTGTCTCGTTGGGATGAGCAGCAAGTCCATAGGGAACTAATATACCAAACACCGTGTGAATCTTGTAAAATAGTTCATAACTGAAACATCAAGGAACTACCTACATTCACAAGCTATGTAGGTATACTGTAGATATTCGGGACTTAAATTTCATGGGAGAAAACCCCGTAACTACAGATTTAAACAAGCACAAGTGTAACAGTATATCCCTCATTTATTATTCTGTACTAAAAATCACAAGATGTTATTTTTCTGTACAGCCATCGTGACAATGTAAATCGTTCGGGGATTTCAGAGCGTATACCCGGAAGAAAATAGGCTTAACCCTCTCCCAAATAAGACCTGGTTTTGACATCCCTAATAGAAAAGGCATGGGAAAACATTGAAACAAAAGAAGAAACTGCTGATAATCAGCAGTTTCTCCTTTTGTCTCAATATTTTCTGTGCCATATTTTACACAAACCATTTCTTTAACCCTTTCCCAAACAAGACCTGGTTTTGACGTCCCTAAGAGAATATGCTTGGGAAAACATTGAAACGAAAGAAGAAACTGCTGATAACCAGCAGTTTCTCCTTTTGTCTCAATATTTTCTATGCCATATTTTACATAAAGTTTATCTTTAGTAACTTCCAGTTTGTCGTCTGCAGCAGATTTCAAATTGGACCACCCTAAAAATTTGGCGTTTGGGAAAGGGTTAATAACATCAATTTTGTCATTTGTGGCAATTTTTGAAGTGGATCACCCTAAAATTTTTCCGTTTTGGAAAGGGTTAAACCTCGATCACACTTTGTGACGAATGAACGGTGCTTTCTGTGACATTCATATCCTCTTCAATAATGTTTCAAAACTCAGAGAATATCTATGTATCGATGTGCATGTTTGTCGTATGTTAAATTGTACACAAATGAATGAAGAATTAACAATGGGATAACATTTGTGCGACGTTGGAATTTTTCGTGCGACATCGTTAACAGTCTTTATCAATAAGAATAAGAAAATTCAATAATACCTGGCCCGGTTTCTCGAAAAAGTACGTTCTCATGCTCAAATCTGAGCACCGTGCTCAAATCGCACGAAATCCACGTGAACCTCAATCGAATACCCTTCAACGTACGTAGGAGAGTATCCCTTTGAAGTTGAGCATGTTCTCACGAGAATATATACTCAGTTCCAAAAGAAAGTGTGCACTTTTGAATTTTGAATATCTCGAAAAGTATACCGTCTACAAATAAGGAAATTTGGTACGACATATCTCAAGACTATTTACAATTGATATATTGATGAAGAAATCACATAGCACGCACGAATTTTCGACTTGATTGCGATTTTACGTTTTTAGTATTTTACGTATGCCTCACGTGCTGGATGAGTAATCGATCAGAAATTACACACCATGCAATCCTTTTGGCATACCATGGCATAAAATCACATGTTCATTACATTTGTACATAGTGTATTAGCGTTATACGAATTACAAATAACGTCGGTGAACAAGACCGAACCTGGTGAAAACAAAAGCCTCCAACAAATTTGAATTTGTACGGTGTATAAGTTCTAATAACAAGTGGTCATTTGTAAGGCATCTTTAAAGCATACAAATTCTCTTTAGAACGTTGTTGCACCGTTCGACGGCAATTCATTAGACTACAAACGTAACGATTACTAACGCTGGCGTACATGGAACGTCTATAGGAAAGTTCAAACTTTAGCGTGTAAAAGGCATGGAAGGCCTAATCAAACCCTACAACGGCAAATAAGCTTGTAATTCTATCCACAGAAGAAGCTGTAAGGAGTGCAAATCTCAACTCCATCAACACCATAATGATCTGACTGCGTGTATGCAATATGAGCAATTCTATCGACATCTGTTTTGTTTCAAATTTTCTATGAGGTCTAATCTGAAGTATGATATCACTTTTACTCCCTAAATTGCCATAAACTTTGTGCAAATTAAGGTAAAGGTAAAACGCGAAAGTGCACACTTTCTTTTGGAACTGAGTATACTTAAGTTTTTTTTTCGAGAAACCGGGGCCTGGGGTTAAACCCATTCATGACACATACCATCTTCGCTAGCCAAGGTTGAACCCAACTACGTTTGTATTCACCCTCGGCGGATTTAGTCCAATTTTCTTGAAATCGCGAAACTCCACCTAGCGGTTGTCTTGCTCGTTGTTACGGTGTAGCAATTGAACAAACTTCGCGTTCTGAAGGCATTTGACGTTATTTCTTCCATTATTAATGACGTCATTAAGACACGTCCTCTTTTGCGTTTTACGTCCTACGGACTGGGTAAAAGTTAGCTGCTTTTTTTTTTGGTCGACGGTATAATAGTTCGTCGAAAAAAATTGAAAATTACTGTCTATTGCAGTGAAATTCTTAGGGAAAATAACTCATCTTCGCGTCTTTGGTTTGCAAATGCAATGCTTTTTGCAAGCCGTTGTCATGAATTATTTCAACATAACAAACAGCATCTTTGCTAGCCAAGGTTGAATCCACTTACGTTTGTATTGACCCTTGGCGGATTTAGTCCGAATTTCTTGAAATCACGAAACGCTGCCTAGCGATTGTCCTGCTGGTTGTTATGGAGCAGGAACCAATCAAAAGTCGCGTTCTAAACGCATTTGACGTTATTTCGTCAATTATTGATGACGTCATTGACGCGCGTTCTCTTTCACGTTCTAAGTCGTATGGACTAGGTAAAAGTTAGCTGTTTTTTTCGGTCAAGTTATCGCAAGTATCACAGTTTTTCGAATAATAGAAAATTGCTGTCTGTTGCAGTAAAATTCTTAATTAAATCGCCCATCTTCGCGTTTTTTTTTTTTTTTTTTTTTTTTTTGAGTTGCAAATACAATGCGTTTTCTCTTCCGTTGTCATGAAATGTTTACTCCTAACAAATATATGTATCGATCAATCTGATTGGTTCCAGCGAGGTCTCGCTGGAACCAAAGGAAACGCTTTCCAGCACACCAAGAAAATCAGACTAAATACGCCAAGGGTGAATACAGAAACGACGTTACGTCGTATATGTCACTATTGGCTTGCGAAGATGAACAAACAAATGTATCGAGTCGTCTGATTGGTTTCAACCAAACCTTACCGGAACCAATGGAAACGCTTTTCAGGACACCAAGAGAATCGGACTAAATACGCCAAGAGTGAATACAGAAACGACGTTACGTCGTAGATGTCACCCTTGACTTGCGAAGATGGATGTATCCGAGCATCGATATGGCGCTTTGGAAAGCATTCAAGACAATTGTATTATTGCGTCGTGCTTATCATTTTTATTCCAATTTTGTAGTGTTTTTCCCCAACGGACTGGAAAAATATCAGAGCAAAGTGAAGTTATAAGTTAGTGTAACATGGATATAAATATGGTCGCTTTTTAACAAAAACACCGTAACTACAGCTTTAAACAAGCTGTAGTTACGTGGTTTTTGTTGAAAAGCAGCGATACGCTTACAAATAATCATTTAATTATTTTACAATTTGGCCCGTCAAATTTGACACATTCCAACCTTATCATACATAGATCTAGGCCTACATGTAAATTAAAAGATAAGTAAAGATTTAACCAATTTTCAAACAATCCAAGCTTTTATGTCTCTAAGTAAAGGGTCTTTAAAAGTATTGAAGACAAAGAAGGAAACAATATCTACTTTTTCATTCAATTATTTCAATGCTACATTGTACATTTTGTATCTAATAAGTAACACTCATTTTATCGTTACTTTCAAGAACGAAGTGTCTAAAACTAAGACATTTGAGGAAAGGTTAAAGCGATCCAGGTATGATCGAAATGGATGCAAATTGAACTTAAATTTAAATTTTATCTAAATACAAGTATGTTGCATTCGGCAGTAACAAAAATGATCTTAATAAGTTCAAAGCATATCTTCTTAACACTTTCCCAAACAGCAAATTTTCAAATTTCATTTCACATTTCAATTTCAAAACCTGCTGCGGACGACAAAATTAATGGACCTTGTTTATGATAAAATTTGCGTACAATATAGCCAGGAAAATATTGAGACAAAAGGAGAAACTGCTGGTTACCAGCAGTTTCTTCTTTTGTCTCAATGTTTTCCCAATCCGTTTCTGTAAGGGACGTCAAAACCAGGTCTTGTTTGGGAAAGGGTTAAACCATTACCAAATTACAAAGTTGTACAATCAGGACGGGCTATCACGAGAAACATTTTCTATAATTTTGAATAATTCCGCGCTGTTAGTACGTGACCGGTTTGAAAAAGGTATGAAGCAGAGAAGATGGGAAAAACACCGTGATTTTGGTGGATGTGATATATCTTAAATCAGCCCCTGATAAAAAGTTATTGACTTCAAAACAAATCTTTGTTTGGTCGTCAATAACTTTTTCCTTGTATGTTTCCCAAAGGTCTAGATATCTATTGGGTGCACCAATGCTAAGGATCGGTTTATAAAATGATAAATAGTCACAGTTTGATGTTATGTTAAGCTGCATTTTCGAGGTTTTTGTTGAAATTCAGCGACATAAGGCTGGAAAGCCAACGTTCCACCGCCGATTGTTCACGACGTCGTCCAAATAGGTCAGGATACGGAACGAACGTTCAGGACGTAGCACGAAACTCCATTGAATCGCACTAGGGATAGGCTACCTTAGATAGAGGAAAACGGCTCTAATTTGACACAGTATTCGTGATAACTAATTATGAAACAATAGCGTGAGATACTGACAGATGATAGGCGTCAACTGTTTTTGAATGTTTCCCTCTTCCTGCTTTTCTTTAAGCCTTTTTAGAAGTACATATCGTCGCTTTTCAACGAAATCTCGTAACTGCAGCTTGTTTTAAGCTGCAGTTACGATGTTTTCGTTGAAAAGCGACGATAGGCCAATATCTAAATACTTATTTCTGTCACATGAACGTTTCCATACGACAAAATAAAGAAGTTTTCCCAAAGCAGCGAAATGTTTCCCCAGAAAATTCTTGAAATATGGCATTTATGATCCATAATGACCAAAAGTATAAAGTTTATTTAAAATTCTGTTGGGGCTCAATGTGGTCTTAGATCTATTTGAGATGTACCCGTAATCATTGTATTCATTAGTTAGTAACAAATCATCATTAAAATTAATATGATGATGGTTATTAAAAAGATCAGGGTCATTTATAAAGTAGCGGGTTTGATCATTTTAAAGCTTAATCTTTGTTTTATCACATAATAAATGATTTGCTATGCTGATTATCAATATATTTTCTTCATTTTTTCCCCAAAATTATTCTCCTAGGCACTCCAAAACTAGACATTGTGTGGGAAAGCATAATATTATGCAAGTCGCATTTTCATTTGGCCAAAATTTTACGTGACAACTAAAAGTTAATTTCATGTGAGAAATTTTATCTTTTTAACCCTCTCTCAAACAGGACTTCTTTTTGACGTCTCTATTTGTAAAAACGTATGGGTAAACGTTGAGCCAAAAGACGAAAATACTGATGTCTAACACTCATTTTGTATCAATACTCGCGTATTTTCGTGCTACCGGTATTGTACACAGACAACATCCATTTGTCATCTGCAGCATCTCCCTAATTGGAACAGTCAGTTTTGGAAATGGGTTAACCGTCACATAAATAGGGCGACCGGGAAGTTAGCAACTGCATCACTAAGCATGTTCAAAACATAATATTATATATGTATAAAGTCGTAAAGCTATGTAATATTGTTTTGAGTATTACTTCGCTTTCAACAATAATTACTTTTTCTCTTATCAACAACATGGCACCCGCTTAACCCTTTCCAAAAAACAGTTAAAAATCAGACAATTCAAAGGACCTCTACGGATAAGGCGAGAAATCTCCCTAAAAGGCTCAAATGGAAAAGTCATTTTTCAAAACATGCAAATTGATTATTATTTCGAACTGTATTGTTAGATATGTATCTAAATCATATGAAAACTGATTTTGTACGATCAAAACGATTCGACAGGTACAGATAACTCTTGGTTTCTGTACCTACCCCCAAAATTACATTTTCTTACCCCACCGGTATTCATTAAACCAGATTTAAGTTTTCTTTAGTTTTATAAGCAAAAATTTTTCTGTAAATGTAAGGACAATTGGTGTTGAAATCATAAACCATTTTTCGATTTGTCCTTAATGCGCATGCGCATCATTGAAACGAGTTTAAAGGCGAAATCTTCCCACCAAAATTATGGCATATGGTATATGAGTACTATTTTTAGTATAAAAGTACGTTCCCCCCCGTGACCCAGCAAATCCTTTTTACCAAGGAAGCCTATGATCCAGTTACACAACATATGTCAATGGGAAGCTGGGTCAAGGGGGGGAACGATGTTAGCAAGCCTTGGGAAGGTAGGTATGCCTCGGTTTTTGGCGGGAAAGTGCGCGTTTAAAGTTGTTTCAATGGTGCGCATGCGCAATACGGACAAAACCAAAGCTGCCATATGATATCAACACCATTTATCCCTGTATCTGTAGAAAATAAATTGCAAATAAAAATAAAAGAATCTTCATTTTACCTCTTTCAATAACGGTAGTGTAAGAAAACGAAACCATTTAGGTGGGTACTAAAATCAAGAGTTATCTGCACCTATAGAACTTTTAAAATGACATAAAAATCGTTGTTTATTTCCTTTATTTGTCTACCTAACCATAAAGCTTAATTTTGTTTCTCAATTTGTTAGTTTTGAGAATTGACCCATCGAGCTGAGCCTTTTAGGGAGAATTCTCGCCTTATCCGTAGAGGTCCTTTGAAATGAGATACGTTTCGTATCGGTAGCAACTAAAGACTACCCTCGGTACTCAGAAAGATAGAGGGTTAAAGTAAAGAATTTGCTTGGCAACCTGATCTAGCCCTTTACCAAACGGCAAAAGTTCCAATACCTAACCTACTGCAGACGACAAAACACATCTTGATAAAAACAAACTATTTTGTCCACAATATTGCAAAAAGGGGGGGGGGGCTAATTGAGAAAATGCTGCTTTTCAGCATTTTCTTCTTTTGCCTCAATATTTTGGCTAATATTACGTTCCTATTTTATCATATGACAAAGCAGGAGATTTATTACACAAGTGGAATGGATCTTATCAGGTCCCTAATCCTAATGCTCTATCCATGTGGGGAATGGGGTTTGTTTTCAGTCTTCCTCGCGCATGCGCTAACGTAACGTACGTAAAAGCACTGCAAAACCTATTTAGTAAATATTTATGACATGCCCTTAGACACAGGGGGAGGGCAGGCTAGGGGGGGCTTAGCCCACCTAAAGTTGGCCATATATGCCGAATTTTCCTTATTTTCTTATTTTGACAGCCGGAGTGGCGCAGTGGTAAGCGTGTTCGGTTTGTAGCCCGGTGGTTACGAGTTCGAGTCCAACTCAGGTAAGGTGTGTCTTTGAGCAAGACACTTAATTGTCAGCCCCAGTCTACCCAGCTATATAGAGTGGATAAAAGTGAGGTAAAACTTACTGCCTCTTCTCGAAAAAAAGAAATAAAAGGCCTATAGAAGCTTGAAGTAGCTTACGTACGTATAGTACATCTAGCCCCGGTTTCTCGAAAAAACTTAAGTACATACGCATGAGTACATGCTCAACTTCAATGGATTACTCTCCAACGTTGAAGGGTATTCGATTGAAGTTCATGTGGATTTCGTGTGATTTGAGTAGCATACGGTCTCAAATTTGAGTCTGAGAACGTACTTAAGTTTTTTCGAGAAACAGGGGCCTAGCCAATTTAGCCCCCCCCCATATTCAGACACTGCGGCAATAGAATATGTCGGCATGACTTAATAGCCTCACTTTCATTTTTTCATCGAGGGTACTTCCTCGGTCTTTATCGTTATGGGATACCATTTTTGAGGCAGAATATTTCAATCATAAACAAAACTCTTTCTTTAAAGAATGTGATTTAAACCATCTAACTACCAAATGCATTTTTAGTAATCAGGCGTAGTCGTCGAGATATCAAGGCTGAAAGTTGGTAATGCTTTAACGAAAAAGACCGAAGCTTTCACCTCCACTGAATGAGTGCAGGTCCGCACTTTATGAATGACGACGTTTTTGATTGGCTGAAGGGATTGTGCCGACCGAATCAATATAAATTTGCATCCTTCGGGCCTGTATGGTACATATGTACTTTATTTTTTGTCGATATAAAGACGCGGGAAAAGTGTCAAAATTACAATATCCCCATACATTATTGTAAAATGCTTTTCCAAACAAGGCATGTTTTGATATCCCCGATTGAAAACGTTTAGAAATTATTGAGACAAAAGAAGAAAATGCTGATGATCAGCATTTTCTACTTTTGTCTCAATATTTCCTTGTTCACCAAATATATTTCTTTCTTTATTCATCGATCATATGATTTCGTCTGTAGCACTTTTTTAATTGACCTCTTTCAATTATCGTTTAAGTCCATACCTTTGAGCCGCTTCTGATGGCAAACAATGGGTTTATGGGAAATTAACCTTATATACACACAGACACGGTTCCAATTTGTAACTTAAAATAGCAACACATCAGTCGGTTTCTTTATGCCAGATCGAGGCTCTGGCCATTCTCCGAGCAAAGCATCCCACGTGCAATGGCAAAGAACGGTGATTGGCCATAATTGTCATCAAAGGACGACTTCCGGCGGCTTGTGTGTGTGTTTGTCTTGGTGGAAATAAGCTTATTGGACTAGTCTAGTATTTTGGGAAATGGATCAACTAGGAAGTGTGTTTATGCGTCGTTAGGCGGGATGATTGGCGACCAAATATACGCGTGTAAGTAAAGCTCTGTAACTTACCTATTACCAGACGGCAAAATTTTGGACTCCTCCAAATTAACGGATGCTTCAGACTACAAATTCAAAACAACGGAATTTTACATCTGTTGGTCTCTATGTGTAGAAAACATTGTGGGAAATTAAGAAATTGCTTGTCACAAACAATTTCTTTATTTTCCACAATGTTTTTTTAACCTTTATCTCATGTGGCGTCACTGTGTGGAAATTGGGGGCACTTTGGGACCAAGATAACTTAGATAGCGGTTATTCAATTTAAATACTTTATTGTAAAAAGAAAAAAAAAATGATCAGCATTTTCTCCTTTTGCCTAAATCGTTCCTCTGTTTTGTTGTACACAAACTTTGTCTTTATCTGCATATTTTTTTGTATGTAGGCTAACATCTTTCAAATTTTCTAGAAGAGTTCAAATTTCTTTCGATTTGGGAAAGTAACAAGCAGCAGGTATCAAATGACTAAATGAAGACAGGTATGGATCAAGAACCTGGGATTTCCTATACCAACCAGTCTTAACGCATTACTAGACAGGGAAAAATGGGCCAAATTCACAGATGTTGCAAAAGACACTTTACAAAGAATGGAATTCTACATTTTGGCCACCCTTCGGAAACGTCGTTGAAAAAGACGAAATTGCTCGACACATGCACTTCTTTTCATTTTCCACAATGATGTCAATGCTGTCAATGCTTTTTCGTCTTCTGCTAGTCTTGTTAAATGCGAGCTAGGCCTACCGGTATTCTAGCTCGTTCTATAAAAGGTTAAATGCATGAATTAAAAAAATCATAATCATATTATTCTGATTATATGCACGATACAGTAAATAATCAAAAGAATGGTGAGATAATATCATAAAACAGACCGAATCATATAGAAATAGGAATTTACCGTAAAAGGCACTTCGAAGCCATTGGTTTTTAAAGAGATAAGAAGAAATCGCCGAAGACCAGAATGTCGCTGCTTTTCAACGAAAACCTCGTAACTGCAGCTTAAAACAAGCTGCAGTTACGAGGTTTTCGTTGAAAAGCGACGATTATATTTTATTCCGTCAGTCATCAAATGCAGCGTCCCTGTGGTTCCAATATCATCCCTTAGTCAAAATGCGTCGGAAGACAAGGAAATGGACGAGGCTTAAACTTTTGCGCTTTGAAAGTGATATTGTTTATAAAGACCCTGCAAATACATGAAATAAGCAAGGAAAAAAGGCATTTCATGAAAGTTTTGAAATTTATTGTCGTGCAAAGTTTGTTTCGAGGAAGCGGTTTTCTGTTGAATTTATGCAAATTGATTTAGTCTGGTAATCCTTCTAAATTGAAAGAATTCTTTTGTACTAGATTCTCAACCGAGGTCCGTTTGTGATGTCGCGGAATATCTTCGCTTTTATTCAAATATCTCATACTTACACCTTGTTTAAGGCTGCAGTTTGAAAGAAAATCATTGATTTAATAAAATATACAGCTTAAGGTATCCAACCCCTTATTAGCACCATTGTTGAGTTGACCACATGTGGTTCTTCATGTTTACACCATAGATATACGAGGGCTGATCAAAAAGTTCGTATAATTTACTCATAAAATTTTAGTTTATAAAGCAAAACATTTCATTTTTGGATATGTTTCAGAATTATTTATTTCAAATATATTTTGTAAGTTTCATTGAGATTGAGTAAAAAACGGTGTTGCTAAGACTCTTTCAAAATAGAAGGAATCGGGTACCCGGAGCACGACGTGACGTTAACGTCATTTTTAGTAACGTCGTTTGAAGCTTCATGATATAACTTTTTATAACACATTATTACTGTTCCTTTGATTTGTGAAATTGTTTTGTTTGTTTTTCGAAAACATTTGAACTGTTACAAATATTCACTGTTTAACGGATCACCTTGTATATATTTATGTCCTTGTACCAGATCTAGCCAGAGAAAAAGAGGTGTGTAGTTGCTTTTCACACGAAATCGCAAAATTATCCGAAAGGTGTATTATTGTATTAAAAACTGTCTTTAAATTAATGCCATTTTCAATTCAAAATTACACTTACTTACACAAATATTGATATGAACAAAATGAAATTTATATAATCAGAAAATGAATTATCAAGATATAAATGAAGTACGAAGAATATATATTTTATTAGCGAGAATCGGAAATAAAAATTGGTTTCTTATACTCGATTATTGGTGTTCCTCATCCGCCTTAAGTTATGCATCGAACAGATATATGAAGCTACTCATATTAACATAGAACTAGATATTTCATATAAAAAGCCGAACTGTTTTAGAATGCATTCTCTCCTATTCGTGTAGCGACGGGTTTTCTATACGACGTCGTTGACGAACGTCGAAATTTATTTACGCAAATCTTTTGCGTTCTTTCATTTGGGTTGTCTTTTTTATTCTCTATCTCTCTTGTACAAACAAGACATGTCAGTTTTGCAGACTATGATTTGTTTATAGTGTTAGCCTTGCAATATTTTTTAAATTAACTACATTTGGGTTTGCATAAGAACCGAAAATAACAAAAACTAATTTCAACGGCCAATTTTCCCAATTCGCGAAGTGCCGTTTTTATTCTTTTTTAACGTCGGTGCGTCACACCATATCCCTAGCTACATCATTGTTTTACAACATTGAGCCTTGAAACTTTACCAAGTATCTGATATGATGTCTTATCTCTAGCAGATAAAATATCGGAAGTTTTGCTTGCGCAAGTTTTGAAAAATAATCGTTTTGCGGAGCTTCACAACCATGATTTTACAGCGTGCTCCGGGGTAGCGTTCCTTGACCCTTTCAAGGGGCGAAAAAATATCGTAATAATTAATTGACACATATGATATTTTATCAGAGCGTCATTGATATAATAAAATTACACTAGTAAAAAAATAAATGCAATCGGATGAAAGATAAAAAAGTTATGATGAAATTATACGAACTTTTTGATCAGCCCTCGTATATGTTATACATTTCAACGTTAAATAGCCAAGTTCCCTCCTAGCCGTCCAGAATTGATATATTTCAGTAATTATGGAATTTGGACGTGCAATTTATAAGGGAAACGCTAAAACCCAACTCAAAATCCAAATAGAGCTAGATGTTCCACTAGCAAATATTCAAGTCCCACGGATCGTTAGCTGCAACCCAGACCAAGAAAAAAATCGAAAAACGTTGTCAATCTTGGGCGACTTTTGACATTTTTCAGACGAATACGCTCAAAAATTGGTCTGGCGTTGTAAAATGATGCAACAAACAGATCTTAAACACATATCCTGCATTTTTGAGTAAGCCAAGAATCATCAGTCTTTATAAACCCATTACCAGACGGCAAAACTTTGGATTTGTCCAAATTCAAACACGTTGCAGACACCAATTCAAAGTGAAGGATTTTTTTTTATTTTTTAGTCTTTTGGGAAGGAAAACTTTGTGGGAAATGAAGAAATTGCTTGTCACAAGCAATTTCTTCATTTTCCACAATGTTTTCCAAAGCCATTTATTTGTAGGGAGTCAAAAAGAGTAATTATGTGGTAATGGGTAAAAGCATGGTCACACAAAACCATATTTAGACGTTGAATTTAGGACCAGTTTTTCTGCATACATTAATTAGCTCTTTCAGTTTCTTCTAGAGCAATTATACCTAAACACAATTGTCAAACATTTTCAATTTTCTTCTGAATTTAGATTAAAGCTAATGACATGTAAGAATTTAATTACAACGTGGACTATATCTTGAGCTATATAACGGTGGAGATTGTGCATCATGGGATGGATAACGAATACGGACAAAATAATCTCGATTCTGGTAAGATTTTTTTGCAATAACTTCCTTATTTGTGCGTCAATTTACAAATTGTTTGCTGCATGTACCCCGCCTTACTGAGCTCTTTCATCGGATGTATGACATATTAGATAACTCGTGGTACTTTTTCCAAAATATTGTCCTAACCGACCAGAAAGCGATATGGTAACGACTACGGCTAAATTAACCACGCTTCAGGTAAGAATTTGTGCAAAAACTTTCTGCGTCAATTTTCATGCAATTTGTTGCATGTACTCCGCCTTACTGAGTCCCTTTCTCAGATGTATTACTTATCTGGAATATCCCAGTACTTTTCCCAAAAATCGATCCCAACCGACTAGAAAAAGGACCTGGATTTTTTGTCGTTTTTCTGGTCGGTTGGGATCAATTTTCGGACAAAGTACAAGGATTCTACAAACAAGTCACATATCTGAGGAAAGGGCTTAGCAATGCGGGGTACATGCAACAAACCGCTTGAAAATTGACGCAGAAACAAGAAAATTATTGCACAATTGCTTACCTGAAGCGAGGCAAATTCGTCCGCATTCGTTATCCATCCCATCATGCACAATCTCCACCGTGTATATGTGAATTTAGAACTTTTTAAGCTTTGTGCACGCTTTGCTTTAAACTGAATGAAGCGACGATACGTTTTCGTCAAAACAATATGATAAGGAAAGTTCAATAAATTTTCACAAAAACATTTGATAAAAATCCAATTATTACAGAAAAATATATTTGCTTTGAAATTGGTCTGAGAACTTTTGACTAGTAAGCCTTCGGTGTGGTTGGCATACAGGATATTTTGTTTCCGCAGTTAAGACAGGAAATTTAAAAGAAAAGGAAAGATATCAAATTTACAAAATGCTAGCTACATCCCTAAGAAAGCAATAGGAACAAGTAAATAAATACGACATAAAAGAGACATTTCACAGAAATTTTTCATATATTTTACTTTTATTTCTATCTGAAAGAGCATAATTATTATTTTCTTATGAAAATTCTGAATATTTCAAGCCAAAAATTTTCGCCGTTTTCAAGAAATATAATTCTTGTGCTAAAATTAATCAAATTTTATTACATTTCTAGCAGTGAAATCCTGTAATTTAGCTGTGAAATAAATTTTGATATTTTCACTGCAGTGAAATATTTCACTACAATTTTCACTCCTGCCGGGACTACATTTTTTATTGTTTTTCCCCATTAATTCATTATCCCTTACAAATCTCATGTAAAAGTTAAAATGAATAGTTCAAATATCAAAATAAAACAATCCTTGTAATTGCAGTGCATGTTGAAATAGATAAAATAGGAAAACAAAGTGTGAAAAAGAAAATTTACAAATTTCCTTTCCCCACATTGATACAGAGCACTCAAAAGTTCATGGAAAGAACAGCATCTGAAAACAAAAATGTACCTGCAAAAAAGAAAAACATCTAAAGAGAACTAACCTATATTCTTTGCTTTCGCCCCTATTTCACATTTTTGATCATGGAAGTGAAGATCTATCCAGCGCTGGAGTGTTGAAGGGAAATGGGACACAGGACGAAAGTTGTTCCGTGATAGGCCTATATTCAAATCACATGAACAGACAGTTTTTTGTACGCCTGCTCAAAGCAACCGAACGACACATCGCAGAATTTCATAAAGATTGTTGCTAGACCATCCCTTTGTCTAAACACGCAAAATCAATAGTTTTCCGCTGAAAATTCTGTTTTTTCATAAACCTGTCATTCTTGTTAACCTTATTGTTGTTGTTTTTATTGGTGACTTAGACTGGAGTTTGGAAAATTTAGACTAGAAAGGTTGAAATTTATTCAGTTCGCTTTTTATTCTTTCATTACAATAGTTTTTGATGATTTAAAGTCCAGATAGATGCTTCATTCTTTGCTCGCTTCAATTTTTTTTCTGAATACACAAAGAACATGTATATATGCGCCGTGTAAAGCCTTGGATCAGATTGGAATAAGAATGTTATGTTGTTTTTTTTAAATGCCCAAAATTGAGGGTTAAATTCCCAAAATAGGTATGTAATAAATAGATTAACTATCTGAACAAATGTGATATGAAAATTATTTCACGAGAATGGGGTGAGATGCGGTTAAAAAACTCGTCCTAGCGGACTAGTTTTTTCAACCGCATCACACCCCATTCTCGTGAAATAATGTTCATATCACATTTGTTCAGTTAGTTAATCTCTATGTTATCCACAACAGTTCGGAATTATATGTAATTTGCCATACCTGCCTCAACTTCAAAGTCGTATTTTTCCTTATAAATTACAACTTTAAAAAATGATAGCATTTATCGCCCCAAATTACATTGTATACAACAACAACCACCACCACCACCACCACATTTGCAACGGCTTTGTTACAGATCTATCTCCTCATCTCCTTCATTTTCAAGTTTTTTTTTCGTGTGCTTGTTTGTTTGCTTATAATTACTGTTAAGTGTTCATGAATGAACGCAAAATTACAACGTCACTTGACACATTGCTTACTCACGGCACGGAAACTTCAGAGACAAAGTCAATGTCTCCATACAGAAAATCCTCTGGGGCGACTATAGTTTGCTACATCTTTGCTACTTTTTTTCACTTTGTTGTCAAATTATTTTCTTTTTGAGCTTAAAAGCGAATAAAGAGAATGTCATGCTTCGCTACAACCGTATTCTCGCATCTGTCTTTTCCAATTTTTTGGCTTCAAAATTGCCCGTGTTTTCGCAGGACTATTGTTGTCGTGAGTTGACCCTATGTGATTTTCGTGTTTAAGCCTACATCGTGTCTTGATGAGCATTTCATTGCTAACAATTCCACAAAAACATGTTATATGATAATCGAAAGCTTCCATCGATCATAGAATCCTTTTCAGATTTAACCATGTCTAAGAAATAGGGCCAAGTCACGACAACAGCGATCCTGTGAAAACGCAGCAAATTTTGAAGCCGAAAGAATTAAAACTGACAGACAAGTTGTTGTAGCGGAGCATAACATTCTCCTTTTTTCGCATTTAATCAATAAAAGAAAGTAATTGGACAACAAAGGGAAAAAGTGTACTTCGAAACGTGCATCCCCGAGAATTGTCAACGAGGAGCCATTGGTCCTAAAATATTTGACCAGAATCGAGATTATTTTGTCCGTTGTTGTTATTCATCCTTTGATGCACAATTTCCACCGTGTTTTAGAGGGTCATTCCCGGTTCTAACTCACTCTACACCGAATCCCATGGTTTCTTCAAACAATCAAAATAAATGCTATCGCGCGTACGTTGCACTTTATCTGGTAGTTTTAGTTTCCAAGTTTTAGCTAGGAAATTAAACAAAACATAATCGAAGCGGCCGATGTTTTGGTGTGAACGTCCCCCAAACGTCACATGCGTTATCCGCCATGACTCCTATAGATACATGTGCGTTGTTCAACTAGAATTGATGATCTAATTCATTCCCAAACGACAAAATTTGAATATATCCAAGGATTGCTGATGACAGATAAGTATGCTGCCGGTATTTGAACATCATAGAATGGACATGATTGGGTGAAAAGGAGAAAATGATGATCATCAGCTTACTCTTCTTTGGCTTTGATGTTTTAATATGCTTAGTCTTCTAAGGGTGGCAAAACCTGGGCTGGTTTTGGGAAAAGTGTAACGAAAGTTTAAAACGATTAAAAAGTAATAAAGTTCAAAAGCAAGCTAGCGTTAAAACTTCCTGTTTTGCTTTTCTTGTTACCTACAATTTTACCTACTCATTTCTATTTTCTGTATAGAATATATTTAGAACAAGAGGGCCAAGATGGCAATGGATCGCTCACCTGATAGAAGTTTGAAACAAACTACATGCAGAACAAGACCCACCTTTTACATGACCTAGGTATCTCTAAGACAAGATCACACAACTTAAGATGCGAGATTATGATCCAGCTGAAAACAGCATTCTTAATCTTGAATGATCAATATTTGTGGCTGTTACAGTAAAAAAAGTCATAATCAAGGGCACATAACTCTATTCTGATAAAGATATTCTCATCAACATTATGTCAAAGTTGTTTTTTGATTGGTCAATATTCATTTCTGTTTGAGTGAAATTAAAGTCTAAAACGGCAATTTTGTCACCGTCAAGGGCACACAACTCTGTTTTTTCTATTTCGATCAATATGAAAAATGAAATCATCTAAGATCTTATGGTCATCAACATTGTGACCAAGTTCTGTCTTGAATGGTCAATATTTGTGTTTTTTAGAGTGAAATTAAAGTCGAAACGGCAATTTTGTGAAATTCAAGGACCAATAACTTTGTTTTTTCTGGTCCGATCCGGCTGAAAATCTTGTTGCCAAGTTTTGTCTTGATTGGTCAATAAATGTAGATGATAAAGTATAAACAATGTGAAAAACGTCAATTTTGTCAAATTCAAGGGCACATAACTCCAGACTTCCTGCTCCGATGACAATGAAAATCGAACTCATCCAAAATCTTATAGTTTTCAACATTCTGGCCAACTTTTGTTTTGATTGGTCAATATTTGTAGATGCTAGAGTGGTAACAAAGTCAAAACTAGCTATTTTTGATATTCAAGGGCACATAACTCCGGACTTTCACACCCGATCTGACC
Organism: Fragum sueziense; assembly: GCA_963680895.1. Lineage (NCBI taxonomy): Eukaryota > Metazoa > Mollusca > Bivalvia > Cardiida > Cardiidae > Fragum > Fragum sueziense. The sequence continues at coordinate 236,068 of OY804606.1, forward strand.
AAAATCGAACTCGTCCAATAACTTATGGTCATACATCTTTGGACCAACTTTATCAATATTTGTGGATGCTAGAGCGGTAACAACACATTGTGGACAGACGGACAGACAGACGGACGGACGGACGATCGGACGGACAGACGGATGACGGACAAAAAGCGACCACAATAGCTCACCTTGAGCACTTCGTGCTCAGGTGAGCTAATAAAGGTAGATTTAATCCTTTCTCAGATGTCAAAATACGTTAGGCCCGGACACACAAAGACACATATAACCCATTACCAGACGGCATTTTTTTATTTTTCCAATATGACAGGCGTTGCAGACGACAGTCTGATGATGACATTTTCGGTTAGAGAACACTGTGGATAATGAAAAAAAGTGCTAGTCACATAGCCTATTTCTTTCTTGAACAACTTCAAAATGCGTTATTATGTGGGAATAGGTTAAGGCATAATAACAGAAACATGTTACTAGTGTTGAATATTTATAGACGTGATGTGGACGGAGGGTTATTTGTGACCGTTTTTTTTTATAAACTAGCATAGATACAAAGCTGTTGAAGTCCACAAAACACGGTCATAATCATGGGTGGATCTAGAGGGGGAGGGGGTGTTCTGGACACCCCTGAAATTCGACCTGCCCTTTTGAAAAATACGGTGAATTCAAATTTCAACTTAAAAAACTAAAGAAAATTCAAATTTGTGTGGTTTCTTCCCATGTTTATAGCTGTTAAATCTAACGTTTTCAATCACGACTATCGTTCACTTATATAGTTAGCTATAAAACACATGTGTACTTGTCATTTTGGCTTGGACCCCTGGAAAAAAAGGCTCGGACCCCCCCCCCCCCCCTCTTCGTGGAAAAACAATCTGGATTCGCCCTTGATAATGTATTATAATTGTAATCTATATGATATGCAGCTTAGAAATAACATTGAGAATAAAGGATAAATGTTGTTCATCAGCATATTGTTTTTGTCCAATGTCTTCTTATTACATATGTGGGTATTTATTCGTATCTCATAGTGTAATTTAAAATTTCTCAGTAAAGCCAAAATTAAGAATACTCGTTGGAATATCCTATCGAGTTCGCGCAACATGTGGATACCATATGATTTAGAATTGAAATATTGGAAGAATCATTTGAGCCCAAAACTGTCGATCTGATCGTAAGCAGGACCCACCAAGCAGTGGCGGATCCAGGATTTTTGTCAGGGGGGTTCGGATATATGCAAATAGGGGAGGTTCGTTTTTTTCTAGTTTTACACAATATTGAGTGAATTTCTGCATGAAAATAAAATAATCAGGCTACAGAAGGGGTTCGTTCGAACCCACCGAACCACCTCTGGATCCATTGTTTTTAATATATCATTTAATAGCGTGATTCATTCACAACAATTCAAAGACATGTGCACTTAGAAATTTCCTTGGGTAGAAATTATCTACATTGTCCAATCCGCGTGATGTTTCTTCAATTTATTTTTAACAGGTTTGTATGTTCGCCAATCTAAGTATTTACATAATCATCTACATAATTATATGAGATTTCTTGAACAAATAATGCGTGCATGATTTTGTCATAGACACAAGGTTAACGTGCAACCCAAAGGACACCAAATGAATCAATGTCAATAGGGAACGATTTTATTCCAATAATCGTGACGTAATTTCGGACAAACAAATAGTATCGTGAGTGTTGTTATAAAATCTCGTCACTACGGCTTGATTCAAGCCGTGGTTACGAGATTTTATAACAATACTCACGGTATATCGAAAACAGAACAGTAAACCTATTCTATTTTTAGCACAAAATTCATGGCCATTTAGTGTGTTTCTTCCATCTTTCCAAAACATCTAATAGCCTGTATCAATTCAAAAGCTGCTACAGACAACAAAATATGGTCAATGAAGATAGGGTCTGTAACCAATATGGCACAGAAAATATCGATGCGAAAGGAGAAAATGCTGATCATTAAAATTTTCTTCTTTTGTTTCGATATTTTCCCATGCCTTTTCTATCAAGAACATTAAGTCTTGTTTAAGAAAGGGTTAGAAGTATTAAAAACAAAACTAGGACTAGGAAGTCTGGGCAATTTGTTCTGCTTAGACGCTTTCTTTGTTCAATCTGTCGTACGTTATAAATCTATATTTATCTACAGATATTTAAAGGGGTGATAGCTGTCAAAAAACCTGCCAATTTGCAAAAAAAGGGTTTACAGTATTAAAGTATGAGCAAAAAGATGCAGAAAGACCGTTTATCAAGCGAGTAACCATGCGCTGTTTACCCAAAATAAGCGCATGTATATTGACATTCTAACTTTCCACGGCGCTCAAAAGTTTGCTGGGTGTTTACAATTGTGTCTATATATAAATTTATATATTACATATTTCGGGTACCTACAAAAGCCGTAAATATTCGTTTATAGTCGGGTGATCATGTGATACAAAGGTATCTAATAAAAATGACACGTCATGCTAAAAGGGAATTTACGGGAAGTTCATAGAACACAATTTCGAGAAATGGCTCATACTAAGCAGACGTAAACTAGATGTCGCACTTAGAAAATGAACACATAGTAAGATAGAGAAATTATTCAAGGCCCATAAAATTACCTACGAGTTATGAGTCTCGAATCTTCTCTGTCTGCGCAGTCCGCACAGGCTGGATATTATCTATACTTTTATACTTTGAAGGCTCCTCTTTAGTGCGACGGGTAAAAATTTTGAAATATTCCGATTTTCACGGCATTTCAGCACGTGCCTGGTTACGAATAAATGTTCAACTCTTTCCCAAAATGACAAAAAATAAAACTATTCTCAATTGAAATCGTTTGAAGACTGCATAACCAATGACATTGGAAATGTGAATAGTTTACGATATGCCATAGAAATATTTAGCTAATAGGACAGACTGTTTCAATGTTTCCTGTGTTTTTGCAAAAAGGAAGTCCAAAGCAGGCCTTGTATGGGAAAGGGTTAACAAGTTGAAGTTATTTTAATAGCCACGCCTCACTCTTTCCCAAACGGCAATAAGTTGAATATTCTATTTTGAAAGTTTTAAACACGACAAACTATGCATGTTAAGATACGATTTGTTGAATAAAATAAAACCGAGAAAATATCTATGCAACTGTGTAATTGCTTGTTATCAAGATTTTCTCCTATTACCTCAATGTGTTCTCAAGCCCTTCTAATGATGACATCAAAGCAAGGTTATAATTGGGAAAGTGTCAGTTAGATTTTCTGCTTGACACGTCGTGCTAAAAGCGTGCGTCTGTGAATTCAACAGAAGACCATATTTCGAGAGACAGATCGCATTTACCAAAAGCCAACGATATACGTATTTAGATAATAATATATAGTGTGAAAGGAAAAACATGTAAATCCAGAGTATCAACAGTTTCGATCCTGATCGTTTTGTACTTTCCTCGCAGACTGTTTAGGGTTGCTACACACTTCCCAAAAGGTCCGTTTTAAAGAGACATCTCATTTTTTTTAAATACTGTTTATTCTCTGACGTCATTCGATTTAAAATAGATTCCGTAGACGCTCGCTTTTAACCGCTCAGGACTCGGATAATTCCGACTCGCCCTTGACATTGTAAACATGACATACTGACATACATTGCATGAAAGGGAAAATGTACCAATGTACCATTCTTTCATTGGTTTTATTGGTTTTATGCAGTTGGAATAGGCTTTGTTCATATCATCAGATAATAAGAGCTCGGTAACAGAAACACTTCTTGACAGCTATTACCGCTTTAATTAAGCCATAATCTTGAAAAGGGCCATTTTAGCATCGACATATTCCAAATATATACGAGCTACAGTAGAGTCTAACTGTTTTCCTATAGTTCTAACGAGTAATTGGGAGTAAAGCAGTAAGCACTGCGGATCTTTTAAGATTGTGTGCATACATAGGCTGATCAAGATCCACAATGTTATCTCTATATACTCAATTGTCTCATTTTGAAAGGGAGAGGTGCAATAAAAGATGTGTGTGGTTTAGGTTATACATGGATGCGGAAAAAATAGCATGGGTCGATCGGTCCGTTATATCTTTTTTAACGTTGGGTTTGTTACTGTTGTTTTTGCAGTTGTCGTTGTTTCTTGAATTTTCCTTGGAGGGGGGAATCAGGGTCGGCTCCAAATTGCTAGTGTCTGCCGAGTAACCTGAACCACACAAATGCTTTTGCTCCTTTTAACCCAATCTTTCGTCGACAGCTCTTCCCGACAGAAGACTTGCTATGGTAGACTATGTCCGTCGGCTGTATGTAGACAGGTGGGTGGGTGGGGTTAGACAAATTTCATCAAGTGAATTCATGCTCAATGATCATCATCTTGAAATCCAACTAGTCTAAAACTAGTCCTTTGTCAACGAAATGTGGTTCTAATATTCATTTTTCATTTGGTTTGTGGAGTTTATATGTCTCTAATAATGATCCGGTACCAGACGGCTAATCCGAGTCTTCTCTGATGTAAATACGCTCTTTGATATTTTGATTTTTCGCTATTTTAGTAAAAAGCGAAAAATCAAAATATCAAAGAGCGTATTTACATCAGAGAAGACTCGGATTACCAGACGGCAAAAGTGTTTACTGTTTCAATTAGAAAGGTGTTGGAGACGAAAATTTCAACATGATTTGTAAAATATTTGCATTTCAAGTAATAAAACATTGTCGGAAATGGAGAAATTGGCTGTCAAAACGTTTTCCTTTAAGGGCGTCGAAAAGCGTCAAGTGCTGTGTAGGAATGGGTTTTAAAAAGGTAGGCCTAAGTGGGAAGTTTTAGTTAGAAAGAAAATAGGAAAAAAGACTTATAGTTTCAAATATTTTAGAATAATGGCCAAAAAATAACAATATCATTTTACATTGTATTTTTGAAAAGGAAGGAAAATATCTTTTAGTGAAAAATACGGAAATTCCCTTTCTTTGTTTTAATGAAATTCATTTTTAAAAATGTACACATGTAATACCATTGGATTGATTCTATAGATGTCCACTTTTCATCTAGGTGTCTTGTAAAAAGGTTAGAAAGGGCCTACACGTGACGGTCAAAAAGTCTTAACATAAAGTCGGTTTCTAGAATATGATTCAGTTGGTAAAAAAGGTCGAGACAAAACAGCTCATTAATTTTCTCAGTTGCAGCATGCATCCTAAACCCATTACCAGACGGCAAAATTTTTAGGTTGGTCCAATTTCAAAAGCTGCTGCAGACAAGAATTAAAGTTTGTGAAATTTTTATCTTTTTTTCCATTTTCGTTACAAGCAATTTCTTTATTTTCCACAATGTTTTCTGAATATTTTTTTTTAAATACGAGACCAAATTGAATTCGGTTTGAAGCAGAGAAGGTGGACAGACGTCACGCATTCGATAGAAGTGAAGGATTTTTGAAAAATCAGCTGATAAAGAAGTAATTCAAGATCAACCAAAATTTTGCTTGATCTTCAATAACTTTTTTATCAGTAGATTGTTCAAAAATCCTCGACGTCAAGATTATTCCTGGCATTTTCCCACCTTCTCTGCTTCAAACCGAATTCCAATGGCTCAGATAATAACAAAAAATATTGAATATTTTCTGAAATTCTGAGTCACGTGATAATCCACCGTGTTAGACACGGTGGTTAATCACATGACTCAGAATTTCAGAATCATATTTCTGTTAATACTTTTCTGTCAATATTTCTGTTAATACTTGATTAATTTGAATTCGGGCTGAAGCAGAGAACGTGGGAAAATGCCGCGAATAAGATGGCCGTGGTGGTTGTTTTTTGTTGTTGAAAAATTAACCAATTAAAAAAACATTGATGATCAACCAAAATTTTGGTTGGTCTTCAATAACTCTTTTATCTACTTATTTTTGAAAAAATGAACCACGTCCATCTAATGCGTGATGCCTGTCAACATTCTCCGCTTAAACCGTATTAACAAACTTATTGAAGATTTTCTGAAATTGTTGTATCACGTGATTGTCCACCATGTTAGAGCAAACTGTTTGACCCTATCGTCCGTGCAGACTGACTACGATCCATAACTTTCATATTACCAAAATTGTCCATTTATATGAGACTGACAGGCACGTAGGAAGTAATTTCACATTTGGGTGGCTAAAGCCCCAGTGTCGGGGGGGGGGGGGTAGGAGGGGATTCTCCCTTAATTTTAGTCTGAAATAAAGAAAATCCCCTCTTAGCCCCCCCCCCCCCCGCCCCCCCACCCTGTTCCTACGGGCCTGACTGAGGCGCGTTCTTTATTTTTAAAGATAAAGCATTTTTAAGACCCAGATTCTGACCGAGGTGTTCTATAACAAACACCGCACAGAGACAATGTCTTACCAATCCATATTCTGGAAAAATAACTTACAAAGATGTTTGGTTTTCTAAATGCCCCATACTTCATACAAATGACGTCATGATGGCGTCATTTGTATGAAAAGTGGAGCATTACCGTGATGCCCTCATTGAGCTTCTTAAAGATCTTGCCCTAAAGAACGCTACATCCTTAAACCAAATCTCAAGATATCTCATGGAATCTCGTTCTAAAGAACGCGTCTCTGGTCTTGCTTGATTTCGTCTAATTTCAAAATTAATACTGTACGATGTAATTAATGATGTGGTCACTTGAAGTCTAAAATGACGTACAGGTCTTCACTTTAAAATATTCATTTAACCCTGTCCGAATAAATTCCTGGTTTTGAATACAATCAATGTATCTAGAAAGCATTAAAAAGAATAAAACAATGCAGGTAACAAATATGTTTTGCCTTTTCCCTCAATGGCTCTCGAGCTATAATTAGCATTGTAAGAGCGGTGTGTGTTTACATCCAAACAAAAATAAAATAGTTATTTTGTCCTCTACAACACAATTTTTTGGATTAACCCTTTCCCAAACGACACATTTTTAGGTTTCTCCTACTTGATAGCTACTGCAGATGACAAAATTATTGTTCCTAAAGATACAATTTGTTAATGATAAAAAACAGAAAACATTGAGGCAAAAGAAGAAAATGCTGATTATCAGCATTTTCTTCTTTTGTCTCAATGTCTTCCCAAACCTACTCATTTCTGGACGTCAAAATTGGGTCTTGTTTGGGAAAGGGTAAAACTAAAATATTGTCTTTCGGGGAAGGGAAGATCTACATTTTTAAAACATATTTAGATTACCAAATAGATGCAGCGTAATTTGAATTTTACGTCTCAAGTTATATGCTTCTAGCCTGACTAAATTGAAATCAGATATTGTGTTTCCTTTCTTATGGTGCATAAATAATCTGGGCTAGTCGGACGTACCTTATTAAACAAGAGTTGTCCGCGGACAACATAGCTCGCCTTTACGGGAGCTTGTCCCAAATCAACTTAAAAATTTAAATGTAGGTCAAACTCCAAGGTCATTGTAAAAGGGTCAAGGGTCATGGTCCCAAATAAAAGGTCTGACGAGAAGTATTTATGTGTGAATTATCAATGCTCTATCTCCGATAGTGTCTGAGATATAGACCAGGTTAAAGTTCGCGATGGGGCGGGACGCGACGCCGCAGCCGACACTAGGGCTGTGACAATAGCTCCCCGGACATAAAGTCCTGGCTCGCTAAAACATTCTGAAAGTATTGAACAAAAAGAAGAAATGCTGATGCCTGTAACGAGCATTTTCTGCCTTTGCCTCAATGCATGTATTATCTCTTCTATATTGTACTTTGACGTCTGAAGTAGATTTCAAGATGTAATAGTCACATGTCGTTTTTAAAATGAACAAGAGATGTTTGTGACGCATATATGTCCCCTAAAGTACAAACCTTTGATGTAGGTCAAATTCCAAGTTCAAGGCCACAAGGTCCAAGGTCATGGTCAATTGTGAAAGGTCTTGGTACGAGGTGTCCATGTGTGATAGGACATAAAATATAGACCAGGTTAAAGTTTTTAAACGTAGGTTAAACTCCAAGGTCAAGGTCAGATGGTCCAAGGTCATGGTCAAATGTGAAAGGTATTGGTAGGAGGTGTCAATGTGTGAAATATCAAGGCTGTATGTGTAAAAGCACATGAAATAAAGGTCAAGTAAAAGTTTTTAAAAGTATGTCAAACTCAAAGGTCAAGGTCACAAGGTCTAAGGTCATGGTCAAATGTGAACGGTCTCGATAGGAGGTGTCCATTTGTGAAATATCAAGAATGTATATGTAAAAGGACATGAGATAGAGGCCATGTTAAAGTTTTTAAAAGTAGGTCAAACTCCAAGGTCAACGTCAAAAGGTCGAAGGTAATAGTCAAATGAAAGGTCTTGGTAGGTGTCAATGCGTGAAATATCAAGCCTGTATGTGTAAAAGGACATGAGGTAGAGGCCATGTTAAAGTTTTTAAAAGTAGGTCAAACCGTCAAGGTCAAGGTCATGAGGTCAAACGTCATGGTCGAATGTGAAAGGTCTTGGTATTATTACAGGGAATTTTAGCGATTTTTATGTAGACTCTTTCTATTAAAGACAAGGGGACCAAGTTTTCATGTACAGAAAATAGTACCCATTCTCGCAAAACACCTGTTACAACGCCATTTTTGAAGATAATTACACGAGATCTTCACTAATTAACTCCATATATATTTATTTATCGAAAAATCCGGAGGTCTGTACATGTAACGATCAGTATTTTTCGTGACAGAGGCCGTTTCTCGACAAAAGGTTCGAAATTGCCATGTACGACACAAGCGTGATGTCAGCGCGTTCGGTTGTAACTCTGGTGAGTGTTTATGTCACAATGTTCCATTTGACTTTCGAACGAAACAGAACGGTTCATTATTCAATTTCACCATAATTGTCCAAAACAATGCTTTAATTCTCATTTTTTCAAGCTTAATTTAGCATAACTGTCGATGATTTTTTTTTTAGTTTTCACAATAAAAATAATTACTTGAGTGAGTGTGCTCAACAGCGAGATGAACTCGCCCTCCATCAGTCATACGTTCATTATTACTCGAGTAATTCTTTTTCTTGTTAAAAAAATAAAATTTGTGTTCAATAAGCGTAAAAAAATACGAATTAAAGCATTGCTTTGGACAATTTTGTTGAAATTTGAAACTAAGCCGTTCTGTTTCGTTCGAAAGTCAAGGGGAACATTGTGATAAAAACACTCACCAGAGTATCCCAAGCGAACGCGCCTAAAATTGCCGAAATCTAAAATCCGTTGAGTCGGCAAAACATTCAACAAATTAAAGCTGAATTCTTTGTGATATTATTCAACAAGGAAGGTTGGTGAAAGATTTTAATTTATTTTATCGTTTTAATGCATGTTTTGGCCACGATCATGCACAAACTAGCAGATTTAGTCCTACAAGCGGGGGTCACACGGTCACGTCGTTCATGGCGTTTTCGAACCTTTCGTCGAGAAACAGGCCTCTGTCACGAAAAACTCTGATCGTTACGCGTACAGACCACCGGATTTTTCGTTTTCGCTAAATAAATATATATGGAGTTAATTAGTGAAGATCTCGTGTAATTATCTTCAAAATTGGCGTCGTAATGGGTGTTTTGCGAGAATGGGTACTATTTTCTATACATGAAATCTTGGTCCCCTTGTCTTTAATAGAAAGAGTCTACATAAAAATCGCTAAAATTCCCCGTGGGTATTATACGTTCAAAGTTAAACGAGAATCGACACAAATATTTTGGTTTATTTTGGGTAGGATAGCTGTATTTAAAACCTATTTATAGAAACAACTTACACACTTGGATAGTCACATTTACCTACCCGATTCCCCTATATCTGATTATAGGTATGGTCCCTAATTAGTAAAAGATTTTGAATCGTTTATAGGGGTGCCCATGTTTGAAATATCAATCCTGTATATGTGATAGGGCATAAGATATAGGTCAGGTTAATGTTTTCTTATGCTCTGGACAAGAATTAAGTTTGAAAATCAACAAAAGGACAATAACTCCAAAAATTGATCAGTAGAGTAACGGTTCTTATGCAATGCACCTCTCCATAATGGGATCTATCCACTATAATTGATTCTATCTTACATACTTTGTAAGTTATGCTCCGGACAAGAATTAAGTGTGAAAACCAACAAAGGGCAGTAACTCCAAAAGAGTCAACAGCAGAGTAACGGTTCTTGCGCACAATGCCTCTCCATAATGAGATCTTTCTACCGATACAATTTAATGATTCTACTTTACCTACTTCTAGAGTTATGCTCCGGACAAGAATCACGTTAGGAAATCAACAAAGGACAATAACTCCAAAATTTTGATCGGCAGAGTAACGGTTCTTGTGCACTTCCCCTCTCCATAATGAGATCTATCCACCTATTAAGTTTCATGATACAAATGTACTACCTTTAATACTTTTCAAGTTGTGCTCCGTACAAGGTTTGGTCTACGGACCGACCGACCTACACTTGCAAAACAACACGAAATATATCCCCATTTTCTCCGCCTGTCCTGCTTCAAATATTTTTAAACCGGTCACATGTTATCAGAGGTGCTTACGAAGATAGGAAACGGTAGAAAAGGTTGTGTCACTGCATAACGTGAACCTTGCCCAGCGAGCTGTAATAAATGTAATGCTTATGTCGTTTGTGAAAGGGCTATACAACAATATTTTTCATCTGTTGCATTTAAAAGTTCTCCGTTTGTGAAAGGGTTTATTTGATTTGAAACCTTACTTTGCATCATTGATCTCGGATGCATGTAAATCACACGGTGGATAATCACGTTAAATGGCCTACACCAATTTCAGAAAATCTTCAATACTTTTGTTAATACGGGGCCGATTTGAATTCGGTTTGAAGCAGAAAATGTGAGAGAAAATACCAGAAACTAGAACGTGGTGGGGAAAAAATCAGGTAATAAAAAGTTATTGAAGATAAACCAAAATTTTAGTTGATCTTCAATAACTTTTTTATCACCTGTTTTTTTTTTAAGAAATCCACCACGCCCATCTAACGCGTGACGTCTGTCAACCTTCTCTCCTTCAAACCGAATTCAAACCGGTCCCGTATTAACTAAACGAAGACTTTGTGAAAGTCTGGGTCACGTGATTATCCACCGCAAATCATTTGATTCGCGGTCGGGAATAAGGGCCTTTATACAAAACTATTTACAGATAAAAAGGTGGAATTAGCTTTTTTAAAATGCAATATTTCCTTTAAAACTTTCAGTTGTTCATCAAAATCTTCGTTGTGGTTACTCTTTGGAATCGAGGCGATTCAAATTAGTACCCACAACATTGGGTTTGGAATTGAATGAAGTGAAATAAAATGTCGTCACCCTGTTGCTTTGTTTACACCATATATGAGATGCGACTATTTCTAATCCAGCTTGTTGAAGTACAGACTGATCAGAATTCAATCTGCATTTATGGAGTTGCTACAAATAACTAAGCAGCTATTGGCGAACAACGTAGATCTTGATTAGACGACAGGTATGCACATGCTGATCTGGTTCCATATTGGTCTCAGATGCCATAAGGGACCTTTTCCCAGATTCCGGCTAATTTCTTGTATTGCGGTTAAAAGATTTTTTTCCTTGCAATAAACTATGTAATAACACTTTCGAATTTTTTTCTTTTAATTACCGGTACATGACAACTTAATCAGAGGATCTTTTACTATTTCCATTACGATAAAATATTCACACTGCTTTAATTTAATAGTTGCTGCAGACGACAATATGGAAGACAATTAAACACGAATTCGTAAATAATATTTTATAATAGATATAACGATGATAATATTGAGAAAGAAAAAAAACTTATTAGCAGCAACCTTTTTGTTTCACGGTTTCCAAATGTGTCCTATTAGGGTCGTCAAAATTAGCATAAGATTGGGAATGGATTAAGAAATAAAGATATTAAAACCCCTATGAACTGCATCAAGGTGATGTATTTCAGTACTTTCGTTCAGTCGAAATTGTTTATTACGCTAATGTTTTGTGTCGTTTTCAAAACCACTGTTGTGTATATCATAAAAGGAATTACGGAGTTCATTTTTTTAAACGAGTCCTATCATCTTGAACACGAAAAGTGACCCTTGTGGCACGTTGGGACAATAATAATGAATTATCCTCAGATCGTCATGTTATCATGTGTAGTCTCACAAGGTTCCATGCTGTCACTGTTGTTAGACTAAATGCAGTAACGAGGCAATGTGCGTATCCAGGAATGCCCCTCGAATTTGTAAAAAAATACTAATCAAAGTGGTATTCAAATGATTGTCTTGTGCCAAGCAGTCGCATCCGGAAAACACGATCATTTCTGGTAAAAATGTCTGGATACGTGCATGGAAGCGATGCAATCTTGGATCCTTTATTCACAGTGCTTAATTAGATAATATAGAAATTGTGTGCACCAAAAACATAGTTCAATGTAAAAATATAACCACATCCTAGGCATATTTATATTATGGTACTTGAATGAACGAAGTGATCTTAATTGAAGCCAGTGCGAACATTCGAACACTGGGTTCTGTCCCCTTCGATGTGCTCCAAAAACAGTCAATGTTTGCCATTTTTTTTAGAAGAATGGTGCAAGGGAACCGCAACATTTAAAGAAAAGCTAGTTCTAAAATTGCAATAATTTACTATTTGCATATTTCCAATGACCCTTATGGTCATCTTACAATGTAGCAATATTTTACTATTCTATCATATCATCGGTTGCGTAAAAACCGATGTCTCTTCAACTTATTCAAGCTATAGTTACAACACTTCCTACCGTAACAGTCGGTACAAAGTTGCAGTGAGCGTGTAGGGCCATGCGGATCCTCTTGTATAAGTAACAATTTGGTAGGTCAACTCTAAACTTCCTGGTTGTACTGGTTGTATATAAACATGCGCAGAGGACCCTTGCGCAGATCCAGCTCTGGGCTCTGGGACTATCAGACATGGGATCGACAAGTTGATTGGCAATAATTGCACAATAAGTAACTTTGAAACGTAATTGGCGTGAATAATTTATTTCAAAAATAGTTCACCAGTGAAATTTATTCTGAAAATGGGGACAAAAAGTGTGTTGGGGCTGGTTGTAATCAGTTTTATGTTGTGTGTGTTGGTACAGGAGACAGATGCTCAGTGGCGAGGGTATGTCGGATTTCTGTTTCTTATTTTGAACGTGGAAAACAAATAAAATACAGATACAAAAATATAAGAATTTCAGATAAGTCCAATTGAAAAGTGTTGCAGACCACACGAATAATTATTTACAAAATCAAAAATGTTTGGTTTCACGGCAACGAAAACATCGACAGAAAAGAAGATAAACAGGTTGTCAGGATTTTTCTCTTTTCTCGTCAATGTTTCTGAAGCTATTGTCATCGGAGGCGATAAAACAAAGACTCGTTTTTGATAAACGCTTAAATCATGTTTCACAAAGTTTCATTACATTCATTAATAATTTATCATTCATATTTCGGTCTGCCAACCCCCATCTCCCCTTAAAAAGTAAATTGAGAAGATTTTCAAATTTATTTGATCCGTAGCACGATAAAGGCAGTTATTATTTTTGATGCATTACGAGTTATATAGGCCTACATGTGTAGATAAAGCCAGTGTAAAGTCACAGACGTCGATTTTTAAAAGTTGACAGTCAAATAGAAAATATTCTTGGCCGCCACAGCTGTCATAAGAATGATATATTGTAACGATTAAAAGAAATTCCGATTGGTAAAATAAAATTCTCCCACTTTTCCACCACCGAAATCGAAAATAAGAAAGATACAACATAATATTTTCGATGAAGTGTCATGCTCGGGCGCTGTTCAAGATTAACCCTTTCCCAAACAAGACCTGGTTTTGACGTCCCCAATAGAAAAGGCTTGGGAAAACATTGAAACAAAAGAAGAAACTGCTTATAACCAGCAGTTTCTTCTTTTGTCTCAATACTTTCTTAGCTATTTTGTACAAAAATCCTTTTTTTTTCATTGTCCATTTTGTTGTCTGCAGCAACTTTCAAATTGGACCACCCTAATTTTTTGTCGTTTGGGAAAGTTACATTTTCCAACCCTTTCCCAGACAAGACGTGATATGGCGCCCATAGCAGAAATAGGTTAGAAAAACACTGAGAAAATGCAGAAATTGCAATTATTCAGCAATTTCTCTTCTTTCTTCAATATTTACTATGATAGAATTCTCAACAAACTCTTTTTTTTTATTTCCATCATCTATATGTGTCGTGTGTTGCAAATTTAAAATTGTACCACCCTAATATGTCGTCGTTTTGGAAAGGTTAAAGCATAATAATTATAAGGAAACTAATCCCGAAAACCAGTCCGAGGAATGTATAAAAGCAAAGTATTTTGTGACTAAAGACATTTAATTAAATTCGAAACTGATCAAAGGAAATATTCTAATGTAATTCAAATGTAAGCTCTTTTTGGAATTTCGATTTCGCTTAACGCTCCTGTGTCAAATTCGGTTTACTCAAATTATTACTTTTTGTGATTCTCGAAGATTAAAGGATAATCCCGCTCTCATTACCTCATTAATCCAGGAAGATACATGGTTTTGACATCCCCGATAGAAATGGCTTGTGTAAAATTGGAGGCAAAAGAAGAAAATGCTGATTATCAGTATTTTCTCCCTTTGCCTCCATACTTTCCGTATCATATTGTATACAAGTGTTGTCTTTATCAACAACCATTTCGTCATCTGTAGCTGTTTTTATATTTTACCCGTAATATTTTGTCGTTTGAGGAAGTGCTAAAACGTACAAAACTAGTGGGAAAGCATTTTTACTCGGATAAAATTAGTCGAAAAAGGATTGCAATCGCTCGCACCTAGCAATTTCACTCATATGAATTCAGTATTGCATCCTATCTTTTTAAATAACCTGTTATTATTTCATCCTATTACATATTTTGTGACTCGCCTCGCGAAAAGGGATCACGCGGAAAGTCCCAAATCCAAAATATGAAGGAAAAAAAAAAAAAAAAAAAAAAACAGATCCGGCAGCTGTCAGCCAGAGATCGTATATAAAAATCAACAAAGTAGATAGAAAAAATAAAAGTATACTCAAAAGAAAAAGTTTAGTCAGTATTTTTGATGGTCAATTATTCGGCCAAAATACAACATATCAGTGTAAAATTTCACACAATATTTGTTCAATCAACGCTTAACAAACATCTTCTATTAATGTTCCTAAATTTTAGTTTTTAGGTTTGCGCTGAAAGAATTTCAAAATGTGACAGGTGCACTTGCTGCAGTTAAGGCGCAAGTCTTTTTCCTGTATAAATGTATGCAAACCAAAGACAATAGCCCAGGTACAAAAAATCCACAATAAAATTGGTACCAGCTTACATGATTTTAGCACCCTGGCTTAATCAATTTGGCCAAAAATGACAATATTAGAAACCATCTACCTAACCTACAAACTCTGGCGGTTTCCTACAGTTTGAACTGGACAAGCACTTTCAGTTTTAAGCATTGGTGTAGTTGTTGTCAAAAATGGGCACATGCATGAGATTTTGGTCATTGACACCTCTGAAAACAGCGTATCTGGAATAAACTTTAATTGTGACGTCATCAAGTTACGTCACGTCCAAACTGACGAAAAACATTGAAAATTGACTACACTGTAACCAATTTCTTCAATGATGACATTTTGTTTTTAAAAAGTCTGTTTTTCACTTGCCTGGCCATTTACCCGAGAGTTGGCTTTTCGAGCATTGGCTCAGCCAGATCTCAGGCATTGTTTGACAAATATTGAATGTCAGTTATTTTTTCTAAGTGTCTGTCTACAATAAATAACTTTGTATCAGTGGTAAACCAGCTAATGGTCCTGATAAAACGATTTCTTGAAAACGCAGTAAAATGCTAGGAGCAACAGGTTGGGTGCGTAAGTCACCATAATCTACTGTAAATTCCATCAAAAAGAAGTTTTCTCACCCACAGTCAACAGAGAGACTTCTTTTCTACCAAGAAATGACACAAAGATCGATTTTTCATGTCAATTACCCGGAATTTAGACTCAACAAAAAGTCAATCCTGAAGCTGTGACTTTTCAATTTGACCCCTTTTGGAATGAATTGTCGAAAAGATGGTTAAGTAAAACA
Source organism: Fragum sueziense (assembly GCA_963680895.1). NCBI lineage: Eukaryota > Metazoa > Mollusca > Bivalvia > Cardiida > Cardiidae > Fragum > Fragum sueziense. Next base: position 252,094 of record OY804606.1, read on the forward strand.
TGGATGCCAATAGAATTTCACCGGCTTGTTCTAAATTGGTTGAAGATTGATATGAGTAAATAGTTTGGCATTGTAAAACGTTTTAGACAAAACTATTGACCAAAAACTTTATACTGACTAAACTTTTTCATCTCAGTATAAAAGGAAATCGTCTACATGTACGTAGCGATAGGTATCGAACTTAGTCTGCGCAGACTGACTAGTATCGATACCATTCGAACTTCCTAAATAGTCCCTTTTAGCGTGACGAGTCACATTTATTTCGCATTTTGTGGTTCTGCATTCTCTTCTCGGGATTTTTGGCCTGTATTCTTTTTTATATCTTAACAGAAAATCTTTAACACTAATTAATTGTCATTTAATCAATGTAAACCTTCCCGAACGAATGCACTGTATGGAAACTACTGTATGTATAGTTAGCTGGGTTTTCCGAAGTCAAAATAAAAATGGCGGACGGGATTTCTGTACAAGGTAGGTGTCATGTATTTTTGGTCACATACTATTGAATATGTTCTTTCATGCAACTTGACGGATATCAGCGTGAAGGCAATTGGTTGGAGAACCAATAAATATAGCCCCCTTTTTACGATTTTGCCTCGTTTGACAGTAATGTTTGAATGAACACAGTGTCGTGTTGACCTTGAAATCCGAAGCGATATATTTTGAAAAATATGTCTGTATTTCCGAATTCCTAATGTTCCTGTCAACAACACAGGGCTAGATGGGTGGAGAAATTGATAATCTTACCTGAAATGTTTCGACAGATAGTCTGTGTAGTCTACATTTGTTATAATTACACTTTGAAAATTCGCATGCTGTACAGCTGTGTGCAAACCGAAACTAACCCGGTGTACAGCTGGGTGAAACTGTTTTTCTGTATGTGTGGGTGCAATATCTAACCCGAAAACACTGTATGTTTGGGTTTTTCTGGATAAAATCAGATACATGATTCCGAAACTCTTTTGTGTTGAACTATCGAAATATGTATCCCAAACCATCCAAACGATTTTCATTAAAGAGACATTTCACATATAATTTCTCATAAATTTCACCTTTTCTTTTATCTGATTGAACTGAATTTCTTATGAAAATTCTGAAAAGTTCAAACCAAAGTTTTGCGCCGTTTAAGAGACATATATTTAATCTTGAAATTAAACTCATTGATGGATGCCGCAGTTAAAATGTAAATAAAATTTGTCCTTTTCGTCTCAACTTTAAAGGCGTTTCTTTTACTTATCAGCAACATGTTCAAACAACTGATAGCATTTTTTAAAAACGCATTAGAATAATCGACCTTGGCATCAAGACATACCTTTCTAAATGAACTAGCAATGTTATGTCTTTTTAGTGTGCTTCAGAAAACGTATGAAATCGATAATCTTACTTCAGTCTTTCTGTATATTTTTTTCAATTATCGTTTTCGTTCTATGGCACACCGAAAGTGAATATTCACACCATCTTTCTATAACTGGTATCGGACTATCCCACAAATGAAAATATACACATAATTATATAATAACTAGATCAAGTATATCATGCTTTTTTTTCAAAGGGTCCGACTTGACCATTTTAGTCAGAGACTTTTACATAACATTTACTAGAAATTGAAAAGGAGTGATATTGGCTTGATTCATAAGACACAAATAACTATGTCATTGTCCGCAGACAGAAATTATGTAGGCCTATATTTTTCCGACTGACATACTACCACTTCATTGTATCGGTATATCCACTGTATCGGTCTATTTGCAAATTTCGTGATACAATGATCGTAGTGCCACCTTCAGAATATTTACATTAACAACTAGGTCACTGCATCTTTCCAATACCGATTTTATTATATATCTGTTCATCAGGTAATAATTATTCAAACATTTTAAAACTTGGTTAAATTGAACAGGTAGCCATTGTTAAAAGTGATAGAAAATATTGAAACTTTGTTATTTTCCAAAAATGTGTACACCTATTTGTCAAAAGGAAACTGCGGTTTCAATTAAAATACTTTTTGACGCTGTTTGTCAGTCATTATTTTAACTTTTTCAACATTCAATCACAATGGCATGACAATGCACTGATATAATGGGGTGACGCCATTATTCACCAAATTTGATATGGCTGTCGATTGTTGACATATTTGTACTATAGAACTGGGATTTTGACAATGATTTTTTGATTTAACAGAAGTAGAAATGTTATTTTACAAGAAGACATGATATAAATAAGGAAAATTATTCATTTCCATGGCTGTCATTTGTTAAATATAAGTAGACCGATACAAAGGGGTTCCAAGCTACTAAGATCTTTCGATGTGTGGCCATAAAACGGTAAATATTTTTATACAAAATTGAAATATAGAATTAATGCTGTTGAACATAATATGCCTGTGGCGGATCCAGGATTTCGATGATGGGGGTTCAAATATATACGAATAAGGGCGTGGGGAAGTTACTGGTACATACATACACTTACTTTGTATATAATGTGTCAAGGCATATATTTGTGGTCAAACTATGTTCGACCTTATCATCCGTTACAATTTGAAGTAGATTACGGAGGGAACAAATACTCATTCACTACCAATTTGGCACACTCGTTGCATCAAAACTGTTGTTTAATGGTAGCTCGAGTAAAATATATATATTCATAATGTTGACAAAAAAAGGAAACTATCTCATGGAAGTAAACTTGACATAGATACATTCAAAACCTATTGTGAACATAAACAAAACAAGAAAAAAGATAGCACTTTACATTAATCTATTCATTAAATGATATCTATTTTAGAAGGTTGGTTCGCAAATTAAAGGGGCAGTTACGCCGGATGTAACGAAATATGACTCAACTACATAATATTAAAAGTTGTATGACCTTGAACAACGTTAGCTTCCCCCTAATTACGTGGGGAATATGATAAAAAAAATAACAATAGTATTACACGTACCACATATCATTTCAATAATTTTATGATTTTGAAAAATCAAAAAAAAATGTTAGGCTAAAAAACGGAATGTATTTCTGAATGCCTAATTTTCCTGAAAACAGCACACGACTAGATGGGTGCAGAAATTGATACCGTAGTTAAGCTTAAGGGATATGTTTCAATATTTCGTCTGTGTAATTTTACCTTGGTTGTAATTACACTTTGAAAAAAAAGCATGATATACTTGATTTAGTTATTATATAATTATGTGTATATTTTCATTTGTGGGATAGTCCGATACCAGTTATAAAAAGATGGTGTGAATATTCTCTTTGGGTGTGCCACAGAACGAAAACGATAATGGAAAAAAATATACAGAAAGACTGAAGTAAGATTATCGATTTCATACGTTTTCTGAAGCACACTAAAAAGACATAACATTGCTAGTTCATTTAGAAAGGTATGTCTTGATGCCAAGGTCGATTATTCTAATGCGTTTTTAAAAAATGCTATCAGTTGTTTGAAAATGTTGCTGATAAGTAAAAGAAACGCCTTTAAAGTTGAGACGAAAAGGACAAATTTCATTTATACATTTTAACTGCGGCATCCATCAATGAGTTTAATTTCAAGATTAAATATATCTCTCTTAAACGGCGCAAAACTTTGGTTTGAACTTTTCAGAATTTTCATAAGAAATTCAGTTCATTCAGATAAAAGAAAAGGTGAAATTTATGAGAAATTATATGTGAAATGTCTCTTTAATGAAAATCGTTTGGATAGTTTGGAATATATATTTCGATAGTTCAACACAAAAGAGTTTCGGAATCATGTATCTGATTTTATCCAGAAAAACCCAAACATACAGTGTTTTCGGGTTAGATATTGCACCCACACACACAGAAAAACAGTTTCACCCAGCTGTACACCGGGTTAGTTTCGGTTTGCACACAGCTGTACAGCATGCGAATTTTCAAAGTGTAATTACAACAAATGTAGACTACACAGACGATCTGTCGAAACATTTCAGGTAAGAATATCAATTTCTCCACCCATCTAGCCCTGTGTTGTTGACAGGAACATTAGGAATTCGGAAATACAGACCTATTTTTCAAAATATATCGCTTCGGATTTCAAGGTCAACACGACACTGTGTTCATTCAAACATTACAGTCAAACGAGGCAAAATCGTAAAAAGGGGGCTATATTTATTGGTTCTCCAACCAATTGCCTTCACGCTGATATCCGTCAAGTTGCATGAAAGAACATATTCAATAGTATGTGACCAAAAATACATGACACCTACCTTGTACAGAAATCCCGTCCGCCATTTTTATTTTGACTTCGGAAAACCCAGCTAACTATACATACAGAAGTTTCCATACAGTGGAATGCACGATATCAATTGAAATATTTGACATAGTTTTAGACAATAATCAGAGAATTTGTAACTGATAACATAGAAAAGGTTGATAGAATGGAATTTATGCCGCCAAACAATATTTTGTTGCTTTTCATCGAAAACCTCGTAACTACAGCTTGATTTGAGCTGCAGTTACGAGTTTTTCGTTGAAAAGCGACGATTTTCTTTTTTTGTGTTAATGCTTTCTATTCATCTTTGTTTTTTAAACCTTAAAACCTTTCACAGACGAAAAAAATGGAGGTGATGGAAAGGAAAGTAGATTGCAGAGTAATTAATACCAAAAGAAGAAAATGCGTCTTTAAAGCATACGAAATACACAATATTAAGAGATAACGAGAAAGTGTTGATTATCAGCAACGTTTCTTTTCCCGTATAGTTTTTTCAAACCTTTTTCTATTAGAGACGTAATAACCAGGGACCTGTATTATCAGCGACCGAACGAAAAATAATTACGTGACAAAAGCAGGAATCAAATTACAATAAATCCATGTTTGAATTTCAAAAGATTTAAGCTATATGGAACATGCACGTCATGCACTATTAAGGTAGAATACCCGTAATGTGGCCATTTTGAGATTCATAAATCATCGGATTTTTAGGAGCGGCGTCGTTACGTATCCGAACCTATTCGGGCGCTGTCGTAAACATTCGGCGGTGGAAATTTTTCGACTTGACTAGAATATTTCCGACGTTGCGCGAATCTCATTAGGAGTACACTACCTTAAACGTTACATTTGTGGAAAATTGATCCGTGTAGCATTTGAGATGGATATAGATCCATGTGAGCCATCGCATACACACAGTCTGATCTTGATCCATGTTTTTTTTTATAAATAGCTTCTACTGTAGATCCTCATCAGTAAAGGAAGGGTTCATCACGCTAGTACACAAAAATGTACCAGCTCTAATCAGATTCACGCGACGTCGGATTTTTTTCGGGCGACATAGCAAACATTCGCAGGTGGAAAGTACCGATATTTTCTCAATCGTTATATATGTGTTCGTATAGATCGGATATGTGACGAATGTTTAACGACGTCGCGGAAACAAACCGACGTCGCGTAAATTCTATTAGTAATGGGCTGATTACGTTGTCTGCATCGACTTGGAATTTGGACCAACCATATATTTCAGTTAAGGAAATGATCCTAGTCTTCTCTAATGAAAATCATCAGAGAAGACTCGGATTATTAGGGAAAGGGTTTAAGTTTTTTTCCCGGTTTGAGCATTTTGTTCACCTAACAAAGATGTTCTTACAGGGAACATTTCATTTCGAAAACTATTATGCTTGCTTTTGTTCGCCGTCTTTTTGACGCCTTAAGAAATGTAATCTTTCAGGTTATTTAAGAACATGAACAGCTTTACCCATTACCACACAATGTCTCTTTTAGACTGCCCACAAGATAATGGCTTTAGAAAACATTGTGGAAAATGAAGAAATTGCTTGTGACAAGTAATTTCTTTATTTCCCACAATGTTTTATCTCCACAAAGCCAAAAATACTTTTTTTATTCACTTGAAATTGTCGTCTGCAACATCTGGATCAGTCAGAATTTAAGGTAAGTGAGTACAGGAGTACCGACGAGAAGCGTACAAAATGAGATTTATCATTTTTTTTATTTTCCGTTACCCTAGAATTTTGTATGACCCATCATTAAAAATACCACTTTCCAGCCATACGAAATGCATCAAATTACACATACATGTAAATACAATTCACATAAATTGATTCACCGTGCTGGATTTCAAGATTATGCTTCAAGAAGAAAATAATCTACAAATATTGTTTTACTCTATATTCATATGCAAGGGAGGTAATTTTGAACTTTTTTGTCAAATATTTCCATAAGTATGCATTAATTCAAAATTCTAAACCGTTCAAAATGCTTATGTTTATATTTGGAATGGAAATGTAACACAGATTAAGAATAACTGGCATTTTTCAAATTTCGCCTCTGGCTCTTTAGAGCTAATGATGGGTTGTATACGTTCAAAAATCATATTAAACTTATATCTACCAGATATAAACTATCACAAAAATATTAAGTATGTGAGTCGATTGAGCTTCCTGGAAATCCACCAGTACTCGCGCCGAACATGTGGGCCAATGAAAAGCCAAGAACAACCTCCGCTACCTGGAATCGAACTCGGAACCACTCAATCGCAAGGCCGACGCTCTACCTCTCTACGGACACCTCATGGCAGACTCGTTGACAGTTAAGAGAGGCTTCTAAATTGGTGGTTTTATTAAAATATAATAATGCTATAATTTAATATCTTAAACCATATGAATTCGTAAAGCAAAAACTAAAATGTGATTTGCCACATGAAAATTGACCTTCAGAGAAATGTGAAATGTATAATACTTGCAGACTAACTAGAACAGAAACTTTTAACACTAATGTAATTTTCTGGCTCCTTATTATTTTTTAAAACTTTGTCATTTTTTTCAAATGCAACTTCTGGCTTAAGTACATGTATGCAAAGTCTGACATGTTAGATCTACCCGTATATTTGTTTATTGACATCTCAGAAGGTCCCTTTAACCCTTTCCCAAACAAGACCTGGTTTTGACGTTCCTAATAGAAAAGGCTTGGGAAAACATTGAAACAAAAGAAGAAACTGCTGATAACCAGCAGTTTCTCCTTTTGTCTCAATATTTTCTATGCTATATCATACACCAATTCTTTACTTTTTAACAACAATTTTGTCCTCTTTGTCAGCTGTTTAATAGTACCATCCTAAAATTGTGTCGTTTGGAAAAGGGTTAAGCATGACTGGTAGCAATAAATTATTAGTGGGATACACCGGATACCCGCAGAAAATTAATAGACAGGTAGTTGGGTAGAAAGTTCGTACTTGTTTTACATCTACAGTTGCTTGACAGTGAAAGATAACCATCTATTTAACATTTGACATAGAATTACGGAAGAAAAATCTCTAGAGTTGGATAGTGGAATCATTAATTTTCAACGAAAAACTGCGAAATTGGCAGTTTGACAACGAAGCTGAAATGACGAAGAGGTTATTATAAATTCCACTCTTTTGTGAACAGAAAAATACACTTAATTGACTACAGCGTTCAAGGCTTTCCATTTTCGTCGTTCTGACTTAATAATATATCTAGCCAAAAAATCTATGGGCCCAACTCGTTGACTGTCCCACATTTCCGATAATTGAAAGAGAAACTCTTCAACAGAAATTTTGCTTCCAGTTACAGTGCCCTAAATTAGTTGATATCCACCTTTTCCCACGGTGTTCCCGTATGTTGAGAATAGTGAAATGATTGATATGACGTTCGGCTGAATGACAGACCAATGCTGAATGGTATTGATGTACATAAGCATATTTTAGGTGGGGCGACACGTTATGAGATGACATTTGTAGCGTGATATACCATCCAATAGATACCGGTAGTAGGACGTATAAAATTTGGTGGGCATTTATGTTTACATGCCGAAGAATTTGATGCTCGTGCCCTCCTGTACTTAAAATGAAATAAAAGGTCTAGGACCAATGTCAAAGCATACGGTTCATGAAAACTTTTACGGCGATCTTCGCGTTTCTTTGTACTCTTTATTCCATTATTCAATTTTCTTGATTGAGTGACACCTCATATTAAACTTCCCATGAGTTTATATTTGAATCAGGATTTGGAAAAAGGGCCATTATAGCGTTGCAGACAGTCATGTTTCAAGATTGGTCTGTGCCTTTGTTAAGTCTGGAAGGGATCCATGATGCTCTCTAACTGTTGCTTCTGGTCATAGAGATGTTATTTGAGAACATAATGGATTCTGGTCAGACTGTGCTTATGCACAGACTGATCTGAATTCATGTTGTTCCCAAATGCAATAAAGGACCTGTTCTCCAGATTCTGGTTCATTCGTTTTTGTTATTTGCAGCAATACATACAATTTACCAGATTCTGGCTCATTTGTAGTTGGTTATTTGCAGCAATACATACAATTTACCAGATTCTGGATCATTTGTAGTTGGTTATTTGCAGCAATACATACAATTTACCAGATTCTGGCTCATTTGTAGTTTGTTATTTGCAGCAATATATACAATTTACCAGATTCTGGCTCATTTGTAGTTTGTTATTTGCAGCAATATATACAATTTACCAGATTCTGGCTCATGTGTAGTTGGTTATTTGCAGCAATACATACAATTTACCAGATTCTGGCTCATTTGTAGTTGGTTATTTGCAGCAATACATACAATTTACCAGATTCTGGCTCATTTGTAGTTGGTTATTTGCAGCAATACATACAATTTACCAGATTCTGGCTCATTTGTAGTTTGTTATTTGCAGCAATATATACAATTTACCAGATTCTGGCTCATTTGTTTTTTGTTATTTGCAGCATAATACCCTTTTCCAGATTCTGGCTCATTTGTAGTTTGTTATTTGCAGCAATACATACAATTTACCAGATTCTGGCTCATTTGTTTTTGTTATTGGCAGCATAATACCTTTTTCCAGATTCTGGCTCATTTGTAGTTTGCTATTTTCAGCAATACATACCGATACTGGAGACTCCGTTATACCACGTGTTGGAGATGTATCTGTAGATATTGGTGGTGAGTACAAAACACCAGGGACCGGGCCGTATTCACCAACACTTTTTTTTTACATCAATAGCAATTAATTTTGTGCTAAACATAGGTTGGCTTTGCCGTTATGTTTCGATTAACCGTCGGTGTTGTGATAAAATCTCGTAGCTACGGCTTGAATCAAGCCGTAGCTACGATATTTTATAAAAAACACCTACGAAATAGTATTTGTTTGTCCGAAATTATTTCAAGTTGATCTGTATAAAATCGCCCCCTATTGCCTGAAGTAAAATTACATTACAGGTCATCTGATTGGACGATACGTATGTCTCGGCCAATTGGATGGGTTGTTGTGTGATTCTAAAGATAAACTCGTATTTAGACTGGTTGGTGAATACCACCCAAAAGCCCCGTTTTGCTAACAAACGTATTAGTATTTTTTGATTGTAACACAAAACCTGATTGGTCCAATCTCATTTCTCGTGTAATCTGATGTCTTATTACACAATTTACAAAAAATGGTCGTAAGATCGTTAGTAAAACAGAACTTAAAAAACTTACAAAATTTCGAAATATCTATTCGAAGTTTTTCTATTGAGAAAAGAATTCTAAAATGAATTAAGTTGATAACATAACTTTAAAAAGCAACACTTTTCCATTTAAATTGTATATGAACATATTGAATTGTGTATGAACATATTTGTGTAGGTAGGCCTATGTGTAAATGTAATTATGTGATATGATACAGAGTAGCTCTTCAATGATCTATATTATGTCCGTCATGTTTTGTTCATGTTTCTGTATTATATTGTATCATGGGCCAATGGCCTGTATACTTCATCAAACTATGTCTATGGTTCTCCAAAATATATATCTACATTGAAGCTGTAGTGAGAAAATATTTAAGTAGCCTTTGGATAAACTTTCAAATTCATAGTGTAAATGCGTATAATTGTAAATGAAGACATAATGAGAAAAGAAAAAAAATCGCCCATTTTGAGCCGTCAAACCTTTCTATTATTTCTGATCATTCTAACTCATGTGTTGTTAATATTAGCCCAGACTACATTTACTCAGCCCGTGTTGGCCACATGTGCTTTGAAAAATATATGCTATTTTTTATGTAAAATGCGTAGCAATTCAAAAAATAGACCTGACAAGCGTAGGGCCTACCTCAAAATGAAAACTATATTTCTTCACACAGTACCACAAGTACACCACATGGTCATTTTAGTATGAATACGACTCAGAGTAATTTTCATGTCTCACCAGGATATACAAAACCGAAGATAGTTTCATTTCAATCATTAACATTTTATATTATTAACATTTTTAAAAATTTTCGTGAATGTCCATGGTGTCGAGCATTCAGGTGTTGTGAATACTATCTAGACACTAGATGTTTACTCGGGTGAACACACAATGGAAACCTTGATTGTATAACCTTGATTGTATAATTAACAATAATATCAGTCTAGATTGGCAGTGATTACCCCCGTTACTAGTCTTTGCGCTAGTTGGCGTCGATGTATATTTTGGTTGTTAGCAGTGCGTTTTTCGTTATCAATTTCTAGGGGTTGTTCTTGGTGGCGAGCATTCAGATGTAGTGACTGGTATCTGGACTATCGATGTTTACCCGGGTGGACACACAATGGAAACCTCAATTGTAACATACGTGAGTACTCCGCTGATATTTATTACAGGGGCACTATTTAGTGAGAAGCCGTGGTCAAGTGGTAGGACGCGAGCTTCGGGATCGAGAGGTCCCGGGTTCAAATCCCACCTGTGTCACTGGAATTTTTCTAATAAAAAAAGTTACCCCACGTTGCTCCTCTCCACCCATGTATATAAATGGGTACACGGGAGAATTGAAAGCTAAAGTGCTTGGCTGCCAGTGGCACCGACTGTAAACAGCCGATTTGATAATCAATGATCGTGGAATAAAGAGTGAAAGTCACGCGAATATGGACCTAGTTCATAAATTTAAGACTATAAATCACCCTTACTTTTTCTCTTTTTTTGTTTATTGATAGTTTTTATGGTCTGAAATAGATTTATATCTGTCGAAAATTAACATTTCATTCTTTTTCAGACCGTTAAAAATGCGTATTATCAATTTTCACTGGTACATGTCTACCAAGTAACATAAAAATCAAAAATATATGCCTATTTCATTAAAATTGGCCAGTGGCATCTTGTATAATTTTGGTCGGCAAAGTCTAACACGTTAGTTGAGCGCCATAACATTATCCAAGACTTAGTGGTGGCAATACATTATAAAGTTAAATGTTGGCGGACTTTAACATGAGGTTGCAAAACACCGAAAACAAGTTCTCGAGCATTTATCAATAGGGAACGGTTTTAACCGGTTAACTGTGACGTAATTTCGGACGAACAAATAGTAGTTCGTTTGTGTTGTTATAAAATCTCGTAACTACGGCTTGATTCAAGCCGTAGTTACGAGATATTATAACAACACCAACGGTTTATTAAAACATAACGATCTATTTTCAGCACAAAATTCATTGTTATTTGTACTGTTGGGCAACATAATCATTATTTTCATGAAAAACAATTACATATTTCAGCCATATGTAGACCACGATGTGCTAACGGAGGTACCTGCGTCAGACCGAACGAATGTAACTGTCCGCCAGGTGTGACAGGGGCGTATTGTCAAACATGTACGTATATTTAATATAACTCAAGGGTGGATCTAGCCGGGATCAGAGGCGCGTTCTTTAGGGCGAGATTTTTTAAGATTTCTTAGGTGTTTTTGATACAGCGTCTTTGAGACCGAGATTATAAGCGAGGTGTTCCGAATGTCCCATACTTCATACAAATGACGTCATCATGACGTCATTTGTATGAAGTATGGAGCATTCGGAACTCTGCGGTTTTTGAATCATGGAGCATTCGGCACAACTCGGTCAATTCTCTCCCATATATAACCGCTTCCGTGGCCTAATGGTTAGGGCGTCCGCCTTGGAAGTGGGAGGTCGAAGGTTCGAATCCCGGTGGAAGCCGGCCTGCCGGATTAGAACTGATGTGACCGGTTGGTGAGCCGCCAGCTAGTTAAATTAATGGTTACCGTAGACCCATCTCTGTCAGACGCCCGACATCATGAGTGGGGAATCGGGAGGTACTGCGTATTGAGAAAGAGAGTGTCTCATAAGCCAAAACTGGCTGGCCCTTTATATAGGGGTGACACTATAATAAAACAAAACCTTTATAGATTCTACAGAATTAACGAGGTGTTCCGAAATAAGTAAAGAGTAATGGCGGCTCCCAGCGATCGTCTTAAAAATATTGCTCAAAAGAGCGCTTTATCCTAAAACATCTTAAAAAATCTCAGATATCTCAAGAAATCTCGCTCTAAAGCACGCGGCTCTGGAATCCGGGCCATCCTCCACCTCTGGTGTTAGCCGGAAAATAAAATGTCTTTGACGCCCCTCCCGTGGAAATAATCCTAGATCCAACCTTGTAACTCCATACACCCATTACCAGACGGCTCAATTTTGGACTATTCTCATTTGAAAGGTGTTGCAGAAGACGTTTTAAAGTTGATATAATTTGAAAAGTCTTTATAGTTTTTAGGTAAGAAAAACATAGTGCGTAATGAAGAAAATGTTTGTGAAAGGCATATGAGTCTGTCATGATGGTGTAAAACGGGGCGTAGTGTCAAACATGTATGTAAATAACTCAATTAATGTACCCTTGCTGATTAAACCCATTACCAGACAGTAAAACTTTAGACTGTTTTCAAGATATTGCAGATATTTTTCAAATAGATTGAATTTTTCAATTGTTTGTCTTTTCGGATAGAAAACATTAAAAGAAATGAAGAAACTGTTTGTCTAAAATTCGATCTTAATACTAATACGATAACAACAAATGTAACTGTGAACTATTATTTTCAGTGTTATGTGCGTACGAGCGGCCATGTTACCCTGGCAACTGTTATGATAACAACAAATGTAACTGTGAATTATTATTTTCAGTGTTATGTGCGTACGAGCGGCCATGTTACCCTGGCAACTGTTACGATAACAACAAATGTAATTGTGAATTATTATTTTCAGTGTTATGTGCGTACGGGCGGCCATGTTACCCTGGCAACTGTTATGATAACAACAAATGTAACTGTGAACTATCATTTTCAGTGTTATGTGCGTACGAGCGGCCATGTTACCCTGGCAACTGTTATGATAACAACAAATGTAACTGTGAACTATTATTTTCAGTGTTATGTGCGTATGAGCGGCCATGTTATCCTGGCAACTGTTACGATAACAACAAATGTAACTGTGAACTATTATTTTCAGTGTTATGTGCGTACGAGCGGCCATGTTACCCTGGCAACTGTTATGATAACAACAAATATAACTGTGAATTATTATTTTCAGTGTTATATGCGTACGAGCGGCCATGTTACCCAGGCAACTGTTACGATAACAACAAATGTAATTGTGAACTATTATTTTCAGTGTTATGTGCGTACGAGCGGCCATGTTACCCTGGCAACTGTTACGATAACAACAGATGTAACTGTGAATTATTATTTTCAGTGTTATGTGCGTACGAGCGGCCATGTTACCCTGGCAACTGTTATGATAACAACAAAAGTAATTGTGAACTATTATTTTCAGTGTTATGTGCATATGAGCTGCCATGTTACCCTGGCAACTGTTATGATAACAACAAATATAACTGTGAATTATTATTTTCAGTGTTATGTGCGTACGAGCGGCCATGTTACCCTGGCAACTGTTATGATAACAACAAATATAACTGTGAATTATTATTTTCAGTGTTATGTGCGTACGAGCGGCCATGTTACCCAGGCAACTGTTACGATAACAACAAATGTAATTGTGAACTATTATTTTCAGTGTTATGTGCGTACGAGCGGCCATGTTACCCTGGCAACTGTTACGATAACAACAGATGTAACTGTACTGAAGGGTTTGACAAGGATGATGGCGAATATGGATGTCTTATAAGTAAGTATTTATCCAAATTACAAATAATGTCACGAGAGACTTTTATTGTTGTAAACTAACTAAATTCATGAATTCTAAATATTAATGTGTCTAAACTTGTATAATCGTCATATTGATAAATTTTCGTATTTCAATTTCATCTTATGTTCATGTACCTGTGACTTTGTGCGCCATGTAGATACCAAACATGAATATATATGAGCCAGGATCTGGAAAAATGTCCCTTATAGCATTTGACACAGCCATGTTTCAAGATCAATCTTCGCCCAGATGCAGTCTAGCCAGCGTCCATGTTACTCTTAAATGGTTGATACAGACCATGAGAAAGCTATTGGAGAACGATATGGTTCCTGGTCAGACTGTGTGTATACGCAGGCTGACATGGAACCATGTTGTTATCAAATGCTTTAAGGGACGTTTTTCCAGATCCTGGCTCATATGTATTGCAAATATTTTCTGTCCAGTCATGGTCTAGAAAAGGATAACTTAGATCACTAACAATCCCGGTCAATTTTGTATTTCAATGCAGTTTGAGCAAGATCAGTGTTGCCATCTTTCAGGTATTACAGGCCGGTAAGAAATTGTTGGAGAACAAGATTGGTCGTGATCAGATTGTGCGTCTGCACAGGCTAATCAGGATCTATATTGGCATAAAATGCGTTATAAATTACCTTTTCAGTGGAAGAATCAGAGAAGCCCGTGATCGGCCGATCCACCTCCATTATCGAGTTTGTCCGACAGACCGATCAGAAGCAGATGTACTACTTCCTGTTGGACGGTACAGACGAGGCGGCCGGATATCCGGTCTGGTCCAACCAAAACAGGTTTAACTTGCTGACGTTCGAGTTTGAAGCGAAATACGAGCAGCCCGACGACATACCCGAGCGACCTACTTATGTACACTCCATGGAACTTGGTATAGTACGGGGAACTGTGGATGTCGTCGCTAGGTTCTTTGATGGCAGTGAGTAGGCCTATGCGTGAATATGTGACCCGTCACGCTAAAAGGGACCTTATCCGAACTCCAAAAATCCAAATTTGGACAAACTTGTTAGACTCAGCACAGGTCAGCCAGATACTGTATTCGAAAAATGAACGTAAAGTAAGATAGGGAAAACATTCCAGATATAAAAAAACATACAAGTGAAAAGTGTCGGCCCTAGTCTGGCTGCGCGGACTGCGCAGACTGACTAGGGTCGATATTTTTCACACACCTGATAAGGTCCCTTTTAGCGTGACGGGTCACAATTATGCTTTTAACCCTTTTCCAAATGGTTAAAAATGTGACTAACCTTATATGAAATCTACTGCTGAAAGTGAAGTCCACTGAAGACAATAGAATGGATGCTGATCTAAAACGGAATGATTGAGTACAATAAAGAGCAGAACATATTGAGGCGAATGTAGAACATATTTATTACAGTTAAGGGGGAATGCTCCAGTTTTTCGGAACACCCGGTCTTTACTGTAGTAAATTAAATGTTTCGTACCAATATGTTTCGCTACCATATTTTCAATAATATAACACATCATTAGAATTTACCATTTTCGACGGTAAAAGTGTATTTATACTAGAGGAAAGAAGTAACGCAACAACTATTTTTGGTTATTTCTCTTAATTCTTTTATGTTACTGAGTTAAAAATGTAACTGATTATTACAGCGTACTGTATCTTGATATCAATCTTTGTGTTAACGTTTGAACCTATCTTACCTATGAGATAACGTCAAAAAAGACGTTTACACGTTTCTCACGTGCAAACCTTTAAATATCCAAACTTTACATAGAACTCTTCTAATTTGTGTAGATGCACGTCGACTCGACAAAATGCAATGATTTTTGTTTTGATTAAATCCCTAATATCGTTTTGCAACCTATTCAAAGACATCGTCCGGTAGCAATCGTGATGTTAACGCATGGAACATCTCAACCCGCAGTTGCTTCTGACTTTGGTGTACATCGCTTTACAAAATATTGCTTGAGATAACGTCTCAGAACTAACGAAACAACTGGTGGTCTCCCGAAAAGCGGTCGTCAACGTCTAACGACATGACGTCAGGACCATAACGTGCGTTTACTTTACCTACGGAAACAAATTCTGTTATCGGGAAAAACTGTTGATGCTATTCATGAACAGAACAGCAATCAAATTTCAGCCAGGTATCGTTATAATCCGTTTGGATTGCGTGCAAGAACACATTTAACGTTGCCGCCAAACCGCTCTCGTTTAAACGCATATTGATGGCACGTACAACCAGTGACATTGATGAAATTTTGACACAAGAAAGTCAAAAGATTAAGTTTTACTATGCATTGAAAAAAGTATGCGAATTATGGTGATTTTGAGAAAAAAACAAAAACAAAACGCATGACCAAATTAATTTTTTGTTGCGTTTCTTTTTTCCTTTAGTATATTATGCGAAATGGATTTCCTCAAGATGAAAATAGATTATTTAGAGCAAGACAGTCGTAAGTGTGTATGCAGTTACCACTGTTCTGCGTCATTTTATTCATGTGTAGCTGATAAAAATTGCTGTAATTCACTAATTAGTGCGCTGACCTATACATTTTCTTTTTGAATTATTACTAGGACATGTTGCTTAATACAATGAGGGAGTTTTATCAAATTCTATTATGTAGAACTCGAAATATTTCCAAAAATATGCAAATTTTGACACAAAACACTCCAGCTTCGTTGATCTGACCGTACACGTGAGCATGCTGTTTTATACATTTACGCGTTTATAGTAGCACATATTTTGGGTTTTCTGTTCTTATTAAATGTAAGACGTTACTTTAAATCAGTTTTCGGGACTAAATGATGAATATACAGCATTTTATTGGCATTTTAGTGACCTTGGAAAGGTGCAAGAAATTGTGCATTTTTTCGATGTAGGGTTATATGATACGAATGCCTATAAAATTCAAACAAGATCGCTGACCATCCATTTTTATTTTGTTTTTCGATTGGTAATAACATGAAATTTCAACATACAAAATATAAATAAATTCTATTATTGGGGAAAAAATAGGAAACTGGAGCATTCCCCCTTAAAGTCGATATACATTATTGCAATTTACACGCGTTGATTCGAATCTTGAAACACGTAGAATTTTACAAAAAGACAAAGAAACAAAATAACACTGATACTGAATTGAGTATTTCCCTGTCCTGTTTCAGGAGAGAAGCAGTCATACCAAGAGAACTGTACCGGGGCTAGCCGGGATAATCCAGAAGAAGAAATATTTAACTGCACTATTACAGACTTACGGTATATTACACAAACTGAACACGGCGAATCGTAAGTTGTCTTTAATAATTTTACGTCTTCCATATAAGAATATTTGGATCAGGTTCTAGAAATTTGTAGGGATCTTGAAATGTTTCTCTTAGACCTTTTCTGAACAAGACAAGGCTTTCACGTTCGTTAATTTCAAGTATTTCCGGAAAGCAATTTAAGAATATTCATGTTATATTGCACAAACTGGGCACGGGTAATCGAAAGTAGGATTCCTGTAATGCAATTAATGGGCAATTGCTTTTGAAACACTAAGAGGGCATATTCGTCGTTGTAAACGAAAAACCTCGTATCTCGTTTTTGGAAGATTTTAAACGGGAAGGGAAAAAATTGTAATAACTTTTTCCAAACTGAAAGGTTACACTTGACATTTGGACATTTTGTTTACAAACATTGTGTCATTAACACTGATTAGCAAAACCTGCAAGAATTGTCTTAATTAACTGGACACACGACTTTACTTTGAAAATCGCTAAAATCGACATACAAAGTTTTGCATTAATTTTGCACCGACGATTGCGAATTTATGAATGTCTTACATGTCTTAGGTTTCCTTGTACCCATTGACAATAGCAATGAATTTTGTGCTAAAAAAAGACTTGGTTTATTGTTATGTTTTGATAAAACGTCGGAATCTTTATGAAATATCGTAACTACGGCTTGAATCAAGCCGTAGTTACGAGATTTTCTAACAACACCTACGAAATACTATTGTTTGTCCTAAATTACCTCACGACTAACTGTATAAAATCGTTCCCTATTAAGTGTAGCATATTTCTTTGTAGCTTTCATTTCAAACCAATTTAACATGATTTTCAATGAACTTTCCTAGGACATACGCTAAGAAGCAACATAATTACGTTTTTATAAGCCCGAAGGGTTGTATTATGTTATGGCCCTGGTCGTCCGTCCGTATGTCCGTCCATTAGCAATTTCTTTAGTGCGCAACGTCTCCTACAGTTCTTATTGGATTTGGATTAAACTTGCCACAATGAATCTCCATGATGTATTGTTGTGCAGACCGCTTATGGAATTCAGATAACTCTTTTCGTTCTTGAATTATCTGCCCTTGAATAAAAAAAATGCACATTTTCTTGTGATCGCAACTTCTACAGTTTTTATCAGAATTTTATCAAACTTGCTAAAACGAATCTCCACGGTGTCTAGTTGCGCACACCGCTGGAATTCAGATAATTATTTTCGTTCTTGAATTATCCGCCCTTGAATTTAAGGAAAATGTCCATGTTCTCAGAAAAGCTCATTTTCTCGTGTGCGCAACTCCTACTGTTTCAACCAGAGTTCAAACTAGCCACAATGAATTTCTATGGTGTCTGGTTGGGCCAACAAAATTTGGATAACTTGTCATGTTTGAACTATTTGCCCTTGAATTGCAAATTTTACTGGCAAGCCCCCCCCCCCCCCCTCGGGCGTATTTAGCTCCGCTCTGCGAAGCTATTGTTACTAAATATTTTCCAGTATGACGTGCACGTTCACAGCGTACAGTGGCGGGTACCGTCGTATGCTTACCGGGGGAAACTTCGGACCCTTCGAATACTTTACACAAGTTTCGGAGACGAAATCAGTAAGTTTTACTTTGCTTTGTACATAAACATTTTTATTGATATAAGAACACCCAAGTTCAAAATACATTGCACCCACTGGTAGATGTAATATATATCTTCAATTTGGCTATTACAATGAGAACAAATTTTATAACAATTTTATAGCTGTCCTTCTGCAAAAGGAAAGTTGTAAAAATCCTGTTCTGAAACAGAAATGCATGCCAACAATGCTCATTGTCTCCAGGTCAATTAATATTGTCAAGAAGTGTCGTTGTCTTCTTATATACATTATTTTGCTCCGTTACAGATCGAGTTCAAGTTTGACTTCATTGCTCCCAAGCATTGTTCGGAGAATGATTCGTTCAGTACTTGTACAAGTGAGAGTACGCCACTTACAGTCATAGACGAGTTTACCAAGGTATGCTTAACCCATTACCAGACGACAAAATTTTGGACTGTTCCAAATTCAAAGATGATGCAGACGACAATTTGAAGTGAATGTAATATTATATTTATTGTTCTTTTTGGGTGGAAAACATAGTGGGAAATGAAGAAATTGCTTGTCACAAGCAATTTCTTCATTTTCCACTATGTTTTCCAAAGCTTTTATCTTGTGGGGCGTCATAAAGCGTCTTTGTGTGGTAATGGGTTAACCGTTTCCCAAACGACAAAATTTTAGCATGGTACAATTTGAGAGCCGCTGCAAACGACAAAATGGTTGTGGATAAACACAGGATTTGTGTATATTTTAGTACAGAAAATATTGAGACATAAGGAGAAACTGCTGGTTATCAGCAGTTTCTTCTTTCGTCTCAATGTTTTCCCAAGCCATATCTATATGGGACGTCAAACCAGGTCTTGTTTTGGAAGGGGTTAACATATTGACTAGAGCAACAGATACGAATGAGTAAAGACATTCTGAATTAGTTATTTCACATCCAATTAGTATCCAAATTATATATTCGTATTGCGCATTATGAAAAGATCTCACCATATCTAATCTGGCTTTGTCTAAAAAAAACTTGTGATACTGAAAATTTATGTTGAATGAACTCTAAAAACGGTCTCTATGTCTGCATTAAGGTAGAACCGGATACAAAATTCATGGCCGTATCTTAAATTTTAAAAACTTGTAGTATAAGGGGCACTTATACTATCTCGCCGTACAAGCTAGCTTTTATAGCGACGTGGTAGAGTGCCCCTTATACTACACCCGGCTACAGATACTTTTTAAAATTTAAGATACGGCCATGAATTTTGTATCGTTGGAAACAAGAAGCTATTTCTGGTTCAAATTCGATATTCATTTCCTCGTTCGTGTCGTGATGCCAAACTTAAGACCGCAAAAAACTATCCGGTTCTACCTTAATGATAAATCTGAAAAAATAAATTGTTAAAGGCAGAATAACACTTAACATCTTGCAAATTTTCCGAGAATTTCGTACAAAAAAATAAATATATATTATTAAAATATGGTCTTTAAATTGCATATATGCCAAATCTTAGCTTTCTACCTTGTGTATTGGCCTAGATGTCGACGGATTTAAAACCCCATGATTTGTTGTCCCGGGGATAATATTCACAATAATGGAACATATGGGGTTTTAAATCCGTCGACATCCTAGCCAATACACAAGATAGAAAGCTAAGATTTGGGATAGATGTAATTTAAAGGCCATATTTTCATAATATACTCAGTTCCAAAAGAAAGTGTGCACTTTTAAATTTTGAATATCTCGAAAAGTATACCATCTACCGTCAGTAAAATTTTGTACGACACATCGCAAGACAATTGACAAACGATATATTGATGAAGAAATCACATAGCACGCACGAATTTTCGGCTTGGTTGTAACTTTGCATTTTTAGTGTTTCACGTATTCCTCACGTTCTGGATGAGTCATCGATCTGAAATTAAACTTAATGCGACCCTTTTGGTATACCTTAGCATAAAAACACATTTTAATTACATTTGTACATAGCGCATTAGCGTCAGACGAATTACAATTAACGTCGGTGAACAGGACTGAACCTAGTCAAAATAAAAGCTCTCAACAAATTTGAATTTGTACAGTATTTATGTTCTAATAGCAAATGTCCATTTGTATAGCATCTTAAAAGCATACACATTTGTTGTAGAACGTTGTTTCACCGTTCGACGACAATTTACTAGACTACTAACGTAGCGTTTGCTAACGTTGACGTACACGTAACGTCTACAGGAAAGTTCAATTTTTCGCGTGTAAATAACTTTGTAGGCCTGATCAAACCCTACAAAGGCATATAAGCGTATAGCTTCTTCAAGAGAAAAAAGGTGCAAAGAGTGCAAATTTCAATACCATCAGCACCATACTGATCTGGCTTCGTGTATGCAGTATGATCAATTATATCCACATATGTTTTGATGCTAATTTTCTTTTAGATCTCATCTGAAGTGTGATATCACTTTTATTCCCTAAACTGCCATTAACTTTGTGAAAATTAAGGTAAAATCAAATCGCGAGAGTGCACACTTTCTTTTGGAACTTAGTATACATATTTATTTTGTACGAAGTTCTTGGAAAATTTGCATGATTTTAAGTGCCATTCACCCTTTAAGATTCATTTTGTCAGATGTCTCAAAAGCTTTTTGTTTTATATCATACGCAACTATCGCTTCAATACGACATCATTTTGTAATATGCACCAGCTCTCATTTACGGAGTCGAATATTTGTCATTTTTAGAAGGTTGTAATCTTTTTTCTATTTTCGATAACTTTGAACAAACACCTGTTTACAGGGCCCAATCAACGTAAGATGGCACGGTTGGGCTGACGAATCGTACGGTGCTGGATTGTGGCTTTATTACTTCGAGGTACACAAACTGATAAACAAGAATCCTGCTACTGGTCTACTGACAGAACTCA
This sequence comes from Fragum sueziense, assembly GCA_963680895.1. Taxonomy (NCBI): domain Eukaryota; kingdom Metazoa; phylum Mollusca; class Bivalvia; order Cardiida; family Cardiidae; genus Fragum; species Fragum sueziense. The sequence goes on from OY804606.1 coordinate 273,765, forward strand.
ACCCCATCCTGCCAAATCAGACGTTCAATGTATCATATGGTGGTGATGAAACTCAAATAACAGTAGACGAACCAGGAATGTACAGGTAAGTACATATTCACAGCAAAAACTAGTTGTACCTAATCCAAACAAGACCCGAGGCGTGTTCTGTTGAGCGAGAATTTTTAAGATATCTTGATATTTCTTAGTTTAGGATTTAAAGCGTTCTTTAGAGCAAAATTGGAGGCGTCATCACCCTATAATTCTTGCGGAACCCCTTGGTCAACTCTATAGCACAATATAAGAGAGAATTGACTTAGTTCCACGATTTTTAAATCGCGGTGTTCGCAATACTCCATACTTTATACAAATTACGTCATAATTACGTCATTTGTATGGAGCTTTTGGAGTATCTCGGTCAATATTGTCGTCTGCACAATCTTACAAATTGGATAACCCTAAAGTTTTGTCGTTTGGGAAAGAGATGATGCCGGTGAAAGCTGGGTCAAATGTCTCATGTTATTTCATGTACTATCCTTTACTCGTGCATTTATGTCTTCTTAAGTGCTATTTCCGATGACTGAAGAAGTTTTTTTCCTCTGAAGAATCGAAAGAATCGACAGATATTTCATTTTTGGAAATGGTTTATGTAAATGTTTGGAATTTTTACTGTAACTACCCCATGCCATGTCTCTGTTGATGTGTATTTTCCAGAACGACTAATTGCTAGTGGCTCACTTATATTGGCAATGAATGCTTGATTATTCTGACTGAAAGTGGCGGGTATTATATGTCGTTTTCGATAATAGAATCATTTTAATAACACTCGCAAAATAGATCCTTGCTACAGTATCGACAATGGTTATAAACTAAATGCTAAATCGAATCTATAATGCCTTTTTGTTCTTATATGTCTTTCCGTGTATTTTCAGTATATTAATGGAGACTGTAGACATTGCCAACAACTCTAAATGGTGTCGTCGTTTTGTGTTATTTGATGACTCGTCCGATATTTCAATATCAGAAGGGGAAGGATTGTTCTTTGTGTCGTCCGCGAACCCCGGAACTAACTACACATGGCAGACCGCAACTGAAGGTTAATCAAATGTCTTGGTTTCGGAGTATTCTATGTACAGATTTAATGTTGTTTTCCAATTAATCATAGTTTAATAAAAAAGAATTAAAAACAGATGAAGAATTTTGAATCGACGGGTAATATGGTATACCCAAGTTAAAGAATAAACCGCAATATGCTGACGGTACTGCAAATGAGGGCTAAAACTAAAGGATTTATGAATACTTTTTATCCATTATTGTTCATGTGAAAAAAAATTTGATTTGAATCTTGAACCTGCTCATTAATGTAATGATAGTTGTATTATAGTTATTAATACATATCAACCAGGATTTGGACAAAGGTCCATTATAGCATTTTGAGAGAGTCGTATTTTATTATCAAAATTTACCTAAAACAGTCTGGCTGTGATCCATGCTACTCTCATACGGCTGCTACAAATCATGAAGATTGTGTCAAAGAACAGCGGGGTTCCCGATCAGACTGCGTGTATACACAGGCTGATCTGGAACCACGTTAGGCTCAAAAGCCTTAAAGGATCCTTTTCCGGATCATAGCTCATATTTTTTGTACTGTTTCTACAGGGGAAGCGACCGTATTTGACGTGAGATGGTCGGGTCATTTCAAAAACACATTTCACGAAGACAATCTACTGTTGAACGCCGTGGATAAATTCCCCATACAGTTTGCTGATATTGAGGACGATGGTGTTTTATCTACATCAAAGTAAGTTCATCAATGGCAATACATTTTGTGCTAAAAATAGACTTGATTTAATGTTATGTTTTGATAAACCGTCAGTGTTCTTACGAAATCTCGTAAGTAAGGCTTGAATTCAGTCATAGTTACGGGATTTTATAACAATACCTGCAAGATATACTATTTCTTTGTCAGAAATTATGTCACTGTTTACTGGATAAAATCGTTCCCTATTGTATATTGTTTGTTACATATAGGTAATATGTTTTAGCAGGACTGAGCTAACTATCGACTTTCAGTTGACTAATCATTGACCATAAGACGAGTACTGCCGGAATTGCACAGAAATGCATCAATATTGATGATGTTGGGGATAGTGGTCTTTTATTAATACCGATTAGAAAGTATGGTCGTGTTCAGATGCACTGTGCTCTCGTCGAGCTATATTTTTTACACTTTTGCGAAAGTTCTCTTGTAACAAGAACAAAACCACATACACTTCTATACTAGTTAATCTTTAAAAAATGGTGGCTGTTTAAAACAATTAAGAAATAATCGAATTTCAACCGGTTCTGATTTGGGCGGCACAATGAATTATCTACAACTGCGACGGCCTGAAAAGTTCGACGTCGCGTCAATTTCATTTGGGATGGCCTACCCTAAGTCAAGGCATATTGCATGTATTTCAGATTTGTGTATGACGCTCTGGACGACTTTGAGGGCCAGCGTACCCGGAACAGCATCAACAATATCCACGGTATAGTCAAGTTTGAGTACCAGACGGTCACCACGCTGATTCAAGACGTTCCTACATCCGGATGGCTAGAATTATCTCCCCTTACAGATACAGTCACATTCCAGGAATTACTCGAAAATGGTACGTTTTTTAATCTTAAATATCGCTTTCATCCAAACTGTTGTTGTTAAATGTAAAGCTCTTTGTAAACAGATGTTCTGTAACTTGACGAAAGCTTGCACAGCAAGGGTACATTGGTGCATGTAATAATTATATTGAGAAAAGAGAAAGCATTTCTGTGTTTTTCTCTATGTTTTCAAAATTGATTTGTTCTCATGTAATGGTTTCATCAAAACCAGCAAGTGAAGTATTTAGGCTCAAGAACCTCAAAGTTTAGAAGGTGTTGAGGTAGGCGATACCTTGATCGCATGATAGCATGGGTAACGTTCGGAAAATCAAAATATCGATAAAATCATGAGAGAGAATAGCCAATTATTAATGTTACTGTCACAGTCAGAGTGGGCGCCCACGACGATAGGAGAAATATAAAGACAGCTTCAATCGCTTTTTATATTGTTGGTTATGTTGAAAATGTCGTCTCCAACGATATCATGTATTTATATTACAGGGGACCAGGTGAGGGTGTGGGTTAGAGCTCATGATGTGATGGGTAATATAAAGACAGATTCAACAGTTGTGAGAATTGACTCTTCACCACCCAAAATCCAGGATAAGGCAGATACACAGTTCATGCTGAATGTTGAAAACGGGACACATTTACACACCAGCAGGTGAGGCGGGAATCTCTGTTTTTAAACCAAACCTCATAGTTTTTTCATGTAAAGGAAATACGGAAATAAATATATTTTGCATGGGCCAACTGCATTATGTAAGTTAAAAAGATGGAAGCATGGTGATGTCGATGAATAATTCAATTAAGAACGATTACGTTCTTTCGATTATTTAGACAGGTAGAGGTAACCTGAGAATGATTCAAATCACTTAGGCGACCCAGAGTTCCACGAGATCTGTAACGTAGACATATGTGACCCGTCACGCTAAACGGGACCTTATCGGATGTGTGAAAAATATCGACCCTAGTCAGTCTGCGCACTCCGCGCAGCCAGACTAGGGCCGACACTTTTCACTTTTATGTAATTTTCTAAATCTGGAATGTTTCCCCTGTCTTATTATATGTTCATTTGTCGCATACGGGATCTTGTTGACCTGTGCTGGGTCTGACAAGTTTGTCAAGATTTGGATTTTTGGAGTTCGGATAAGATCCCTTTTAGCGTGTCGGGTCACATATTATTATCAAAATACATACATGTATAGTTATACACGAACTAAATCGACTGGAATACCATAGACCTATGCAGTTTTTTATGATCTGGTTTACATTGCTTTTAATGAGCATTTATCAAGAAAATCGGTCAAAGTCAAAATCGAAGTTAGTCGTAAAATCTATTTTGTTGTTGTTGTTCGGTTTATATTTCAATAAATCGATTGACAAAAATCTGCGCTAACAAATGAGCAATTTAAAACATTATTAAAACATTTTCGAAAGCTCAAAATTCCGCAAGCAAATACGTAAATTTCTGCTGCAAAACGAAAATGCTCTCGACATGTATACCAACTTTCCATGTTTTCAGGATAATCTGCGACGTTCTGGATGAACAAAGCGGTGTTTACGTTATTGACGTCAACATTGTGAAAATACGTAAATTATATATAAGCCAGAAGGGCCCTTATAGCATTTTGGAAAGTCGAATTTCTAGATAAGCCTGTGGCCCAATGTAGTCTAAAATGGACCCTATCAACTAACTTACAGTTGATACTGGTCATAAACAAGCTATTGGAGAACAATATGGATCTGGATCAGACTGTGCGTATGCACAGGCTGGTCTGGATCCATGTTGTTCTCAAATGCCTTTAGGGACCTTTTTCCAGATCCTGGCTCAATTATGTTTATATTCTCATAATATTATTACATAAATATTTTCAGGATAACATGTGACGTTGTTGACGAACAGAGCGGTGTTTACGTTATTGACGTCAACATCGTGATTGACGTCCCAGGTGAAACGTCAGAGAGATTCTACACTAGCCTACCAGCCAACATGGATAATGTAAGATTATTTCCAAATATCAAACTCTAAAAAGATATATTGTAAGTTCATAAGAAGAATTTGGTTTAGATAATTAGGGCGTATACGTTAACAGCAGTGGGTGATCGATGTGTTCAGGGGAGGAGGTGTCAATGGTACCTCCAAATTGATATAATTCTTTTTATTATTCGGTCAGTGTGGGAATATGCTTTTGTTACAATTGAACTAGATCTAGTTCAAACCTTTCTTGGAGAAAGTTGAAATTCCCTTAAAGAAATCCTGGAATAGCTCATGAACATACAAATATAGAAAACTTTACGGAGAACATTATGGGTGTCAAAATTAGCCCCAAAAAGCAAATATTAAAGAGAGTCCATCAAACTTGTGAACATGTTAGGTCGTTTTATTCTGCAGACAAAAGACCCGCAAGTAGACACAGACTGCGTATCCACCAACGATCCTAACATATGTTTTATAAAGGAGCAGACTATAGACCTAGATAATTGTTGGTTTATGATCGAGGACAGACTAAAACTGGACAGGGCTAACGCTACTGTGACAATCACGGCATTAAATCAGGCATTGTTGAGTCGTAGTCTGTCGTACGAGGTCAGTTTACAAACATTTCTTGGTCATGTTGTGTGTAATTATCCTTAGACACAGTTTTCAAATTTGACAAAAATTCTACTTTCAGTCCTATGATCTATCTATGAAATTTATTTAAAACAGAGTATTGGTGTGATCTGTTAATTCCGAATGCGTGTATAACCTTAACAAAAGGCTTACATTACAACAACTTCTTTTTCTTCCAACAATGTATCCAGAGTCTATAAAGAGTTATCTACTTGCACTTCATTAGTTAGTCGAAGTGCCGCCTAAATATCGCTTTTCAGAAGAGAAGTTTTTAAATGTTTGTAACAATTTTCCCGTGAAATCTGCCCAAGTAATGGTCGATTTGCATACTGATTTGGTTCGGATGTACGAGGGACGGTCGGAAAGTGTCCGGACTTTTCATGCTACTGTCTCTCCGCTTCAATGATAATTATTTAAATACAATATTTTATAATGTTTTAATCAGTTCCCTTCGGAACTTTACTATAAAATCGCTACAATATTTTGTCCACTTATATGTGATAGGTGTTTTATCTATCAGGGACTATTTGTTCCAAACCAGGGTAACCAATATAAAAGAACATTTAACTCCTTTTTTATCGTGGAGGAGTTATGTTTCTGAACCACATCATCACTGGAGATTTAATGTGGGTTCATTATTCCGAATCTGAGACAAAAACTCAGTCAAAGCAGTCATGAAAACGAGCTGGTTCCTCACCCCAAAACGATTAAGAAAAGTGTCCCCTTTCTTCACGTGTACGTACCCCCCGCCCCCTACCACCGCAGCTACAGCGGAGATTATCCACTATTACACAATGTCATGTCAATTTTTGTTTCACCCTCTAGGTAGCGAGTAGCCAAGACCTCGCCCCACTTGACTTTAATTTGATTCTAGAACTGAAGAAAATGCTTATATAAGACCAGGACACCTTTGATATCTGCTGTTACAAGTACCTTTTACAGTGGGTCTACATCATGGTTATCAGTGGGAATACAAAAGCTCCCACGAAGATAGCAAAAGTGCAAAAAGTTGAATGGTTTCCGCGAACTAGTCAAAAGTCCGGATACTTTCCGACCCTCCCATGATTGGCGCTTTTAAATAGACAGTCAAGTGTACCTAACTAATTACATTATTTTGGACCATTCAGTATTTTGGTCGTTTTCTTTTTCTATCTGCTGTTTCCTGTTTTAGGTGAACAACTTGACAGCACTCAGTGGACTCGCTATTTGTAAGTAATAATAATTATTATGTGTCTATAATTATCACAAAAAAGATTAAAAGATTTCATAAAAAAATATTCCAATAAATCAATTAGTGTACATGGTTACAGTTTATGGTATCGTGGAATCCATGTGTTGAAGTAATTTACTTACTTACTTAGTCCTCTTCGCTCCTTATGGAGCATAGGGCCTTCACCAGTTTCCTCCATCGAGTTCTGTCTTTCGCTGCAGCTTAGGCTTCCCCCCAGGACATTCTGATTCGTCGCAGCTCGCTATCGAGGGTTCGTCTCCAGGTGTTCATGGGTCGTCCTCGTTTTCTTCTTTTTGGGGGTTCCAATCCAGGGCTTGGCGGGCAATGTTGGGCTGTTTTCTTCTTAGTGTGTGCATGCCCTATCCATCTCCATTTTCTCTGTTGGATACTTGTGGTGATGGATGTTTGTCCTGTCTTTCGCCACAGCTCTTGGTTGGTGATTTTAGCTGGCCATCTGATGCGAAGGATCCTTCTCAGGCAGTTGTTCACAAAGACTTGGAGTTTGTTGTCTAGGCTTTTGGTTCTTCTCCAGGTTTCTGCACCATATATGAGGACTGACTTTATGTTAGAGTCGAACAGACGAAGTTTGGTCTTGAGGAGGATATTTCTGTTGTTCCAGACTGGTCGTAGAGCCAGGAATGCCTGTCGAGCTTTACCTAGTCTGGTTTGGATGTCCTGCTCTGTACCTCCTGTTTTGTTGAATACACTTCCTAGGTATGTGAAGCTTTCTACATCTTCAATTTCCTGTCCATCTAGACGGAGTGGTGTGCTCTGTGTTGTATTTATTCGTAGGCACTTTGTCTTGTTTATGTTGAACTCCAGTCCAGTGGATTTTGCTGTCTTTTGAAGCTGTTCACTCTTCTCTTGCATATGTTGAAAGGTGTGAGTCAACAGGCCAATGTCGTCGGCAAAATCGAGGTCTTCCAGTGATTTGGTAAAGTAATGTAGCTTCTCTGGTGTTAGTTTCTGTAGCGGTTTGGCTTTTTACATGGTAGGGGTGCTGGCCCTACGCAAAACCCTCCTCCTTTTGCATCCGGGCTTGGGACCGGCAACGGCGGAGTTGTTGAAGTAACTAGAAACGTCAAAATAAGTCAAACCCATTTAATTCTTCATTAGAATTTTGACAAAGTTCCTACGTGTAAACTAGAAATGATTTTATTCAGCTATAATTTTCTTGAATATTTCGACCACCACGAACGAATCTTGAGATTTAAAGTATTTTAACTCCAAAACTAGCACAACCCTATACCCCAGCCCCGAATCAAATAGGAATAACTTTTATTATCATTAAGGTAGAATACCTTTAATGTGGCCATTTTGAGATTCATAAAACATCGGCGTTGAAGTGAAGCAGAACTAGTGTGAATAACGCCTCTTCGGGTAAAACAAACAACCGGACTTTCAAATGAACTATAATTTATACGTGTTTTGTTTCAGCTAAAATTAAGGTAGAATGTCCCTAATGATATTCGCATGACGTCGGAATTATTCGGGCGCGATCGAAAACCGTGACCGCGTCGGAATAGGTTCGGATACAAAACGACGCTACTCGTAAAAAGCCGATGTTTTATGAACTTCAAAATGGCGACATTACGGGTATTCTACATGTACCTTAACAAGAAATCTTTCAGTCTTTCTTTGTGTTTCAGATTCTGGTCCTACCAATTTCCGTATCGAGAATGTTGAAGACACAAGTTTCAGACTGGCCTGGGACCTGCCGGATAAAGAGTCATGTTATGGGAAAGCCAATGTGGTTATTGTTATATTCGCGGTAAGGCAACTTTTTTAGGGGATGCAGTTAAAAGGATGATGGAAAAATTGTATCAAGTGCAATGAATATTGTTCTTAAAATAGACTAGATTTGCCGTTATGATTTGATAAATCGTCAGTGTTGTTATAAAATCTCGTAACTTCGGCTTGAGTCATGCGATATGATATTTTTTGTCCGAAAGTATGTCAGGGTTAACTGGATAAAATCGTTCCATATTGAGAACAGCTTGGATGTAGATCAGCCTGTATAATACTCGCGGTCTGATCAAGATACATATTTGTCTACTAAAAGTTCATCGTATGTTATCGTAGGAGGTGTAAGTGAGCACACTGGTGGATAAAGAGTCATGTTATGGAAAAACCAATGTGGTTATTGTTATATTCGCGGTAACACAAATGCACTAACCAATGGGCTGATGAAAATATTAGGACATTTGAGAGCAACATAGATCTAGATCAGCCGGCGTATATACTTTTCACATTTTCTTTCATTTTCGGCAATGTCTCTCCAACCTTTTCCTCGAGGGTCATCAAAAAGGGCCAATGTGTGGGAACGTGCTTTAGCCTACTGTGAATCCTTTCAACGGTTTACAGTCAACAGCAACCACAGACATAGAACATCATAATTTGTCATACTAATAATTATAATTCTTATATATTTTTTCGATTCTTTTAAACATTCTCCCAAACAACAAACTCTTGAGCTATTCCAATTTGAAAACTGTTGCAGACGACAAAGCAGATGTTGATAAAGAAATAGCTGTTATATAATATAGCATGGAACTATTGAGGCAAAAAGGAAAAATGCTGATTTTCAGCATTTTCTTCTTTTGCCTCAGTGGTTCCCTAGCCCAATCTAATAGAAATGTCAAAACTTGCCCATGTTTGGGACATGGTTCAATTTAATTAATGTAGAAAATAAAACTGTCTTGAGTTATAGAGCATAAATATTCTAAAAGTTTTAAAGGCTACCAAGCTTGGCAGTTTATTGCACCGTATATTGGAAGAAAATCATGAAATTAACGTGTTTTATAAAAGATCCACCAAACTCGGTTGTTTTAAAAGTTTTATTTGCTTTTCTTTACATCGTTGAAAAACTGATTTTCGAGAAAATAAAGATCGGCAATTTCCGTAAAATTGCCACGGATTGACGTCATCAATGGCTTGACTCCGCCCCCAATCTAGAGCATGAGGTGTCTGACAAAGATAATGTGTTCGACTTTTCTGTCATATAGCAAAGTCTCAGTTTGTATCCATTCCTCGATCGTAAGAGTAATACAGACAAACTTAAACCGTTCTTTGACACATTCCTTAATTCACTTACGACCTATTCTTTGACTGTTTTAACATTTTTTTCTAACATTTACTGAGGACGAATTCCGTGTTTTGAGTATCGATTGGGGAAGTCGCTTTATGACAGAAAAGTCGGACATTTAACTTTTTCAGAAATTTCAGACTTTCCGGGAAATGACCCATGACTGCCCTTTTTTCCCGCCATGACGTCATTCAGTGGCCAGTATGACGTCATAATTTCAAGTCGGAAGTTTAGCGTATTTTCTTCGGCAAAGATCGGAAAAGACCAAAATATCCAATTTAAAAGACGAAATAAAAACACTTCTAATGTTGGAAAATTGTATAAACTTTGATATTTGGTTAATAGTAAGGTGTTCTTTCGGCACAAGACTTTAATTTTGCCAATCATCGGACACTTTAACTACAGTTCTCATTCTCGTGCACAAACGTGTAGCAGACTTACATGCATACATGCATAATAAATCATATGGTATAAACTTTTCATCCACAGGTTACGGGAACGGGAAATGTTGAGCTCAATACTCGAGTCGTGTCTAGTTCGTCACTGTACCTAGATGTCGCGGGTCTGAATCCTGAATCACAATACTCACTGAGCATTGGCTCCGAGTTCAAGCCTGGCAAGACAAGTCCGATAACGTCAGTGTCCGGACAGACAGGTGAGAAAAAGTGGATTAAAACGATAACAAATTGCAACCATTAAGGCTGTTTAGCTGGCGACTAAAGCCGCGTTCCCATTGCCGACCAAATCAACTTGATCAACTCGATCGTCTAAACTCCCCGATCAAACGCGAGTAAACTCGATCAAATGTATTTACACGACTTCTTCTTTATTTCTTGTCGATAAATTCCCAATCACTCTTGCCGACCAAGCTCGATCAGTACTCGATCGAGATCTTGATCGAGTTGATTTGGTCGGCAATGGGAACGCGGCTTTAGGCAGGATCCACTTATGCAGATCTAAGAATATTTCCAAGTGGGGCCCCTTTTTCGTCGCGGAAGGGTCCGAAAAGCGCTGCAGACGACAAAATGAATATTGATAAAGATCGATTTTGTGTATGATATAGCTAATAAGATATTGAGGCAAACGGAGAAAATGATGATTTCCTGCATTTTCTTCTTTTGCCCCCATTGTTTTCTCAAGCCTATTCTCTTGGGGACGTTAAAACCATACTTTGTTTGGGAAAGGCTTAAAATCATTTTTGGAGAGAGTCATGCTCCGGGATCTCACACTCTGGATCTGCACATTACCCAGTGACTTTAAGGTAGTCCGCCACTGGATTCGCGCGACGTCGGAATTATTCGGGCGAGATCGAAAACATTCGGCGGTGGAACTTTCCACCGCCGACTGTTTACGACCGCACCCGAATAGGTTCGGATACGTTACGACGACACTCGAAAAAAGCGGATGTTTTATTAATCTCAAAATGGCCACACTACGGGCATTCTACCTTAATACCAAGATCGTTGTTACCATCAACCACCATTGTTTAACCTACATTTAAACATTTAAAAAGCCGTCTTCTTCAACTGTCGTTTGATTGGCCAACAGCATTGTTTGCTAATTTGCAAAATAAATGTATTAATCTAGGCTATGCTCAATCTGACTCAAATCCGATGTTAAGTTACAGTAACATTTGACAGGCACCAGTAAGAGGCCATCTTCTATGAACTTGAAAAACCCGAAATCGGCTATTTGTTTTATATGATTCTCCATGACTAACATGTTTAAACACATGGTTCTGCACTGAAATGTGGTGTCACCGTGGCATATATTTCGGTTTAGATGACCTTCAGAATCTTGAAAGCGTTTATTTGATTGGTCAGAAGTAAAATGTCACTGAAGATGACCCGGGTGCCTGTCAGATGTTACTGAAAAGTCAATATCGGATTTTAATCAGATTGGGCCATAGCAAATCTCCAGAAACAGACTTCCATTTTGTTCTTTGTTGTCCTAAATACTTTGATCTACGTAAAATATTCCCCCAGCCAACAATCATTTTCTGGGAACTCTATATTTACGTAAGAAATATTTTTGATAAATATTTAACGTATTGCATTGTAACATTATATGTGTATTTTTGCCATTGTGTACTTAGGGCCTATTTGTTATGGCCAAAGGTACCCTTTGCCGAATTTTGCCTATAAATAAAGTTGAAAGTTGAAAGTCCAAAGCTGTTCCCGGAATAATCCGGTCGCGTTGGCAGGCAGAATAGAACAAGACCAACCTGCACATAAGTGCAGTCTTGCCTTATCCTATACTGCATGATTCTCAAAATTTAGCATGACGAAGGTTAAGTTGGTTTGTTTATTCTTCGTTTCAGTCGCCCCCTCCGAATCATCAGGTGTTCCTATAGGCGCTGTGGTGGGGGCAGTCGTAGGTTCGTATATCACCAACTTAATTAACCCTTTCCCAAACACCACCTAATTTTGACGTCCCTAATAGAATTAGCTTGGGAAATCATTCAGGCAAATGAAGAAAGTGTTGATAATCAGATTTTCTCCTTTTGTCGTAATGTTTTCTGGGCAATATATTTCACAAGTTTTACTAGTAACAATCATTTTGTTGTCTGCAGTAGTCTTGATATTGGACCAACATATCGTCCCTTGATTGCCAGAAGGGGCTATCAGCACTTTTCATAGTTTTGAGAAAAACGCGTTTAAAGGTTTTAAATGATTGTCAAAAATCAGGTTTTTAATGGTCAGATACCATGTTTGGCCCATGGGTAGGACATGATAGCCACTATACACATACATATTATCAACCTTCATTTCCAATGATTTACGCCTTTTTTGGTCAAAAAATGCTGATAGCCCCTTCTGGCTGCCGGAAAAAAATACAAAATACAAAGGATATGTTTCTGCCAAAAGGAGTCAACAGCAAGACATGTATTGTTCTAAAATCATTTATTCTCATAAATAATATATTTTTGCACATTTTACTGTGTGTTAATGCTTTCATCAAACCACAAATGTGACCATGATACATTTCCTTCTTTTTTAAGCAACCGATTTTGATGGTTTCTCCTTATATTCATTGGCAGAATTTCAGAGGGTCTTCCGCATAGTCTTTTTCACCTCAGTACAAAGAATTCTGGATCAGCCAACTGTACATGTATTTGTATCTAGCAAATATAATGAAATATTTCATCGGGATAGCTTCTTTGCATTTTCAACACATTGACCTTGTGCTACTTTATTCTACTGCCATCAGCGCACGTTTTAACACTTTCAATAAAAAGAAGTTGCCAGTCCATAAAGATGCATCGACCCCACTACACAGCTTCATGTAAATCAGTGTAATGTCCTTACAGCTTAAAAAGTAGGCCTACACACACAGCTTATTCTCTTCAAAATGGTCACCAATAAAGAGAAGTTTATGCATTTCGTTTCAAAGCTATAATGCATTTTTTTGTAATTATGATATTTGGTTACAAAAAATGGAAAATAAGAAATTGCTCAAAAAGAGCAATTTCTTCTTTTCTCGTTATGTTTTTATTCACAATCCTTTGCATAAATATTGTGTTTCAATGTTTACCGAGACTTATATAATTCGCCAATCCAGACTCAAACTATTTTGCGGAGAACCCTGACTCACTGTATGGGTTATAACGTCTGACCATTTAAAATATGTTGTCCACTCCCATTGTTGCGGAACGTATAGTGATGTCCGTTTTTTTTGGCGGGGATGCTCTATTACTGAATGCATCGAATAGCATGCCACTTGTGTGTGTCCGGACTCCAAATGTTACTGCTAAATCACTTCTTCTCGTATATTAGGATGTGTCGATACAACTTTTAAGCCAACCTGAGGCCAGATATCTGGTTCTGTTCTGTCTGGAACAGCAGTCAGAATACAGTATAACGTGCTCATAATTATATACATGTGTATATATTACATATTTAATGGTAGAGCATTAAGATGCGTCATTATGCAAGTACCCATTTCTGATGATCCACACTGGCCATGAACCTCATTCAGGCCCCTTTTTTGTCTGCCAGTAAATACAGCGTAGCGGTTCAACTTTCGCTTGTAAAGTGTTTTTGACAAATTGGAGCATGGCGTTTTGCCGTTCTAACGGCCTGCATGTCAAAGGTCGCTACATACTGAGTTTTGTGTTACATTTCGCATCCTTCTTTTCAGTGTCTTTTTATTTATTCTTTCCTGTTCTTTTCTAAAGTATGATCTTTGACCATTTTGAAGTTTCTATCCGAAATAGGCAAAAATCAGGCTGCCAGAAGGGGCTATCAGAAAAATGAAACTCATTTCTTTCTATTCTAAGGAGTTTGTTGAGACAAAATTCTATATATTTAGTTAAATATATTACTTTTCGTTAATGCCATGTTGAAAAATATCATGTAAACGGACAGTAAAAAATGATTTTATCAAAATTTAGATCTCGGCAGCCAGAAGGCGCTATCAACGAACTTCGCTAATAAATATTATGTTTAACTTTTTCTGGTTATTGCTTTGATGAATTAACTGAAAACTACAAATACTTCATTGATAGAAAGTGTTGATTAACAACACAAATAACAATATAAATTAACTTACCTTTTCACATAATGATAGCTTTAGACTATTCCGATTTGTTTAAAACTTATGTCGCACTGTAGATCTATTTAAAATTACTGGGATTATTCCACCAATTAAGTTAATTGTCAAGACAAATTCACACAATGTCCTTCTTTGCTTACATTAAACGTTTCAAAAAAAGCAAAACTTTAGGGCGGTTCGAATTTAAAGTAGACGAAAAAAATAATGTTAAAAAATCAAGCCTTGACAACATTGTAGCTTAGTAAATGTTCAGGCAAACGGATAAAACGTTGGTTATGGGCATCTTCTTTTTTCCGTTAATGTTTCAAAAGCTTTTCTATAAGGACCCGCCAAACCAGGTCTTGTTTAGGAAAGGGTTATGGGACAATTAGGCAGATAAAATGACCGGTTAATTGTTTACATGAGTCCCATTTATCAGTGGGGGCTATGCTGATAGACCCTTCTGGCAGCCCAGCTGGTGTTGATAGCCCCTTCTGGTCGGAAACAATCTGGCTAGTTGCTGATAGACCCTACTCATATTATGCAATTTTTTATCATTTTTAATTGGAATATCAGTACCAAAATTTTTTCATAGGTAGAAATCACTCCACTGACTTAAAAAATGTTAAAATGTCATTTTCGCCCAAAAGTGCTGATAGCCCCTTCTGGCAATCAAGGGACGATATCGTCGGTGTAAATGCAAAACCTCGTTAGTCGATTTTTGCGATTTTCAAAGTACAAACCTTAGTGTCCAGTTACAGACAATTCCTGTAAATTTTGAGATTTTTTACTAATCGGTATTGATGACAAATCATTTGTGAACAATATGTCCAAATTGCAAGTAAAACATTTCAGTTTCGGAAAAGTTATTACACTTTTTCCCTCCCCTTTGAAATTTTCCAAAAGCGAGATACGAGGTTTCGCATTTACAACGACGTTATAATTCTTTTGTTTGAGAAAGGGTTAAATGGAGTTTCTTGATGTCCCACAAATTGAAAAAAGCCTTTTCAAACGTTGGACCACTCCTTCCGAATCAACAGAATGTTCCTATAGGCACAGTTGTAGGTACGTATATTAACAATTTAGCCCTTTCACATACAAAACAAATCCAGGTCCCAGCTAAAATGTATAAAGCCTCTCTTACAATCCGTCGTGCGTCTTTATAAATCGTGCGTCTTCGGAGATTTCTTGAAACGTACGATTTATAAAGACGCACGACGGGTTGTAAGAGAGACTAAAGAATTGTCCGGTCCATTCTTTGCTGCGTGCAGTCTACGTCGTGGATGCGTCCACCGAAATCGTACGTTGCTCGTGCGTGCATTGCACGACTATGCCTACGTTTTACACACAGACCGCACGCAGGAGCACGTACGACCGGTTGTAAGAGAGGCTTAAGAAAACTATACTGAGTCAAAAAAGAAAGTGTGCATACTTCTACTGCATATATCTACGTAAACAAGGCAATTAACTTCATCAAACTTCAACACGGCATTAACCTATCAACTTTCTCATGTCTAATGACATGGAACGCAACTTTGAATGAATAATTGGTCTGGTATATCCCCGTACCCTGTAAGCACCTTTTTGCACGTAGTTATCAAAACTAACATTTCATGATAAACTTAATTGTCTTAAATCTGTATTCAACTTGCATAAAAGTTAAATCAAACATAAAATGTCAATATGCTGTATAGCAAAAGATGCTACGTCTTAGTAAACGTGACAGATTTCAAAGGTTAGTTTTGCTAGTGTCTTGAACCGGCGTAAAATGTGTCGTTGTCGTTAAAATGTCATAATAATGAAGTAAGACGTTTGCAATCATGTTTCCAAAATAAAGGATACATTTTGAAAAACTTCAGTATGATAAACCGAATGCAGCAATGGCTAGATAAGATCGTTACGTGACGTTGACGCCATTAGGTCAACGTTTCAAAACTACACCATTCATTGCGATTCAGTACAGCAAGCATGTTTAAGCAACATTTGAAATCGGCGAAGGCAGAACGGTGGCCAATAAGAGATTTGAGACCATATGTTTGCAACATTATCAAGATGAAAAATCTTACGTTACGCCTGCATTAGGCACATCGGCATCGGTATGTGACGCGTGAAAATTGATCAAGTGTGTGATAAAGGGCCGAACATCTTTTTCTCGCGCGAATTTCGCTAAATTTAGGGTTCAGTTTAAGAGTTTACAGGGCGCAGATTACTTCTTGCAAAAAGAACGTAATAAAATTCCAAACAATAAAATGAGACATTATGTTCGATCAGTGAGACCACACATGTTTCCGTCATTCATTGAAGACATTTCACATTAGAAATTGAAGCAGAATTTCCATGGAAATTGCATTATTTAACCACATCACGTTCGTCAGGATGTTCTGTGAATTTTGAAATCAACCCCTATCTCAAATATCTTAAGAAAACAAACGCAATATTCCATTTCACACAATTAAAAATATACCTACTTATAGGAAATTAAATAATCTTTAATTTGATACTAATATTATAATATCAATATTCAAAATTACTATTAAAATTCCAGTAATCCTTTGTGCAGACTTTCTTTTTTGACTCAGCATATATTTTTTGAAAAAAATCATATAATCTTATGACATGTTCAAAATGTTTCTAGAATTTCAAAACTATAAACCTTCTTTTTGCCAGGTGTGCTGGTGATTCTGGTTATTGTCGTTGTTGTGATGGTATTCCTGGTACGTCGTGGCGTTATTCACCCAGTCCAGCGTGCACGGAGCATAAAAAAACGAGCCACGACTCGTATACGTAAAACAATATACGGGGAGGAGGCACTACGCTCACGCTCACATACAAACAAGTCATATCAATATGATGTAAGCGAAATTAACATTTCTTATGATGTCGTAGTTTATCCGTAGAAAATAATATTAGGCCTATATTTTATTACTTTCACATCGAAAGGAAAAAACGTACTTTTTATTCTCTTCTAACAAACAAAGACGGATTGATATTTCGAAGCGAAAGCAATTTTTGTTACATTACATGTATGTAATTGTAAGTGAAAACAACAGTATTACTTGTCCACAATAAAAATATTTCATAATTAACAATGATTATTTGGAGTATATATACTGACACACGAAAGAAAGTGTGCATATGGTTAGAGGACAATGATATACACATATTTGAGTAAGTTATATAAGCTTTTGAAGAAGTTTTTTTAGATAACAATATAGATCTTGATCCATGCTAGTCTCAAAAGTTGTAAAGATCTTTTTCAGACCCTAACTCCCCTTATTTCTGAATCGTCAGAGTAAGCTTTATATTTACAGAGGTGACGATTTTAATGGACCACAGACATACCTTTAGATGATAGCTTCTGAAAAAAGTTATTATAGAACAACGTGGATCTTGATCAGACTGCGTGTATACGCATGCTGATCTGGATGCATGTTGGTCTCAAAAGTCGTTGAGATTCTTTCATAACTTTACTCCCCTTGTTTCAGAATAGTCAGAGTAATCTCTATATTTACATAGGTAACGATTTTGATGGACCACATTTATACCTTTAGACCGAGATGATAGCTTCTGAAAAAAGTTATTATAGAACAACGTGGATCTTGATCAGACTGCGTGTATACGCAGGCTGATCTGGATGCATGTTGGTCTCAAAAGCCACAAAACACTTAAGTAACCTTTTTTCAGAATCGTCAGAGCGAGCTCTACATTTACGGTGGTGACGATTTCGATGGACCTCAAGCCTACCATATAGATCGTGATGATATTACATTTGAGACGCTGATCAAGAGTGGACATTTTGCCAACATTTACAAGGCTAGTTACAAAAAGACACCGAAGTCGGTGGAAACTGTGGTAGCAAAAACATTGAAAGGTACAGTATTGCATTATATGAATCTAGATATATGAAAAATGCCATTATGTAATTTAGAACATGGATCCTAAAATATGGATTATATTAGAATTAAAGTGATTACACCGTCCATGTGTAAAATGATAATGAAAGTTTAATTCAAAACTTCATTTTATGAGAATAAACATTACTTTAGGAAGAGTAAATGAAAAATATATTCTTTGACTAAATAAGTCTAGAAATACAAAAATGACCACTCGGCACCCCATAGTTCTGGATCAAGCAGATTATTCTAGTTATAGCTTACGATAAATGACCAAGCAGATCATCTCTAGATAATAGCTAGAGATGCTCTGCCAGGTCATCTATCGTTAGATAAAACAAAGTACGACTGATCTGTTATCTTTTCTACACTTAGAACACTTCTCAAAAGAAGATGAAACTCTGATGCGAGCGAAGATCAATTTTACGGGATCAGTTGTCGGAGAACATCCAAACGTGTTGAAGTTTATCGGAGCAGTGGTAGAGGATACGGCCAGTAAGTCGGGGTCGAAACTTTTCAAATTGGACATTTTTTTAAATTGTTGTAGTAACTAATTTCAAAAGAACTACATACGACAAGAGGGATAAGATTTGGGAAATGAAATGTATATAATACAACCTAGAAACTATTTGTAAGCGAAAACATGGGGAATAAATATTTAGCTGAAAATGCATTCTTATTAAGCGTGTTTTTGAGAAGTATAGGAAAATATATCATAATAAAGTCGCGTGATAAGCCTCATTAAAAAGAGGGATAATTGAACAAAAATAACATTTTTCGTTGTAAAAGAGGCAGAGAGTAAGTATGAATTCGCATGTATGCTCTACGCATGACTACAATGTAGTTACCAAATACAAATGTAGAATTTTTTCTTTATTTAAACACTCATTCCTGCCTTAACTTAATTATTCATACAATATTGACCAACATGAATGTAAGAATCAGTACATACCCTCGTCTTTTGCATGTGTTCGGTATCTGGTTGGACAGAATAAACTCCTAGTAATAAATAATTACCCAGCCTGTGGTGAAATTAGTAATTTCATGGTCGATTAACCCTTTTCCAAACGGCAAAAATGTTGACTGTTTCAAATTGAAAGCTGTTGCAAACGACCACTTGCTATATTTTAAAAAGAAGAAAATGCTAGGTATCACCCTTTTATTCTTTTGTCTCATTGTTTCCACAAACCTTCTCTATAAAAGGCGCCAAACCAAGTAGGGCATATTTGTTGGGAATGGAAATAACTAATGATTCACCGTATTTCCAGTGGGCCCGTTTATCTTGTACGAATACTGCGAGCATGGGCCTCTCAAAGACTACCTGAAAACTCAGAAGGGCAATGTTACAATAGAAATGCAGGATAACCTCTTCAGATTTGGTCTCGATATAGCGAGGGGCATGGAGTATTTAGCAGCTAAACACGTACGTAGATTGTAGAGTTAACATAGATAAACCAGAAATAGACAGAAATTGTTCAAAGAAAAGTGCACCAACTGGGCAAAGTTCCGTGCCCGGTGAAATAAACAGGCACCTGCCTTTACGAAAACTGGCACAAAAACGAAATTAAGTACAACATACATGTATACATTATACGTTGGTTCATTGTAACATAAGGTACACTACTTTGCTTAAAAATGCAGAATATTGATAACGAAAATCGCTACCTTTTAGATTGTCCACCGACGTTTGGCTGCCCGGAATATTTTGTTGACGTTCCTAAATGAGATCAAGATTACCGGATTTGGTCCACAACCTCTGAATGAGGAAGATGGAGATGTAGAACAGGGCAAGAAGGTATGGTATTATAATACAACGACCTGTGAATGATCAAAGATCAGCGAGCCTAAATTGAGAGGAGAAGAGGGTTTGCTATATATAGAAATGTTTGACTCGAACCCACCACCATGTAAATAATTGACATGGTACTATCTGGAGACAGCTACTGTACTGTCACGGCAGCACGCAAAATGTGTCGTTTTTCGCTTTTATTCAGTGGGAAATATGCTTCTATCCCAATTTACATATTTATTGGAATATACCGTAATCTTTCTGATTCGATGTCGAATGATAGTTGTACATTTTTCTACATGTCTCCTCATATGTTCATTAGATCTATCCTGATTTTCTGACAAAGTAAGTGAAAAAAAGAATCTGGAAAAGGTCCGTAATCGTATTTGAGAACAGCATGGATCCAGATCAGCCTGTGCATACGCATAGTCTGATCAGGATGCTTGTTGTTCCTCGATAGCTTTTTCATTGCATGTAGGAACTTTAGATTAGCAGTAGGAATCCTTATAAGAATGCCTTTGCCTACAGACTGATCTAAAATGTGTCTGTCAAAAATGCTATTACGACCATTCTCCTGGCTCAATTATATTTTTATACTCTAATTTGTTAATTTTATCCTACTCTTACGAGAAACACTTCTGTTACAAAGTGATAGAGTTACACTAATTTATCTGTCTTTGGTATTTTATCAACTGCATAGTAGGGCCTAGATATTTGCTTGACTTTAGTTGTGAATGTTTGATCTTTTTTTTAAATTGCATATCAAGAATGTCAATATACTCAAGAGAAGAAGTTTAGTCAGTATATTTGATGGTCAATAATTCGGCCAAAATACAACACATCGGTGTAGAATTTCACATAATATTTGTTCAATCAACGCTTAACAAACACCTACAAGTAATGCTGCTAAATTTAAGTTTTTAGGTTTGCGCTAAAAGAATATAATTTTTTTTTAAAAAGTGTTAGGTGCACTTGCTGCAGTTAAAGGGGGAATAACACTTAACATCTTACAAATTTTCAGAGAACTTCGTGCAAAAAATAAATATATATTATGAAAATATGGCCTTTAAATTGCATCTATGCCAAATCTTAGCTTTCTATCTTGTGTATTGGCTAGGATGTTGACGGATTTAAAACCCATATGTTTTATTATTATATTTTTTATCCCCCCGACAAAAAATCATGGGGTTTTAAATCCGTCGACATCTAAGCCAATACACAAGGTAGAAAGCTAAGATTTGGCATATATGCAATTTAAAGACCATATTTTAATAATATATATTTATTTTTTTGTACGAAGTTCTCGGAAAATGTGCAAGATGTTAAGTGTTATTCCCCCTTTAAGGTGCAAGTCATTTTTCTGTATAAATGTATGCAAACCAAAGACAATAGCCCAGATACAAAAAAATCCACAATAAAATTGGTGCCAGCTTACATGATTTTAGCACTCTGGCTTAATTAATTTCGCCAAAAATGACAATGTTAGAAACCATCTACCTAGCCTACAAACTCTGGCGGTTTACTACAATTTGCAATTGATAAGTACTTCCAGTTTGAAGCAATGGAGTATTGTCAAAAATGGACATATGCATGATATTTTGGTCATTGATACCTCTGAAAACAGCGTACATGGACAAAAACAGTAATTGTGACGTCATCAAGTTACGTCACGTTCAATCTGACGAAAAAATATTGAAAATTGACTGCACTATAACCTATTTGCTCAATAAAGACATTTTTTCAAAAGAAAGTCTGTCTGTCTTTTACTTGCCCGGCCATTTACTCAGGAGTTGCCTTTTCGAGTATTGGCTCAGCCAGATATCGGGTATTGTTTGACAAACATTGAATGTCATGTATTTTTGTTAATTGTCTGTCTACAATTAACAACTTTGTATCATTGGTAAACCAGCTACTGGTCCTGATAGAACGATTTCTTGAAAACACAGTAAAATGCTAGGAGCAACAGGTTGGGTGCGTAAGTCAACATAACCTACTGTGAATTCCATTAAAAATGAGTTTCTGCACTCATAGTCAAGAAAGAGACTTCTATTCTACCAAGAAATGATACAAAGATCCATTTTTGATGTCAATTACCAGGAATTTAGACTCTACAAAATGACACCCCTGAAGCTATGACTTTTTAATTTGACCCCTTTTGGATTGAATTGTCGAAAAGAAGTTTAAGTAAAACATGGCTTCCAATTGAATTTCACCGACTTGTTCTAAATTGATTGAAGATTGTTTTGGGTAAAAATGTTGGCATTGTAAAACGTTTTAGACAAAATTATTGACCAAAATCTTTATAATCTACTGACTAAAATTTTTCATCTCAGTATACTTAGAACATTTTCCATACTTGTGCATAAATAATGTAGTGTACGTGAGTGAAAATCGGAGTTCTACGCATATGTTAAGTTTTGCATGAAAATAAATTGTAGAGCCATATTGATGCTTTTTTGACGCCCCAAAAGATAAAGGTTTTGGAAAATGTTGTGACAAATGAAGAAATTAATTGCTTTTTACATAATGTTTCCTCCCCCAAAAGACCCAAACAATTAAATTTCTTTCAATTGAAATTGTCGCCTGTATCATATTTGAATTTGGACCCGTCAAAAATTTTGCCGTCTGGTAATGGGTTAGACATTCGTGTGGTGTGATACGAGTAAACAAAGGACTCAAAGCCATTATGTCTGATTTTACAGGAGAGGATCCCCATGGATTATTTATTATGCCGCCTTACTCAGAACCGTGATTAAATAAACCACAAACCGAGGTATAAAATGATTATTTCTTAATTCAAAGCCTTTATGTCTCGTTTGCAGGAGAGAATCCCGATCAAATGGATGGCGCCCGAGTGTATGAAGTCTACAGCACAAGCTACGGAGAAGAGCGATGTTTGGTCGTATGCTGTCGTACTGTGGGAAATATTCTCTCTTGGTGAGATTTATATTTTCTGACAATTTAGCCTGTAATAAAGATTTTGGGTTGGGCCAATATACATTGGGCTTTTGTGATGACGCTGAAAATTGTTAAAGTAGGTTGTCCACCCTTAATGAGATTCACGCGACGTCGGTTTCGATTGTACGTTCGGATACGTAACGAATGTTAACGATGTGGCATGAATCTCATTAGGGGTGTACTAAGATCTTAATCGTGACTTGCCAGTATTGACGCCATTGTTAGTCCCAGGGTGGGTGACAAGCACCTTCGTAAACCAATAATTCTACACCCACTTTGTTCCTGACGAACATTCATGAGGAACTAAGCAGGGTAGAATCATCGGCTTGTGAACATGGCAAGCACAACGCTGCACGACCATCAGGGACAACGGTCGTTTTCGCTTTAATGTTTATGGAATTTTCAAGCTTCCATTACTGTTTTTCTCCGTTGAGAGCTGTAAATGTCAGTAGACTATGGCGTACCAAATGGGTCAAAAGTCTATTTAGAGCGTGTACGCATAAAATACACGCGTCGACGCGTAACATTTACGCGAACAGTTAAACATTTAAGCGTCGACGCGGAAATTTTCAACTGTACGCGTAAATATATTAGTATTTTATCTATTAACCAATCAGATCCTTCGTTTCATCCATCGAGTTTATGGTATAAAGGGAAATGTTTCTAACCGCCTCTCCCATTGGTGAGCCTCTGTTTCACGTTTTTTATTCCTGCTCGCGTAAAAATTACGCTTTCAGACTTTTGACCCATTTAGTACGTCATAGCAGACAGTGTTACTTATTCCCTATGACAAATTAATTGATTATCTAAAACTATACGTGTTTTACTATATGTTTATGCCTATATACAAATGTACATGTTCGAGTAGGTGAGAACGTCACGCTCAAAAAAGAGTGCATGGATAATAAATTTGAAAAAAAAAAAAACGTATTCGAACACTGCAGAAAAATAAAAGAACGAACTCATTTACAGGTGATGATCCGTACCCGAACATTCGTGCACGTGACCTGCCCGGTAAGATCAAGAGTGGACACAGATTGGCTAAACCAGAACAGTGTGACGACGTGTAAGTTAAGCCTCTCTTACAACCCGTCGTGCGTCTTTTCAAATCGTACGTTATAAAACTCTGCAAAATCGCACGATTTATAAAGACGCACGACGGGTTGTAAGAGCGCCTCAAAATATGCACATTCAAACCAGGTCAAAAGTATGAATCTCTTTCGAGAATAGTACGCATTCTTTTTTAATCTTCTGGAATTTCTGTATATCGTTCCCTGCGTCACACGCGCGCCTGTCGTACGCGTTCCATACTTCTGTCTTGAATGCGCCTGACGTTCTAAAAGACGCAGAAAGGTCGTAGCAAAGAATTGTCCGGTCAATTCTTTGCTGCGTGCAGTCTGCGTCGTGGTTGCGTCCACCAAAATTGTACGTTGCACGTGCGTGCATTGCACGACTAAACGTACGTTATTACGTCTTATTTCTCAATTCGCAGATGACACAACTCTTTTATTAGATGGATCTGACTAAACTTTACATGCCGTTTTAAAAATCCTTGACGAATTTTCCAAAGTATCTGGGTTAAACGTTAATTTTGACAAAACTAAACTTATATGGATTGGATCTTTGAAGTACAGTACACGATCTATCAAAACAAGGTGGAAACTATCCTGGGGAGACACACAATTTAAATTATTAGGAATACTCTTTGACGTTGATCTTAATAAAATGGTTGCTTTAAATTTTGATACTAAATGGATTAGCATAAATAAATGTGTATCATTTTGGAAAAGGCGAAAACTTACTCCAATAGGCCGAATCGTAGTCATTAAAACACTTTTAATACCCTTATTAAATCACCTTTTTATAAGCTTGCCAACCCCATCATCGGATTTTTTAAAGAAATTAAACGACTTATTCACAGAATTCATTTGGGATGGTAGACCAAAAATCAAAGCTTCAATCATTATCAAAGATTATGAGGATGGAGGCCTGAAAATACCAGATATCGTAAGCTTTATTAAATGTATGAAATTAAAATGGTTAAAAAACTTAGTCTTAAATCCAGAATCATCTTATTATGATCTAGCAAATATCTGTATTGATATTAATAAAGTAATGAAATGCGGAAAGTTCTACTGTGATATTTTGGTAAATAAAATAAAAAATGCATTCTGGATTGATGTTCTACGAACGTACATATCATATATTGAAAAATTTAGATTCCAAAATGGAAATCACATATTACATTCGCCTATTTTTTACAATGAAGGAATCAAGACCGATTCGAAATATATTTTCAACAAAATCCTATTTCAAAGAGGAATATTCCTGATTAAAGATGTATTTACGGAAAATGGAGATTTTAAATCATTTGATTACTTCAGGAATTTAGTTCATGGTAAATTAAACTTTCTTGAGTATTATAGCATCCGAAATGCGATTAAATCATTTTTACAAAAGCTACATATACCTATTGATTTTGCATCTTTGAATCAATGTCATAATCCTTCTATGAATAGCTATATATTTCCAATTATTACTAAACCAAATGTAAATAAGCACACTTACTCAACATTGATTTATAACGAAAATATTCCAACAAGCCAAAATAAGTGGTTATTAGAATTCAACAATCTAAATAAAGACTGGAAAAAGGTTTACTCAAATGTTTTCAAATTAACTGATGATTCATTTATTCAATGGCTACAGACCCGAATCGTTCATAGGATATTTCCAACAAATTCGCTTTTACAAAAAATGAATATCACCGACGATAAAACATGCACCTTTTGTCACACAAATGAGGAAAACCTGTTACATTTATTTTTCGAATGTAACAGAATCAAACCAATCATTCAATTTATAGATCAAAAACTAAATGAAATGAACCATTTTGATCAACTAAGGAGTACAGATGTGTTGCTTGGTTTTGATGACAAACCTCAATTAGATATTTTATGTTTAGAATTTAAACGTTATATTTACAATAACAAATTAAAAAAGATAGTACCCACTCGAAACGGCTTAATAAGACATCTTAAACTAACCCTTGAAATTATCACGCAAACAAAGAAAAATCAAAATAAAAAAGAAAATTGGGCAATTGTTGAAAGATTGGTACAAGATCAATAATAAGTCAATAATAAGCCAATAAAATATACAAAATTATAGCATGCTTTGGATATTTGTGTTTATTTTCACTTTCTTTAAAGGGTATCTTTTACCACCTTTGCCGGTGGAATTAAGATTTTCTCTTTCTGTTCCTTCATATCATGTAAAACTTTATTTTTCAAATTATTACAAATACATGATCTGTTTAATGATTATACATGTACTTAATATTAATATAATCTACGATTTTACAGTTGACGATATACTGCAGTTTTTCGAATACAAAAAACTTCTCTAAAACACCCAATCAAAAGAAAGCATGGAGAAAATGAAAACAAAACGTTTGAGTTTCGACTTTTATCTTTCGTTATCTCTATGACTCCCAAAATGCTAGTATATGGTTTTAGCGACCAATGACACTTTGATGATTAAACATAAAGATAGAGTATATAGTCAACTGTAAATCAAATGAAAAAAAAAATGTATGTATGTCTACTCCCTTTTGTTTAATTTGTATACTACTAAATGTATCATGTAAAACTTTGTTATAAACGATGTAATTATCTGAAAAATAAAGATAAACAAACAAAAAAAAAAAAAAAAAAAAAAAAAAAAAACGTACGTTTTAGACGCAGACAGCACGCAGATCGCACGCAGGAGCACGTACGACCGGTTGTAAAACAGGCTTTACTAATCATTCGTTTTTCACAATCACTTTCATGGGACATCTCTTCATACATAATAATTGTGTTCTTTTAATTTATTAAATAAAATAAACATTGAAAAAGACACAAATTGATTTAAAAATAACACCATATTCACCCAGTACATTTATAGGACCGTGTGGGTTTTTTTAAATCATGACGTCAAAAAGTGATATTTTCGCTGTTCATTTACGTTTAGGAGCAGCAATATTTGTTAAAACAATTGGTTCTGATGTGTATAGACACTAGAGAAAATAGTTCCTTTGTATACTGATTGAATGTACTTTTAGCGTATCCGAAATTCTATTTTCTATGTCACCTTTATGATATTACAAACAAAAATTTTCAACTGGAGACAAAGATAATTGTGTAAAATAATCAAAACTTTCTCATTTTCCCTCACTATTTTCAGATGGTACGGCGTAATGACTGGATGTTGGCAGGTCAGCCAGGAAAAGAGACCCTCCTTTATGCAGATTCGTGATGAGCTAGACTCTCTGTTTACTCAGGCAGCGGGAGATGAAGATTACTATTACTACAAACGATAACCTGGATCATTTCATTGTGATGTAGCTAATGATAATTGATTTGACAGAGCACCAATAGCTTATATCTAGAAATGCTCTGACGGGACATTTATCGTCAGCTATACGCCGCTAAAAATCAAGAAATAAATTAGATAACATTCAGTATTTCATTGTGATTGAGATAAGCGAAACCATCTATAATCGATTCAAAATCTTTTACTAATTAGGGACAAGGCTCAAATTCCTAAAAAGGTAAACCAGGTAGGTAAAGGTGACTATCCATGTGTTCAAGTTGTTCCTAAAAATAGTTTTTCAACACACCTGTTTTACCTTAAATAAACCAAAATATTTGTATCGATTCTCGTTTAACTTTGAACGTATGATACACAGTTTTAACATTTACCAAACCATTCATCGTGAGCTATACGAGCGAATTAAGTACATTATAGGCCTGTCCCACCTAACCGAATTTTACACCGAATGCGTACCGAACTTAATTCGGTGTATTCGTTAAAGTTTCGTTCCACAAACGGTTTGTGTTCGGTATATTTACGGTGCCATTCGGTGCTTTTCGTTGACATTGCGCGGTGTTCGCAGACGCATAAAAAAGTTTTTGAGCATGCACAAAATTTTTCAACGAATGCAGCGAATCAAAATTTCGGAATGACTTCGGTAATCGTTCGCAGAGGGATCGGTAGGCTTGCGTCTGGCATTCGTTACTTTCGTTTTGGTGTCGGTAATAATTCGCAGACGAATTCCTGTTCGGTATGTTCGTTATAATATCACCGAAGGACTAGCGTTTGCACTCCGATGAAGGTCCGTTTCTTTACCGATCTGGCCGAAAAGGTTAAACGAACCGCTAACGAAGACACCGATCCTGACGATGCCATTCCGAATATGACGTTATATTCGTTACTCAAACGGTAGGGGTTCGTTGGTGTTTTGGAACGAATTGGGGGATATTTCGGAGAAACAACGTTGGCTGTTCGACACATTTGCTACAAGTTCGTTACGTGTTCGGTGTATGGTCGGTACACAATCGTTGAAAACCAAAGTTCACCGAATAAAATGACAACGAACACTGCGAATTTCGCATTTGACATTCGGTACGAATTCGGTGCCACTATTCGGTTAGGTGGGACAGGCCTATCAATGTCTTAACTCGTTTATTCTCGAAAGAAAAGTTTTTGTGTTACGTCATTTTCAACGACAAGTAGTGTTTGTAAACAAGTCTAAAGTTATAAACGATGAGTTATAAAATACTTACTGTTCAAAACAATCAACATGGAGCTATAGGGAACGATTTTACTCACGTAACTGTAACGTAATTTCGGACAAACAAAAGGGGTTTGTAGGTGTTGTTATAAAATCTCGTAACTACGGCTTAATTCAAGCCGTAGTTACGAGATATAACAACACCGACAATTTATCAAAACATAACAGTTAACCCATTCTATTTTTAGCACAAAATTCATTGTTATTCATCATGACAAAGCCTTCCCAGAGCAGAGAAGTCCCGTCTTGACGAAAATGCAGAGAATCAGTATTTTCGCTTTTCCCTCATTCTTTTCTATTCTATTGAGTTAACAATCTGAGTTTGAATTATTTCTCTCGTCTGCAACTCCTTTCAGATAGGACAAGTCAATTAATAAAGGATTCTTGAAAAAAGAAGAAAGATGTTTAAATGTTGTACGTTCTTTTTTTTTTTTTTTTTTTTTTTTTTTACTTTAATAACATTATGAATGATTGTTTCGAGTGTTACGTGTATAAAACGCTGTAAATGCATGGACATTTTATTGACATATTAAGTAGTTTTGTTGTATATAATTACATTTTCACAGAATACTAATCAACGTTAAACGTCTATAAACCTTATAAATTTTCGCTCAACAACTTTATGTATGTTTGTAAATAATTTGTGTTTTAATTCATATAAGAGAGAGAAAAAAAAACACACCTTAAAATGCATATTTTTTCTTTAATGATGACCCATTCCCATATCACGACACATTTTCACGATCTACAAAATACAGGCTTTGGAAAACATTATTAGCATTCACTTTAAGTTGTTGTCTTAAACATTTTTGAATTCAGACCAATCTAGAATGATGTCATGGTATAATGGTTTAATTGAATGACCAATGAAATGATTATAATACTAGTACACGTAGTATATTTAGGGGTAGTTATATTATTCACGATGGAGATTGTGCACCATGGGATAAATAACGACTACGGACAAATATTCTCGATTCTGGAAAAATATTTTGCAAGAACTCTTTTATTTCTGCGTCAATTTGTAAAAGGTTTGTCGCATGTACCCCTCCTTATTGAGCTCTTTTCTCAAATATATAAATTATTTGTGGACGTCATTGACTTTTTCCAAAAATTAGTCCCTACCGACTAGCAAACTAAATGATAACGACTACGGCCAAATTAACCAAGCTTCAGGTAAGAAATTCTGCCATAACTTTCTTATTTATTAGCCAATTTTCAAGCGGTTTGTTGCATGTATCCCGCCTAACTGAGATCTTTCCTCGGATGTATGACTTCTTTGAAAACACATTATACCTTTTGCAAAAATTGATCCAAATCGACCGGAAAAACGATCTGAATTTTTTGTTGGTTTATCTGGTCGGTTGGGATCATTTTTTGCAAAAACCACACCGAGGATTCAATTAAGGCATTTATTAAAAATTCGTTTTAAAATTGACAATAAGAAAGTTATTGCAAAAGTTCTTACCTGAAGCGATGCAAAATTGTCCGTAGATTTACCCATCCCACAATGCACAATCTCCACCGTGTTATTCAACTGTTAATGTCACGCGAACAACTGGTCATATTTTGACTACCGGTGCATACAACAATTAATTCCTGGCCCAGGGGTGCGACAATACAAATGTTGACCTGTATTTGACAGACTGTGTGTACACACAGCCTCAAGACTCATGTACTTGTTAACCCTTTCCCAAAAAAAGACCTTGTCTTGACATCCCTAATAGAAAAGACTTGGGAAAACATTGAGACAAAAGAAGAAACTGCTGATGATCAGCAGTTTCTTCTTATGTCTCAATATTTTCTGTGCCACATTTAACAATAATCCTCTCTTTAATAACATCCATTTTGTCATTTATGGCAGTTTTTGAAGTGGATCACCCTAAAAGAAATTTGTCGTTTGGGAAAGGTTTAAATAACTTCATCTAGACCGGTAGCAATAATGAGAGAGCAGAATTTTTCCTCATCAGATCGTAAGGACGCCGGTCCGTATAAATTATATTTCAAGTCATCTGATTGGACCTGACGTATGGTCTACATGTATGTCTCGGCCAATCAGTTCGGTTATTTACTAATGACCCTTTTGTATCATGCAGAACCGTTGGTAAGCTCGTTCTTGCGCGCAACTTCATAAAAACAGAATCTGGGTGTTTAGGTCAAGGAATAATGCTACATTGGTTTACATCAAATATATTTTCATGCATTGCCCTTCTTAACCATTTCCAAATGACAAAAGTCTTATGCGGTCCATTTATTTATTTATTTAATCAGTTTCTAGCTGGTCGAGAAGTATATGAAAATTTTTGAAAAAACAAAAAAACAAAAAAAACAACAACAACAGGACTCTGTTTCCGAAGAACCCAGTTTTGACTTCCCTGGCAGACAAAATTTTGGTTTATCTTCAATAACTTTTTTTTCAGTTGATTTTTCAAAAATCCAACACGTCCAGCTTATTCCTGGCATTTATCCACATTCTCTGCTTCAAACCGAATTCAAATTGGTCAAGTATTTAAAAAGATATTGAAGATTAGTGGAAATTCTGAGTCACAAGATTATACACCGTGCAAAAGGATACTTCTCATTTACTGCTGGAATATCAACCACGAACTTTTTAAACGTCAATCCAGTCGGGTGTTTAGTTACAGTTCGTTCTATAACGTCTAACAACTCGAATTCAGTAATGCAGCCGCCCTGTAAACGATAGTTCATACTAACAAAACTACATGTATATGAGCGAATATTATATCGGTTCCATATCGCTGCTTTTCAACGAAAACCACGTAACTGCAGATTGATTTAAGCTGCAGTTACGAGGTTTTCGTTGAAAAGCGACGATATGTACGTTTCTGCATTTTTCTCTCTTATCTACACAGTACTCGTTGCAAAAGAGGCAACACCCCAGAACGCACAGGCCCAGACGGATAGACAGACAGACGAACATTCAGTATGACAACTACATGCTCCACAAATAAGCTGTATGCGTCTTCAATAAATTGTCGATCTGTTGTAGGTACATATGACTTTATATATGCTATCAACAATTTTATTCTAAACCGTCGATATAATAGTGTGACTCACCACGATGAAAACGACGTTTGGAAAGTCAATAATACATACATTTATGAAGTTTTAGAAACCCATCATACATGAATGCTGCATACTTAGCAGGCGTCGACCATATGGTGCATATGAAAAATTACTCTCTTAGAACGCCGCTCAAACCTTTATAGTACATATATGTACTAAACGTTTTCACTCTGTTATTTTTATAAGCGATCTCGTCTAATATCGCATCCCCCATAGATTTCGTTATCCAATCGCTTGCTTTGAACTAGACAACATCAGAGAAAATTGATACACATTTTCATTGGCTGAAATTCAAATTACCGTCATTTGCCAAAAATAGAAATAACGTATATGGTGTTGAACATAACGTACAATTATTTATAGTGACGAATATTACAGATTATTATTTTCCATCAATGTTTTCACAACACTTTTTGTGATTGATTGTCAAAACCCAAGTCGTGATGTAATTAGAGGAAGATTCATGCAATGAATAAAAGCAGAGCATTTTTCGATTACACCGATATGGTGTTGAGTTGTGCATTAGACGATTTACACTCATGACCGCGCGTACGAAATGCAAACGTTTTGGGTTTTCCCCGAGATTCAAAATTTGTGCTATAAATAGATATGACCAACACATAGACGGAGAATGAAGTAAAAACGGCAGGGGTTAAATGATAATGAATCATGACCCCTGCTTCGAGGGTAATGAAAAATGAATATCGTCGCTTTTCAAAGAAAGCCTCGTAACTGCAGCTTGTTTTAACCTGCAGTTACGATGTTTTCGTTGAAATGCAGCGATATGTTAGAATACAAAATTATAGAACATTGAAACGTTTCGATCATAGTAAGTCTGCGTAGTCCGCGTAGACTAAGTAGGGTCGATATATTTCATACATCCAACAAGGTCCCTTTAACGTGACGGGTCACAATAGGGAACGATTTTATTCAGCTAAATATGACGTAATTTCGGACAAGTAATGGAATTTCGTAGGTGTTGTTATAAAATCACGTAACTACGGCTTGGTTCAAGCCGTAGTTACGAGATTTTATAATAACACCGACGGTCTATCAAAACATAACAGAAAGTCTATTTTAGCACAAAATTCTACGCAATTATTATTAACCAAGTACACTACTACATACCCTACACAGATATTTTCCGTCTTGAGCAAGGACTTTCATGGAGGATGTCAAAATGTTGGACTCTGGCTCACTAGAGTTGTCGTCTGCTTCTATAAAAAGAGTCACAAAAGAAAAGTTAACTGTACAGAAAATTAACGATGGACTAACTTAATAAAGAAAGATTAAATATGTAACTGTGCAATTCGATAATGGAATCCGTTATTCGCTTTGTAGAAAACGATATTTTCTGCTTTCCTACCAGATAACCAAGAAATGTAATTTTTGTTCGACAAGCAATCAATAACTCTTTTTTACTCCCTTACAAGAAAAGGTTTGGGAAAATATTGTGGGAAATAAGAAATTGCTTTTGACAAGCAATTTCTTCATTTCCCACAATGTTTTCTTCCAAAAATGACCAATCTTTTTTAATTTCATCCACATTAAACTGTCGTCTGCAACATCTTTGAATTTGATGCAGTGTAATTTTTCTTTGTTTGGGAATGGGTTAAAATAAAAGCTATATGCTTTACCTTCGCCGACGTTCAGTATTTTCTCTGGAAGATCATTGACGATAAAGTCAAACTTTACGCCGGCCTCGTGGTAGTCTTTTAATACTTTCTGGCAATCTTCTATCAATATCTATAATAAAACAATCGTCGTTCAGAACTTTAGCAAACTTTAATAATGCGGGCGACGTCGTAAAAATTAGGCGATGGAACGTGAATCTCATTAGGGATGGACTGCCATAAGAATTTCAGACAATATACTATTTTCGATATTCTTCAGATAGTTCATTAACAACAACAACAAAAAAAATAAGCTTTGCCTCTGCGTCATGAAAATTTTAATACACTCTGGAACTCTTATTTTGATATCTTTAAGGGGGAATGCTCCAGTTTTTCGGAACACTCGGTCATTACTGTAGTAAATTAAATGTTTCGTACCAATATGTTTCGCTACCATATTTTCAATAATATAACACATCATTACAATTTACCATTTTCGACGGTAAAAGTGTATTTATTAGGCCAGACTGATATCCTCAGGATGGAAATCGATTATTTAGAGCAAGACAGCCGTAAGTGTGTATGCAGTTACCACTGTTTTGCGTCATTTTATTCATGTGTAGCTGATAAAAAATGCTGTAATTCACTAATAAGTGAGCTGACCTATACATTTTCTTTTTGAATTATTACCAGGACATGTTGCTTAATGCAATGAGGGAGTTTTATCAAATTCTATTATGTAGAACTTGAAATATTTCCAAAAATATGCAAATTTTGACATAAAATACTCAAGCTTCGTTGATCTAATCGAACACGTGAGCATGCTGTTTTATACATGTACGCGTTTATAATGACACATATTTTGGGTTTTCTGTACTTATTAAATATAAGACGTTACTTTAAATCCGTTTTCGGGACTAAACGATGAATATACAGCATTTTACGTATTAGCATTTTAGTAACCTTGGACAGATGCAAGAAATTGTGCATTTTTTCGGTGTAGGGGTATGTGATACGAATGCCTATAAAATTCAATCAAGATCGCTGACCATCTATTTTTATTTCATTTTTCAATTGGTAATAACATGTAATTTCAACATGCAAAATCTAAATAAATTCTATTTTTGGGGAAAAAATTAGGAAACTGGAGCATTCCCCTTTAATCTAACCACATTTTGGTCTTTAACCCTTTCGAAAATGGCTAAAGAACTTGACTGTCGTAATTCAAAAGCTGGTACAGAAATAAAAAGAAAAAATAAATTGATACTGATTTTGTGCATATCGTATTTGCCAAGAAAATAACGATGCAAAAAAAGCTGGTTATCAACACTTATTCCTTCTGTCTGCTTGACAGTGTATGATTGCTATCGAGTATTGATTATTCCATGTCACAATTACTCATTGCATATTCATCGGATTCGGGTCAATATTTACAGACTATACGGCATGTTTCATATACTAGCGAAATAATTTGATAATGAAATTTTAAAAACATTTCCATTTTGGGTTAGAGAACATTTTGGAAAATAAAGAAATTGCTTGTGAAAATCAATTTCTTCATTTTCCACAATTTTTTCCCCAGCCTTTTCTTGTGAGGTAGTCAAAAGCGCCACTTTGCAGTAATGGTTGATTCTTACCTTATAATTGTGTCCTTCTAGTTCTTGTACGACATGTTTCATATACTGACGGCATAATTTGTACACTTCTATATCTATGTTTTATTTGTTAAGGTACTTCATCAATCACCCCATTTCCGAACAGGAACTGGTTTCAAGGGCGGATCCAGGATTTGTTTCCAGGGGGGTCAAAGCCCAAATGATGGCATTTAATAAGACGTTATATAGTCAAAATTCAATTTTCGGCCAATTCCAGGGGGGGGGGGGGGGGGTCATGACCCTCTGACCCCACCCCTAGATCCGCCCTTGGGTTTTGGTGTTCCTTTCAGAAATTGCTGATGAAAATAGTGGCACAAAAGAAGGAAATTATAAGCTTTAACATCCTTATTTCTATGCTCCTATCCTAATCAATAAGCATGTTACTTTCTGCAGCAACTATCAAATTCAGTTACTTTTTTTACGTTTGGTTTAGCGTTAACATACTGCATGATGAATTCAGTTTAACAAAACACACCCTTTTAAAGATGAAAATTTAATTTAAAAAAAGAATACTAGTCAGGGTCTTTTGATTTATAGGTTTTGTAAGCCTTACAAAGTGATTGATCTAGCAGTGTTCCGTTTTTCAATATATAAATCCGACAAAAGTATAATACCAAAAATAATTAAAATCGTTCCGCATTCGATAATTCATAATTACAGTGGCATTCAAAATGAGAACAGAACCTTTTGTAAGGAAAACATGTAGATTCTTTAACTCCAGTGTTTGCTCAAAATGCACTTATTATATGGAACTTTTATAAACTTCAAAATTCAAAATTGTAGAGAATCCAAATACCCGGGTAAAACGCATTGTCATGAACATTGTTCCAAAAAGGCCCTGGTTTGACATTTTTATAGACAATTTAGGAAAACATTGTAAGAAAATATTAAAAACAGCATTAGGCCTACTTCCGTTTCTTTTGATACCACATGTATTGGTCATTAAAAATACAAAGTGTATCCACTTTTTTGCATTTTCTTCTTTTGTCTCAATGTTTTCCTAAACCTATTTATTGGGACGTCAAAACCATGTCTTGTTTGGGAAATGGTTTAAGGTAGATGATCCAACATGATATAACCTGAAGCCAAATTTCCATACAGCGTATGGACTATATGACAATGTTTCAATGGAAAAATCAACAAAAAGGATATTTCTACGAGGACAACATATTTCGGTGAAAGTTCCTTCAAGTCAGCGAGTAAGCCTCCCCCTCCAGCCCCGAGTATAAGAACAGTTTTACCGTCATACGAATAACGTGACGTCCCGAGTAACGTCGGGTTGTAGTCGTCATCATCATCCCATTCATCTGTGAATAAAGGTAGTCCACCCCAATGAGATTAACGCAATGTCGGAATTTTTCGTGAAACGCTGTTAACATTTCTTACGTATCCGAACCTATTCGGACGACGTCGTAAACATTGGGCGGTGGAACGTTCCACCGTCATATGTTTACAGCGTCGCCCGAATAATTACGATGTCGCATGAAATAAACATATTCTCCGAGTATAAGAACAGTTTTACCGTCATATGAATAACCTGACGTCCCGAGTAACGTCAGGTTGTGGTCGTCATCCCATTCATCTAATAATGAATAAATGTAGTTCATCCATCATTACATACCAAACACTTCGTGTGTCTTTGGATGTCATCCAATGGTAGCAAATGAAATTGACGATGTACATGGTATGCGCAATCTAAAATCCTTATAATATACTGACGTCAAATAAAAACGCTCCAATGAAATATGTCGTTATTTTCCTTATGCCTATTACAATGTTGTTGAAATGTATACTGTATATCATCATCTTGACCGACAATTACGGCAAATGAAAAAATATGCGTTTCTATCCATTAACATGTCCATTTCCGGTGACTGGTCACGTTTTCTACGTGCGCTTCGTGTATGGACATCACGTGATGCAATCTGTCGAATTTTACACAGTACCATGTGTTAATGGATAGGCAACCACGAATTCAAAGATTTTCTTATGAAACATCCGAATTGAAGGATTCCAAGACTGAATTCTAAAACAGGAGCTCGTAATAAAGCCATTTTTGAATGCGACTAATGAACAAACAAGTCGCTAGACAGTTTAACATATTGTGAATCTCGATTCGGTGTCTTGATCAACTCGTTAGAATTCTGCAAACGTTTATTGATCGGCCACGCTCAACTAGACCTCGTGTAACGCCTGTAAAGTAAGATAATTCTCCACGTTAACGTCATGTACGTTTCAGGTTTGTGACGTTTTGATCGACGTTCTGTCGAATAGTTGGTAAATGTGGTGGCCAAATAAGTGTTTTTCTGGCAACTGTTGATGTTGCAAGTAACGTTTGAAATAGACAAAATGCTTGGAAAATAGAGCTCGTAGATTAGCCATTTTCGAATACGGGAATATCAAGAACAAGCCGCCTGACGTTTTGACGTCTTGCACTGCACGATTAGGCATCTTGGTCGACGAGTAAGAGTTACAGAAACATTTGCCAATCGGCCAAAGTCAGATAGACCTCATGTAACGCCTGTTATACAAGAAGCTGTCTTACGTTAACGTCATATGCGTTTCAGGCTTGAGACGTTGAAATCGACGTCGGGTTTAGTATTCACTAACTGTGATCACCAAATAAGACGTTTTACGGTATCTTTTGTCATCGCAAGTAAAGTTTGAACCACGCGCTACTGCTTTTCAAATGGAAATTCTGGTACCGCTCTGTTTAAATATACCGTTTTTTGTAAGTTGTAACAATTTGATAATTTTTTTATCATCATTTTTTAACAACAGATAATCAAATTTACAGATGGAAATCAGTATTTGTTATTTCAAATCAGATTTACTGAATAATCGGACATTTATTAGTGCTGAGGCGTTTCTATTTGACG
Source organism: Fragum sueziense (assembly GCA_963680895.1). Taxonomy (NCBI): domain Eukaryota; kingdom Metazoa; phylum Mollusca; class Bivalvia; order Cardiida; family Cardiidae; genus Fragum; species Fragum sueziense. Next base: position 311,335 of record OY804606.1, read on the forward strand.
TCAGTATAGAAATATAATGCAGACGGTAATTTCAGGTAAATGACATTTTTGTGATTCTGGGAAGAAAACATTGTATGGAAAATGAAGGAATCACTGGTTGCAAGTAATTCCTTCATTTTCACAATGATTTCGAAAGCCTTTTTGACGGGTATTAAACATCATAGTCTAATAGGTCACGTTTAAACAAACCCATCAAAAATATTTGATGTCATTGCTGTCATTTTGTCTTTGTCGTTATTTGTGCAAGAACATAAAATATTAATTTACTTAAATCATCATCCAATGCCATCATGGCTCCGAATTCTTCTGTTGAATATATTTTGATATTCTGCCATTTTGAGTCTTTCTCTGCCAGGAGTTTCATTGACGACACAGCTTCAAACAGTTTCTGGTCACCAGTAATGAAGTATGGACATAGTTTACCGCGCTGTAGTCGAGCTGGTATGCTGGTCAAATATTAAACATACATTATTCATACCGTCGGTGTAAATGCAAAACCTCGTATGTCGATTCGTGCGATTTTCAAAGTACAAACTTCTGTGCCCAGTTTAGACAATTCTCGCAGGTTTTGAGATATTTTTACTGATCAGTATTAATGACACATTATTTGTGAACACTATGTCAAAATTTCAAGTAAAACATTTCAGTTTGGGAAAAGTTATTAAACGTTTTTTTCCAAAAACGAGATAAGAAGTTTTGCATTTACAACGACGATATGAACCATCAATCAATAGCAAATACTTTTGTGCTAAAATTAGACTTGGTTTATCATTATTTTCTGATAAACCGTCGGTGTTGTTATAAAATCTCGTTACGAGTTACGAGATTTTATAACAACACATACGAAATACTATTGTTTGTCCGACATTACGTCATGATTAACTGGCTAAAATCGTTCCCCGTTCAATGTCGAAGGGATTTAATTTATTGCTCGTGATAGAAAGAAGATTTAGACCTCCTTTATGCATCAACTAGCATCCTTGCCGTGACATAATTATGCTTGATTCGTTTAGACTGTTTCTTTTCATATAAATAAAGATGCAATTATAAAAAAGAAAAAGTACATTCAGGTAGTCTTTCGAGCGACGTCAGAATTATTCTGGCGACGTCGAAAACATTCGGCGATGGAACTTTCCACCGCCGAATGTCTACGACCGCCCCCGAATAAGATCTGATACGTAACGACGATGCTAAAAAATCCGATGTTTTATGAATCTCAAAATGACCATATTACGGGTATTCTACCTTAACATTTAGAAAATGATAATAGGGCATATGTCTATATTATGAAGAATGTATTTACTCACATTCGTGTATATTTACATTTATCCCCAAATATTGTCTTGATTTCGTTCTCCAACCTCTTGATATTCTGCAATCGATAACAATGATTTCTTTGCTAAAAATATACTGGGTTTACCGTTGTGTTTGATAAACCGTCGCTAAAATCGCGTGACTACGGCTTGAATCAAGCCGTAGCTATGGTATTTTATAATAACGCTCACGAAACACTATTTTTTGCTCGAAATGTCGTCATTGATGCAGTTAACTGGATAAAATCGTTCCATATTCGATGGAATTCACGGTAATGGTTTAACCCTTTCCCAAATGGTAAACTTAAAAACCTTCTATAGACTACAAATATGGTATTAAATAGGATCGGATAATTGTACAATGTTAAAATAATCATATCAGCAATTTCTTCTTTTGTCTCAATGTTCTCCAATTCCTTTCAATTAGGGTCGTCCACAACAGGTCTTTTTACCGGAAGGGTAAAATCCAGGCTAAGTAGGTCCCGAATACCGAAACTCACAATATTTGCACGGCATCCCTTAATGGCAATGAATCTCTGCTAAAAATAGACTTAGTTAACTGTTATTTTATGATTAACCGTCGGTGTTGTTATAAAAGCTCGAACCTACGGCTTGATCCAAGCCGTAGTTACGAGAATTTAGAACAAAACCTACGGAAATACTATTATTTGTCCGAAATTACGTCAATATACCCTGGATAAAATCGTTCCCTATTGTTAAAAGCTACGTACCGGAAAATCGACTTTTTCATTCATCGCCTTTTCTAGTGGTTGTTTACCGACAAACTGTATATCCAGGGTAACCAGGCCATGTCTGTATACATGCATAACTAGGTGGCTGAAATTGTACAGATTATTAAATGTGTCTCTTTTGATGGGGGCTTCTGAGAAGTATGTAGATATCAAAATTTAAAAAAAAAAAAAAAAAAAAAAAAAAAAAAAAAAAAAAAAAAAAAAACTGGTCAGTCTAAACATGCGTCAAGCAAAATATCGAATTTTGTAAAATGAAAATAAAAATTACAACACAGATCAAGTAAAGTACCTAAAGCCTCTCTTACAACCGGTCGTACGTGCTCCTGCGTGCGGTCTGCGTGCGGTCTGCGTCTAAAACGTACGTTTAGTCGTGCGATGCACGCACGTGCAACGTACGATTTTGGTGGACGCAACCACGACGCAGACTGCACGCAGCAAAGAATTGACCGGACATTATTTTGAGGCGCTCTTACAACCCATCGTGCGTCTTTATAAATCGTGCGATTTTGCAGAGTTTTAAAACGATTTAAAAAGGCGCACAACGGGTTGTAAGAGAGGCTTAAAAAAGAAACATTTTGACCCTATTCACTCTGTGCAGTCCGCGCAACCTGACAATAAAACTAGTACCCGATGTAGGCCTATAGATACGAAAATATTGAGGTAAAGTAGAAAATGCTAGTTACCAGCATTTTCTCATTTTGTCTTTAACCTTTCTTGGCTATATTGTATGCAAATTCCTAATTTATTAAGATATATTCTGTCATCTGCGCAGCAATTTACAATTTGGACTGGTCTAGACTTTTGCCGTTTGGGACAAGGTTGATCCGTATACTCACATGCTGTTCTGGATCCATATTGCTCTCAAAACCAAGTAAGGACTCTTTTACTATATCCTGACTCTTAAGAATGATGTATTTGTCGCTTTTCAACAAAAACCTAGTAGCTGCAGCTTATTTTAAGCTGCAGTTACGAGGTTTTTGTTGTAAAGCAGTGATCTAGTCATCTTCATTATCTAGTGACATGTAAACGCTTCCCTAAACGACCAAAGCTTAAAACGTTCCAATCTACAACATCTGCAGACAACAAAATGGATGTGGATGAACACAGGATTTGTGTAGCCTATAATAGATCACAGAAAATACTAGCTTTGAGGGAAAGTTATAAAAGTTTCTCCTTTTGCTTCAATGTTTTCCAAAGCATTTTTATAATGGACGTTCTTTTAAGGTTTAAAAGTTCAAAAGTTCAAATCTTAATTGACAATTTTCGACAAGGCTTCTTGCCTTTGGTCATAGCATAATAGTACATTATGATAAAATCATGTAAATAATACAAAATATGAAACATTTGAACATGGAGTTAACAAACGTATACATTATACTTATTTAACCATTTCCCAAACAAGACCTGGTTTTGACGTCCCTAATAGAAAATGCTTCGGAAAACATTGAAACAAAAGAAACTGCTGATAACCACCAGTTTCTCCTTTTGTCTCAATATTTTCTATGCCATATTATACACAAGTTCTATCTTTAATAGCATACGCTTTGTCATTTGTCGCAGTTTTTGAAGAGAGTCACTTAAATTTTTTGTCGTTTAGTAACGGGTTAAGAAGTACTCGTATGCACTTACAATCGTTTTGTAGTCCCTCTCGCCCAAGGTTGCACCTATGTAAGGCATACTGTAATTCATATCAAGTAGAAACTAGCTCATTTCTTTCTTTCAGAAAATGAATTTAAAAGTGGTACATCGCCGTGTTCGTATTTTAGTATACCCTCAGCCCAATTCGCTGTAGAAGCCTACCTGACTTCCCCCTACCATTCAAGTTAACCGTTTGCCAAACAGCAAACTTTTACGGTGGCCCAATTTAACCCTCATCCTACCAACTGGGGTCAATCTGATCCCACGCGTCATTTTTTGCATGTCATATTTTTACCGCATGCACCCTGGTGTCCAAATTTTAGGAGTTTGTTGGTCTACCACAACCTTCTTCATGTCGAGCAACATTTTCAGATTTTAGCAAAATTTGAGTTTGTAATATTGATTTTTTTGCTGGGGTCCGTTTGGACCCCACTATAATTACCCTTTATTACAACTATTTTAACTTATTTAAATTTTTTGTTAAAAAAATCTCCATCTGAAAAAAACACTGAATGCATTTCAACCAAACTTCACAGGAATAATCCTTGGGCAACCCTCTCTGAGATTCCTTCAAGGAATTTTGATTCGATAAAAAATACCCGACTTATCTGCCATTGATTGCCCAAAATTGGGGTTTAGACTAATTTTTAACTATTTTTACTCTCAAATCAACAAATTGTGAGTAATCAAAACAAAACGTGAACAGAATGTTGGTGACTATGATATCTTGCCTGAGTGCAATTTTCAGCTGGATTGAAATCTTAGATCATGAGTTATGTGCCCTTAAATTTTATGCAAAAATTGCATAGAATAGTAAAATAAATACAGGCCTATGGAGCGATTCAAGCCCTTTAGGGCCTTGTAGTTTTTCATTTTCGTATGTTTTTGTGCTATTATCATTTATTAGTAACCAATATAACATTTAACCAAAGAATATGTCTTTCGTGAAACATATTTTTGTCATGAAATTCAAAATTACGTGTGGGGTCCAAATGGACCCCAGTTGGTAGGATGTGTTATGTAAAATATGTTGGTAGGATGGAGTTAAAAGCTACTGCAGAAGACAAGGCGGTTGTTATAAATACGTGATTAATGTAAAATGTAGCCAAGAAAGCGTCGACACAAAAGGAGGAAATGCTGTTTCTCAGCATTATTTATCTTTGGGCTCAATTCCCCCAAATCTTTTCTTCTAGAAACAAACTAAGGTTTTTTTTAAGAAAGAGCCACTTCTCTACACTATCAAAAATCCTTTGTTAATAGTCGACCACTTTAAATTCGGTTTGAACATAGATTGTTGAAAAAGCCAGGAATTACATGGATATGGTAGATATTGTAAAATAAGCTGATAGGCTAACAAGTAGCCTAACTTAAAAAGTCTTCAAAAATCGGATTGGTCTTCTAGAACCTTTTTTATCAGTTGATTTTAAAATCATCATCCAAATTAAGCAAATTCCGAACATTTTCTTGCATTTGCTGCATGTTTTTTTTTTTCAAACCATTATAACGACAGAATCATTGAAAAAATCGACAATATTGTGTCACCTGATTCCTTGCTGTGAAATTGCTTAACCCTTTCCAAAACAAGACCCGTTTTTGACATTCCTAATAGAAAAGGCTTGGGAAAACATTGAAACAAAAAGAAGAAACTGCTGATGACCAACAGTTTCTCCTTTTGTCTCAATATTTTCTGTGTCATATTTTATACAAATCCTATCTTTAATAACACCCATTTTGTCATTTGTGGCATTTTTTGAAGTGGATCACCCTAACATTATATCGTTTGGGAAACGGTTAACAAGCTCACCTGCCGTCTGGAGACGTTGTGACCAGAATTCTGTCTCCTGATACGGTTTTGACGTCAGACGTCGGTGTGACGTCACCAATACATTTTGACGGTAGTTCATGAAGTATTTTCCACAATTCTAGAATACATAAATAGCAATAAATGATGTGCTTAAAATAGACTGGATTTACCGTTAAGCCTTTGTCGTGATAAACCGTCGCACTCGAATCTCGTAACTACTGCTTGATTCAAGCAGTAGTTACGAGATCTTATAACGACACCTACGAAATACTGTTGTTTCTCCGAAATTACGTCACTGTGAACTTGAGAAAATCGTTTCCTATTAAGTCAAGATCTGGAAAGGGTCATTAAAACCTCTTCATTACATAATGGCACCTTTTAATGTCCTAAAATAGAAAGATTTTGGAAAACATTGGGGTAAATGAAGAAATTTCTTGTCATTCTCCATAATGCTTTCTGACCCAAAAGACAAAAATGTAGATTTTCATCCACTTGAAATTGTCGACTGAAATATCTTTGATTTTGGACGATCAATCCGATCCACCTGTCTGAGTTCTAAAATACAATCGTCTATGCGATTATTTAAATGAATGCCATTCCGTGGTCAATAAAAAATGTAAAACATGATTTAGGCTAAATATCAAATCAATAGTCAGATATCCCTGCGTATGCTAAATAGTTAATCCGTTCTTTGATCAATCACTCGTTTTAGTATAGGCATATGTCGGTATGTACATCCGCGTGTTTTGAACTATTACATGTATTTATGCCGACTGTGTGGAATGTAAAGACCCTGGAGTGAAAGAAACTGCTTGTTGGCATCCATGTACCCGCGTCAGATTTTCGTGACATCACGGTTCAAAACTAAATTCCCTTACAACACTCAAATCAAATTATTCAATCTAATAGGCCTGTCCCACCTAACCGAATTTTTACACCGAATGCGTACCGAACTTAATTCGGTGTGTTCGTTAAAGGTTCGTTCCACAAACGATTTGTGTTCGGTATGTTTACCGTGCCATTCGGTGCTTTTCGTCGAGATTACGCGGTGTTCGCAGACGCATAAAAAGTTTTTGAGCATGCACAAAATTTTTCAACGAATGCAGCGAATCAAAATTTCGGAATGAGTTCGGTAATCGTTCGCAGAGGGATCGGTAGGCTTGCTTCTGGCATTCGTTACTTTCGTTTTGGTGTCGGTAATAATTCGCAGACGAATTCCTGTTCGGTATGTTCGTTATGATCTCGCCGAAGGACTAGCGTTTGCACTCCGATGAAGGTGCGTTTCTTAACCGATCTGGCCGAAAAGGTTAAACGAACCGCTAACGAAGACACCGATCCTGACGATGCCATTCCGAATATGACGTTATATTCGTTACTCAAACGGTAGGGGTTCGTTGATGTTCGGGAACGAATTGGGGGTATATTTAGGAGAAATATCGTTGGCTGTTCGACACATTCGCTACAAGTTCGTTACGTGTTCGGTGTATGGTCGGTACAAAATCGTTGAAAACCAAAGTTCACCGAATAAAAATGACAACGAACACTGCGAATTTCGCACTTGACATTCGGTACGAATTCGGTGCCACAATTCGGTTAGGTGGGACAGGCCTATAAATTTCGGAGAAACATCGTTGGCTGTTCGACACATTCGCTACAAGTTCGTTACGTGTTCGGTGTATGGTCGGTACACAATCGTTGGAAACCAAAGTTCACCGAATAAAATGACAACGAACACTGCGAATTTCGCATTTGACATTCGGTATGAATTCGCTACGAATGTTCGGCTAGGTGGGACAGGCCTATTAGGTGGGACAGGCGTATAACGATTGAGTTTTTAAACTTAGCATATCATCAATCCGGCAAATTTCTGCCCACGACAATATCACTAATATATGCTTGCTATCTATTGTAACCGTGTCATACAAAAAGGGTACAAAAACTGTTTTACAGCACGTGTAGCTTGGGTTCTGCCTCAATCTTAAAATTGAATTTCAAGAAGGCTGGTAAAAAATTATTAACAAATAGCATGAATAACATGTAAAAAAATCGAGCCGTTATCTAAGAAAGCAAGTGTTAACGCGAACAACATGACTCGGCTATAGACTTGTAGACCGGACTCTGTTCGAAAAAAATAGGTCAAACTCAAAGGTCAAGGTCACGAGGCCCAACGTCATTGTAGGCAAAAGAAAGGTTTTAGCAGGAGGTATTCATTAAAGAGCGAGATATTCAAGTTCTATCTCTAATAATGCGTAAGATAAAGGTTGAGGTTAAGTGTTTGAAAAGTGGGTCAAACTCAAAGGTCAAGGTCACGAATTCAAAGTTTTATTGTATTGACCCCTTTCCATAATCGATTTAGTCCGTACCCGGAGAACATTTCCGGTAATCCGAGTCTTCTCTGATGAAAATTCGCTCGTTGATATTTGGATGTCGCTATTTACATCAGAGCGCTGTCCCATTCAAAATCAAAAGAAAAGTCCGACACAAGTTGTTGGAACAAATAATAATTCAGAACACACGAATCCCCATTTTTGTACATACCGACCAATAGTATTTCTGAATACATGTATAGGCCTACCCTAGTTAAGATGGTGAAAATAGGTTTTCATCTTGTGCATTCAAGTGTATGAAAGTTAATTTAGTCCATTTATCGTTTTGAAATTAGACATGTATATTATTGATATGTGACCAGTTATGCGAAACAGTAGACCCTCAATCTAGGAATATTCGTAAAACCAAAATAATTATCCGGTCAAGGTCTGATCACATATAGGCCTACACAATCAAATCACATCTGGAGCATATCGTCGCTTTTCCACGAAAAGCTCGTAACTACAGCTTCAATTAAGCTGTAGCTACGAAGTTTTCGTCGACAAACGACGCTATCCAAAACTAAAACGGTCAATCTACAGGCAAATTCATATACAATTCTACGTCCACAAACATGCTGTTTGACTTACGATATTTGACCGGGCTCTGGTCATGATATGGACACAGTATCCACGATATGTCCATGCATTAACACGGAAATGTAAATTTTTTATACTGCTTGAATAAACCGTTGCTCCATCATTTACGCAAATGGTCAACAGTATCAAACACATACCGAACCACGCAGAGGTTAACCATGCTATAGGGAACGATTTTGTCCACCATGACGTACTTTCGGACAAACAATAGTATTTCGTATGTGTTGTTATAAAATCTCGTAACTACGGCTTGAAATTTTATAACAATACCGACGACACCCTATCTATTTTTAGCACAAAATTAATTGCCATTCCAAAATGGACATACGAGGGATTGGTTTTCAAAAACGTTCGGACTTGTAGTATCTATTCCATTTGGTTTGGTTTGTATGGTACTTTGCACGTTTATGTATATATTGTATACATTAATGTTTAACGTAAAGGTTATATGGGAAATAAACTACAGTACTTAAGCCATGGATTATTTCTTCAACGAAAAGTCCCCAAACTCACGGAGGGGAATAACGCAAAAAACGTTTTGGTAAATGAAAATGAATTGACGAGCAATCGAACATGAATCAATAATAGGCTTACATGTTAGTCGCTGCATGACAGGAATGTGTGGCTACGTGCATTTTAAGTAGTTTAAAAATCCATTAAATAGCACTTTCCCACACAATAAATTTTACACTGCTTCTTATTCTAGGTACAAAAAAATAAATAAAAAATAAATAAATGTGATACAAGATTCGGAAAATAAATAAATTTAAGAAAAATCAGTAAGAGTGAGTGTTATTGCGTGGTAAACATATGTAAAAAAGGAGAACGTGCTGATTATCTACATTGCTATTTCTCCTTTTTATCTTTGTTTGGATGAGGGTTAGTAATTATTCAATCCATCCATGTTTTTATTTAGAGTGTAAAACAATTTTAAAAACTCACCCTCGGATTTTATAGGATCCTCTTTAAGTTGAAAAGACAAATGTAAGGATAGCGCATCCATTTTACAACCATACATGAACTACTGTGATTATGTATAGATCTAGGTTTACACTTTTAAAGTTTCACTTAAAGTGACATTTCACATTTATTTCATTTTTTAAAAGTATGTCAAGATTGATGCAAAGATTGTTTATTCTAATGCGTAGAAATGCTATCAGTTTTTTGAAGTTGTTATTTATAAGCGAAAATGCCCCTTTAAAGTTGAGACAGAAATGACAAATTCTACATGAATCCGTCCATAACAATTTGTCTAATGTTAGCACAAAATATATATTTCTCGTAAACGATTCGATATTTTGACTTGAAATATTCAGAATTTCCATAAGAAAATATGCTCTTTAAGATAGATTAAAAGTAAAATTTATGTAAAAACTAGACAGCCCTGGCGGTCTGGAAGCGCTCCACAGGCCTGAATTGTTTGTCTTGTTGAATGCAATTTCAAAAGTTGAGGCTGCACAAGCAAGCAAATCTTTATGCATGACAGTTATATTTCTATCAAGTTTTAGATGACACTAAAGCAAGATCTTAACTTCACAGACGTTTTATTAAAGCTTTAGCCTGATTGATCATCATTTGTGGATGTAAAGAGGTCGGAAACAAAGTTGAACACAGCTATTTTGTAAAACTCAAGGACGCATAACTCTGGATTTGACATTCAAATCGAGCTCAAAATCACAAGCATGTAAGATCTTAATGTCAGTGAGATTCTGTTAGAGCTCTGTATTGATTGGATTATACTTATAGTTGTAAGAGAGAAAATAAAACAGAAAATGGCAATTTTGTCAATTTCAAAGGGCAAATAACTCATGATGTAAAATTTAGATTGAGCTGAAAATTATACCATGGCAAGATCTTATGATCACCAACATTTTGCCCATGTTTTGTTTTGATTGGTCAATATTTGTAGTTACTAGAGTGAAAACAAAGTCAAAATACAGCCGAAAATGGCAATTTTGTCCATTTTAAGCGCACATAACTGATGATGTAAAATTCAGATTGAGCTGAAAATTAAAGTCATGCAAGATCTTATAGTCACCATCATTCTGTCCAAGTTTTGTTTTGATTGGTCAATATTTGTAGTTGCTAGAGTGAAAACAAAGTCAAAATAAAGCAGAAAATGACAATTCTGTCAAATTTCAAGGGCACCTAACTCATGATGTAAAATTAAAATTGAATTGAAAATTACACCATGGCAAGATCATATAGTCACCAGCATTCTGTCAAAGTTTTGTATTGTTTTGTCAATATTTGTAGATGCTAGAGTGAAAACAAAGTCAAAATAAAGCCGAAAATGGCAATTATGTCAATTTCAAGGGCACCTAACTCATGATGTAAATTTCAGATTGAGCTGAAAGTTATACCATGGCAAGATCCCATGATCACCAACATTCTGTCCAATTTTTCTTTTGATTGGTCAATATTTGTAGTTGCTAGAGTGAAAATAAAGACAAAACGGTCATTTTTTACATTCAAGGGCAGATAACTCCAGACTTTCTACTTCAATCAGAATTCTTTGAAGGAATCTGAAAGAGGTTGAAATCCATCTGGTAGTTTTTGAGAAGAAGATTTTTAAAGAAAAAGTTTACGTACGGACGGGCGGACGCACGACGGACACAACGCCATGACAATAGCCCGCTGGCCTGTCGGCCAGTGGAGCTAATAGTTGTGAAATGTCACTTTAAAGGGACCAATGCTTAATAATGTATGTAACAGAACTATGTCAGGGGCGGTCCACGCATGCGCAGTTTAGTTCAGTGCATTACCCCGAAATGGGACTTAACGAATGTGCCTTTTTCGGATTTGAGAATAACATGATACGCACAGTCTGATCCAGATCCATATTGTTCTTTAATAATTCTTATTGGTTATACATTGATTAGCAACTGAAATTTAGCAGAATGGGTCGTTTTAAAAGACAGTCCTCCCCTAATGACATTCGACGTCGGAATTGACCGAACGCCAATCGAAAGATCGCTCCGACCAACGTAGAATCTAAGACAAACAATTGGGAGCAGTGACATGTCGATTGTTTTGATTGTCAGTCGGTAGATCGATAAAATATCACGTGCAGCGAAGTATTTAAGACAAACAATTGGGGTGTGGTATTTTTCTGATCGTCCCTTTGTCTTATCGATGATTTTGATTGACAGTTGGCGTTTGGTCAATTATTCGGGCGCGATCGGATGTTTACGACCGCGTCAGAATAGGTTCGGATACGCAATGACGCCGCTCGAAAAAAAGCCGATGTTTTCCGATTCTCAAAATGGCGACATTACGGGTATTCTAACTTAAGACTACATTGGACTGGGTACAGGCTTATCTGGAAACGCGGTCTTCTTAGGAACTGTAACGGCGCTTTTTCCAGATCCTGGCTCATGGTCGTAAGATCGTTGAAAAAACGGGGCCATGTTTTTGTTCCTACCTTACAGTCTTATTGGAAGCAAATTTTCCAAATTTGCTTCTCTTAGCAGCCATGCGTCTCTGCACTTTACCATTCTCTGCATACCACACAACATCTTCCGGTCTTCCTCACTATAAATAGTTCTATCAAAAGCAAAGATTAATGAGGTAACAGTCATTCGAATATTCAATATGTAAGTCTGAAGTTATGTGTAGATGTTGAATTGTGTGACTGAAAATGAAACATTCAATTAATCATGTCTCTAAAAGAAGAAAAGATCGACGTAGTAATTTGCTTTATTATGGTTCAAAGAATTAGTCCAATGGCCTTCCTTGTAAATGGGTCAGTCGAGTTTACTGAACTATGAAATATATTCAGCTTACACAAACGATTAATATGCATGAAGTTGTGCTAAAAATAAATACAACTCCATCATGAAATCAAAGTATGCAAGGTATTCTGGATAATCAAAGTACTTAATCAAAATACTCTACGAATCAAAGTATTCAAGGTATTCAAATGGATAATCAAAGTACCTAATCAAACTGCTCTATTTCTGGCCCCGGTTTCTCGAAAAAACTTAAGTATGTTCTCAAATCTGAGCACAGTGCTCAAATTGCATGAAATCCATGTGAACTTCAATGGAATACCCTTCAACGTTGGAGAGTATCCCTTTGATGTTGAGCATGTTCTCATGAGAATATACTTAAGTTTTTTTTCGAGAAACTGGGGCCTGGACAGGCCTACATTTTTGAAAAATTTGCTTCCAAACAGTACTGTCAGTACTTTGATCTTTTTATGCTCCCCGAAGGGAGAGCATATAGTCGCCGCTTCGTCTGTCCGTCCGTCCGTCCGTCATTCCGTCCGTCCGTCCGTCCGTCCGAAGCAATATCTCCATAACCCTTGAGCCAAATCAAATGAAACTTACCATGTGAACTCCCTATGACAAAATGCCGATGTACTTTTCCCGGTTTTTGGATTTGAGGCCTCGTCATGGGAAAAGGGGACTTAAGGTTAAATACAGTTTTTCTCTAATTTCTCCTAGTCTAATGGTCAGAATTTGATGAAATTTCATATTTGAGTAGCAAATCAGATGCCCTTGACAATAAACTATATAAAATTTGCGTGTACAAAATATGTCATAGAAAAAGGGGGCTTAACATTTGTTAGCTTTATATTAGCTCTGCATGGCATATATTTATTGTGACAATGCCTTATTCGGGGAGCATTGTCCGTCTCTGACGGCTCTTGTTCTAATAAAATTTAGATAAAAAGATTTTGATGCCGACCGACTTTGTAAAGTCATTAGGCAAATAAACATGATATCGGAGTCGGGGGCGTCAGCCGAAGCCTTCACGGGCACAACGCATCGTCGACCTCCATGCTTCTCCATGCTTCTCGGTCCTCCATCAGTGTTTGTATTTCGGCTACGTCTTTTAGCCCCGTGTCCCTCATCGGCGAATCCAACCAGGTTGTCTTCGCTCGTCCTCGCGTGTGTCTCCCGTGTTTTGGCTGCCATAAGATCAGATTGCTGGCTGCTAGTTCAGGGTGACGAACACAGTGGCCGGCTTACTGCATACGCCGCTGTCGTATTTTGACATTAGTTTTGGCAGGTTACCGTACATATCAACATTTCTCACTTTGTCGTCCCACTTGACCTTAAGAGCCAGCCCCAACATGCGCGTGTATACTCCATCTAGGGCCCGTTACTCCTGTACCGACAGCGCCCAGAACTCACATCCATATATGAGGACACACTCCACCGTTGAGACAAAGAGTCGCCTTTTCAATCTACAGTCCAAGTCCGATTCCGAAACCTTCATCTTATGGAGAGCACTCCACACAAACGCCTTTCTCTTCTTTATACCCTTTGACACGGTGGGGATTGTGCATGATGGGAAGGATAACGACTATCGACAATAGGGAACGATTTTATCAAGTAAACCGTAACGTAATTTCGGACAAATAAATAGTATTTCGTTGGCGTTGTTATTAAATCTCGTAACTACGGCTTGAATCAAGCCGTAGTTACGAGATGTTATAACAACACCAACGGTTTATTAAAACATAACTGTAAACTCAGTCTATTTTTTGCACAAAATGTGATGACATTTCGCCTCGCTTCAGGTAAGACATTTTGCAATAACTCTCTTATTTCTGTGTCAATTTTCAAGTGGTTTGTTGCATGTACCCCGCCTTACTTAACTCTTTCCTCTGATGCATGACTTACCTGAAACATCCTTATACTTTTTGCAAATATTGATCCCAACCGACACGAAAAAACGAAAAATTGCCGTGGTAACGTGTACGGCCGTTAATAAAATCAACTCAAAATCACTATTGCAGGGTATTTCACAAAATTTACGACGAGCGAACGTGTCCTATACGCAAAGTTGGCAATACAAATATCCAAGACGCATTTACTTTTTAAATTTATATGACCCAGCAGTCAAAATATGGATTATCAATTTATGATAACGACTACGGACCCAGATTTGTGATGGTAAAGTGTACGGCATTGTCAACGATTTGAATGGTGAAATATATAGCTAAACATTTTAGCAAATAAAACATTCCTATCTACTTGACGGTACTGTTCTCGCTCCAACTGGAGGATTATGACTATGCCAGGTTTTGGTGGCAAAGTTGCTTTGACGAAGTGCACAGTTTTAAAAGGAAATTTCGAAGAACACTTGTCAAGTTAAAATTATTTACAAGCAGCTGGTGTCTACTACCGCAAGTTTGGTAGCAGACAATTAACACTTTTAGATTTGCAGCTTGAACTGGTCAACTGTCTCAGCTGACACAGCTCCCGATGGCAAGCAGTTCCACAGGGGTATAATTGGCAATGGTCTTTCCCACTAGACAAGTCAGTCAATGTCCTCTTTATTTGTCCGAAATTACGTTACGGTTTACTTGATAAAATCGTTCCCTATTGTCGATAGTCGTTATCCTTCCCATCATGCACAATCCCCACCGTGTTTGGGGAAGAGACAGTTATTGACCCTAGGTATTTAAAATCCTCAACTACTTTGAGTTTGTTGCCATGTAGGGTTGTAACTTCAGAATTGTCGGTGGTGTAGGCCATAGTTTTCTTATCGTTCAGGTGCAGACCATTGCTTCTAAATTGGCGTTCAACACTGTTTAGTAGCTCTACTGCCTGGTCAGCTGCTTCAGATACCAAGGCGATGTCATCCACAAAGTCGAAATCTGTTGCTATCTTCGCAGGTACTGACAAAAAAATCAAACCCGCAAAAATATCTAAAATCACATTGTTTCGATCCCTTAGTCATTGTTAGTAATTTTGGGAATACTGTAAAATCAAAAATGTTCGCTAGGGATTAATCTTCGCTATGTTCGCGAATCCAATAAATTCGTAAACATTTAGCCACGTGAACATATTGCCTGGGAGCAAATGCAATGATCCTACTAGTCTGGCTGACCTGCCCCTAATACTGCGTTATTGGGTCAGGCACACAGTAATCATGGCTGCGCCCACTGTTCTGATATTTTACCAAAGGTAAAGAACAAAGTTGTTTAATTTTGTGAGCAGAGAAGGGTCATTAGAAGAGTATATAGGTTTCGGTATATTTTTAACTCTAGCAATAAAAGTTTTACATGACCGCAACGCTAACCCGAAATAAAACGGTTTTAAATTATGTACATGAAAACTATATGAAGGCAATTTGGATCCAACCCCATACAGTAGTCCGATTAGCTCAGTGGTTAGAGCGTCTACCTTGAAATCCGGAGGTTCCTGGTTCGAATCCCAAGAGAGTAACATGTTTTAGCCACACTCCCTTTCTTTTTACATTTTTCCTACCAAATGGTTCTACAGATTGCAAAGACGTAATAAAAACACAATTACCAATCATGTTTTAATTGCATCTTTGTGATTTCCAGAATAGTTTGGTTTGAGAAAATGTATTAAAACAAAAAGTAGACGAAAAACATTTGCCCAACGTGGGATTCGATCCTTGGACCTCTAGAGTCGAAGTCAGACGCTCTACCACTGAGCTAATCGGTCCTCTGCAAAAAAGTGCATCAAAAATTGCCTTGATATAGTTTTCATGTACATAATTTAAAACCGTTTTATTTCACCTCTGTGAAGTTGGCTACCTATTCCCTATTCCCTATTCATTACCTATTCACATGTGAAGTCTGTTACCTATTCCCTATTCCCTATTCATTACCTATTCAAGTGTGAAGTTGGTTACCTATTCCCTATTACCTATTCATTACCTTTTCGCGGTTTTAGGTCTGATTTGACCCCAAAGTGCGTCAAACATTGTAAAACCGTAGACTTGATGCCTTGTCAATGATTTTCTTCATTCCAGTGAAAAAAGAAACACCCAACTGGTGAAAATTGACTTAAAACATGCATATTAGATATCCTCATTAAAAGTTCATTACCTATTTGAAAATGAATCCCTGCCGTCCCGGGCAATATATCCCCATTACTATGTCCAAAACAAGTGAAGGATTAAAAAATAATATCACACAAATGGAGCAAATTGGCTCGTTACCTATTCAGAACGCCCGTTACCTATTCGTTACCTATTCGAACAAACGACTCCCTGCCGCCCTAGGCAACAAAATATCGCCTCCTACGATGTCTAAAATTACAGAATAGTTCTAAATTCGATGCCCTGTCACAGCAAAAGGTAAAATTATCATTAAAGCTGGTGGGAATTAGCTTGTTACCTATTCAGAACGCCCGTTACCTATTCGTTACCTATTCGCACAAACGATTTCCTGCTGACCTATGCAACAAAATATCGCCTCCTACGATGTCTAGAATTACAGAATAGTTCTAAATTCGATGCCATGTCACAGGAATAGTTAAAAATATCATTAAAAGTGGTGGGAATTGGCTCGTTACCTATTCAGAACGCTCGTTACATATTCGTTACCTATTCGAACAAACGACTCCCTGTCGACCTATGCAACAAAATATCGCCTCTTACGATGTCTAAAATTACAGAATAGTTCTAAATTCGATGCCCTGTCACAGCAAAAGCTAAAATTATCATTAAAGCTGGTGAGAATTGGCTCGTTACCTATTCAGAACGCCCGTTACCTATTCGTTACCTATTCGAACAAACGACTCCCTGCCGCCCTAGGCAACAAAATATCGCCTCTTACGATGTCTAAAATTACAGAATAGTTCTAACTTCGATGCCCTGGCACAGTAAAATCTAAAAAAGTCATTAAAGCTGGTGGGAATTGGCTCGTTACCTATTCAGAACGCCCGTTACCTATTCGTTACCTATTCGAACAAACGACTCCCTGCCGACCTATGCAACAAAATATCGCCTCTTACGATGTCTAAAATTACAAAATAGTTCTAACTTCGATGCCCTGTTACAGCAAAAGCTAAAAATGTCATTAAAGCTGGTGGGAATTGGCTTGTTACCTATTCAGAACGCTCGTTACCTATTCGTTACCTATTCGCACAAACGACTTCCTGCTGACCTATGCAACAAAATATCGCCTCTTACGATGTCTAAAATTACAGAATAGTTCTAAATTCGATGCCCTGTCACAGGAATAGTTAAAAATATCATTAAAACTGGTGGAGATTGGCTCGTTAACTATTCAGAACGCTCGTTACCTATTCGTTACCTATTCGAACAAACAACTCCCTGCCGACCTATGCAACAAAATATCGCCTCCTACGATGTCCAAAATTACAGAATAGTTCTAAATTCGATGCCCTGTCACAGCAAAAGCTAAAAATGTCATTAAAGCTGGTGGGAATTGGCTCGTTACCTATTCAGAACGCCCGTTACCTATTCGTTACCTATTCGAACAAACGACTCCCTGCCGCCCTAGGCAACAAAATATCGCCTCTTACGATGTCTAAAATTACAGAATAGTTCTAAATTCGATGCTCTGTTACAGCAAAAGCTAAAAATGTCATTAAAGCTGGTGGGAATTGGCTTGTTACCTATTCAGAACGCCCGTTACCTATTCGTTACCTATTCGAACAAACGACTCCCTGCCGACCTATGCAACAAAATATCGCCTCCTACGATGTCTAGAATTACAGAATAGTTCTAAATACGATGCCCTGTCACAGGAATAGTTAAAAATATCATTAAAAGTGGTGGGAATTGGCTCGTTACCTATTCAGAACGCCCGTTACCTATTCGTTACCTATTCGAACAAACGACTCCCTGCCGACCTATACAACAAAATATCGCCTCTTACGATGTCTAAAATTACAGAATAGTTCTAAATTCGATGCCCTGTCACAAGAATAGTTTAAAATATCATTAAAAGTGGTGGGAATTGGCTCGTTACCTATTCAGAACGTCCGTTACCTATTCGTTACCTATTCGAACAAAAGACTCCCTGCCGACCTATAAAACAAAATATCGCCTCCTACGATGTCCAAAATTACCGAATAGTTCTAAATTCGATGCCCTGTCACAGGAATAGCTGGAATGACATTAAAGCTGGTGGGAATTGGCTTGTTACCTATTCAGAACGCCCGTTACCTATTCGTTACCTATTCGAACAAACGACTCCCTGCCGACCTATAAAACAAAATATCGCCTCCTACGATGTCCAAAATTACCGAATAGTTCTAAATTCGATGCCCTGTCACAGGAATAGCTGGAATGACATTAAAGCTGGTGGGAATTGGCTTGTTACCTATTCAGAATGCCCGTTACCTATTCGTTACCTATTCGTTACCTATTCGAACAAACAACTCCCTGCCGACCTATGCAACAAAAGATCGTCTCCTACGATGTCCAAAATTACAGAATAGTTCTAAATTCGATCCCCTGTCATAGGAATAGCTGAAAATGTCATTAAAGCTGGTGGGAATTGGCTTGTTACCTATTCAGAACGCCCGTTTCCTATTCGTTACCTATTCGAACAAAAGACTCCCTGCCGACATTTGGAACAAAATATCGCCTCCTACGATGTCTAAAATTACAGAATAGTTCTAAATTCGATGCCCTGTCACAGCAAAAGCTAAAGACTTCACTTAAGCTGGTGGGAATTGGATTGTTACCTATTCAGAACTTCCGTTACCTATTCGTTACCTATTCGAACAAACGACTCCCTGCTGACCTATGCAACAAAATATCGCCTCCTACGATGTCTAAAATTACAGAATAGTTCTAAATACGATGCCCTGTCACGGGAATAGCTAAAAACGTCATTAAAGCTGGTGGGAATTGGCTTGTTACTTATTCAGAACGCCCGTTACCTATTCGTTACCTATTCGAACAAACGACTCCCTGCCGACCTATGCAACAAAATATCGCCTCCTACGATGTCCAAAATTACAGAATAGTTCTAAATTCGATGCCCTGTCACAAGAATACTTTAAAATGTTATTCAAACTGGTGGAATTTGGCTTGTTACCTATTCAGAACGCTCGTTACCTATTCGTTACCTATTCGAACAAACAACTCCCTGCCGACCTAGGCAACAAAATATCGCCTCTTACGATGTCTAAAATTACAGAATAGTTCTAACTTCGATGCCCTGTCACAGTAAAAGCTAAAAATGTCATTAAAGCTGGTGGGAATTGGCTCGTTACCTATTCAGAACGCCCGTTACCTATTCGTTACCTATTCGAACAAACGACTCCCTGCCGACCTATGCAACAAAATATCGCCTTCTACGATGTCTAGAATTACGGAATAGTTCTAAATTCGATGCCCTGTCACAGGAATAGCTAAAAATGTCATTACAACTGGTGGGAATTGGCTCGTTACCTATTCAGAACGTCCGTTACCTATTCGTTACCTATTCGAACAAAAGACTCCCTGCCGACCTATACAACAAAATATCGCCTCCTACGATGTCTAAAATTACAGAATAGTTCTAAATTCGAAGCCCTGTCGCAAGAATAGTTTAAAATGTTATTCAAACTGGTGGAATTTGGCTTGTTACCTATTCAGAACGCCCGTTACCTATTCGTTACCTATTCGAACAAACGACTCCCTGCCGACCTATGCAACAAAATATCGCCTCCTACGATGTCTTAAATTACAGAATAGTTCTAAATTCGATGCCCTGTCACAGGAATAGTTAAAAACGTCATTAAAGCTGGTGGGAATTGGCGTGTTACCTATTCAGAACGCCCGTTACCTATTCGTTACCTATTCGAACAAACGACTCCCTGCCACCCTAGGCAACAAAATATCGCCTCCTACGATGTCTAAAATTACAGAATAGTTCTAACTTCGATGCCCTGTCACAGTAAAAGCTAAAAATGTCATTAAAGCTGGTGGGAATTGGCTCGTTACCTATTCAGAACGCCCGTTACCTATTCGTTACCTATTCGAACAAACGACTCCCTGCCGACCTATGCAACAAAATATCGCCTTCTACGATGTCTAGAATTACGGAATAGTTCTAAATTCGATGCCCTGTCACAGGAATAGCTAAAAATGTCATTACAACTGGTGGGAATTGGCTCGTTACCTATTCAGAACGTCCGTTACCTATTCGTTACCTATTCGAACAAACGACTCCCTGCCGACCTATACAACAAAATATCGCCTCCTACGATGTCTAAAATTACAGAATAGTTCTAAATTCGAAGCCCTGTCGCAAGAATAGTTTAAAATGTTATTCAAACTGGTGGAATTTGGCTTGTTACCTATTCAGAACGCCCGTTACCTATTCGTTACCTATTCGAACAAACGACTCCCTGCCGACCTATGCAACAAAATATCGCCTCCTACGATGTCTTAAATTACAGAATAGTTCTAAATTCGATGCCCTGTCACAGGAATAGTTAAAAACGTCATTAAAGCTGGTGGGAATTGGCGTGTTACCTATTCAGAACGCCCGTTACCTATTCGTTACCTATTCGAACAAACGACTCCCTGCCGCCCTAGGCAACAAAATATCGCCTCCTACGATGTCTAAAATTACAGAATAGTTCTAAATTCGAAGCCCTGTCGCAAGAATAGTTAAAAATGTTATTCAAACTGGTGGAATTTGGCTTGTTACCTATTCAGAACGCCCGTTACCTATTCCTTACCTATTCGAACAAACGACTCCCTGCCGACCTATGCAACAAAATATCGCCTCCTACGATGTCTTAAATTACAGAATAGTTCTAAATTCGATGCCCTGTCACAGGAATAGTTAAAAACGTCATTAAAGCTGGTGGGAATTGGCTCGTTTCCTATTCAGAACGCCCGTTACCTATTCGAACAAACGACTCCCTGCCGCCCTAGGCAACAAAATATCGTCTCTTACGTTGTCTAAAATTACAGAATAGTTCTAAATTCGATGCCCTGTCACAGCAAAAGCTAAAAATGTTATTAAAGCCGGTGGGAATTGGCTTGTTACCTATTCAGAACGCCCGTTACCTATTCGTTACCTATTCGAACAAACGACTCCCTGCCGCCTTAGGCAACAAAATATCGCCTCTTACGATGTCTAAAATTACAGAATACATGTAGTTCTAAATTCGATGCCCTGTCACAGCAAAAGCTAAAAAAGTCATTAAAGCTGGTGGGAATTGGCTTGTTACCTATTCAGAACGCCCGTTACCTATTCGTTACCTATTCGGGCAAACGACTCCCTGCCGCCCTAGGCAACAAAATATCGCCTCTTACGATGTCTAAAATTACAGAATAGTTCTAAATTCGATGCCCTGTCACAACAAAAGCTAAAAATGTTATTAAAGCTGGTGGGAATTGGCTTGTTACCTATTCAGAACGCCCGTTACCTATTCTTTACCTATTCGAACAAACGACTCCCTGCCGCCCTAGGCAACAAAATATCGCCTCTTACGATGTCTAAAATTACAGAATAGTTCTAACTTCGATGCCCTGTTACAGCAAAAGCTAAAAATGTCATTAAAGCTCGTGGGAATTGGCTTGTTACCTATTCAGAACGCCCGTTACCTATTCGTTACCTATTCGCACAAACGACTCCCTGCTGACCTATGCAACAAAATATCGCCTCTTACGATGTCTAAAATTACAGAATAGTTCTAAATTCGATGCCCTGTCACAGGAATAGTTAAAAATATCATTAAAACTGGTGGGAATTGGCTCGTTACCTATTCAGAACGCTCGTTACCTATTCGTTACCTATTCGAACAAACAACTCCCTGCCGACCTATGCAACAAAATATCGCCTCATACGATGTCCAAAATTACAGAATAGTTCTAAATTCGATGCCCTGTCACAGCAAAAGCTAAAAATGTCATTAAAGCTGGTGGGAATTGGCTCGTTACCTATTCAGAACGCCCGTTACCTATTCGTTACATATTCGAACAAACGACTCCCTGCCGCCCTAGGCAACAAAATATCGCCTCTTACGATGTCTAAAATTACAGAATAGTTCTAAATTCGATGCTCTGTTACAGCAAAAGCTAAAAATGTCATTAAAGCTGGTGGGAATTGGCTTGTTACCTATTCA
This sequence comes from Fragum sueziense, assembly GCA_963680895.1. Lineage (NCBI taxonomy): Eukaryota > Metazoa > Mollusca > Bivalvia > Cardiida > Cardiidae > Fragum > Fragum sueziense. The sequence goes on from OY804606.1 coordinate 333,622, forward strand.
GAACGCCCGTTACCTATTCGTTACCTATTCGCACAAACGACTTCCTGCTGACCTATGCAACAAAATATCGCCTCCTACGATGTCTAGAATTACAGAATAGTTCTAAATACGATGCCCTGTCACAGGAATAGTTAAAAATATCATTAAAACTGGTGGGAATTGGCTCGTTACCTATTCAGAACGCCCGTTACCTATTCGTTACCTATTCGAACAAACGACTCCCTGCCGACCTATGCAACAAAATATCGCCTCTTACGATGTCTAAAATTACAGAATAGTTCTAAATTCGATGCCCTGTCACAAGAATAGTTTAAAATGTCATTACAACTGGTGGGAATTGGCTTGTTACCTATTCAGAACGTCCGTTACCTATTCGTTACCTATTCGAACAAAAGACTCCCTGCCGACCTATACAACAAAATATCGCCTCCTACGATGTCCAAAATTACCGAATAGTTCTAAATTCGATGCCCTGTCACAGGAATAGCTGGAATGTCATTAAAGCTGGTGGGAATTGGCTTGTTACCTATTCAGAACGCCCGTTACCTATTCGTTACCTATTCGTTACCTATTCGAACAAACAACTCCCTGCCGACCCATGCAACAAAAGATCGTCTCCTACGATGTCCAAAATTACAGAATAGTTCTAAATTCGATCCCCTGTCATAGGAATAGCTGAAAATGTCATTAAAGCTGGTGGGAATTGGCTTGTTACCTATTCAGAACGCCCGTTACCTATTCGTTACCTATTCGAACAAAAGACTCCCTGCCGATATTTGGAACAAAATATCGCCTCCTACGATGGCCAAAATTACAGAATAGTTCTAAATTCGATGCCCTGTCACAAGAATACTTTAAAATGTTATTCAAACTGGTGGAATTTGGCTTGTTACCTTTTCAGAACGCCCGTTACCTATTCGTTACCTATTCGAACAAACGACTCCCTGCCGACCTATGCAACAAAATATCGCCTCCTACGATGTCTAAAATTACAGAATAGTTCTAAATTCGATGCCCTGTCACGGGAATAGCTAAAAATGTCATTAAAGCTGGTGGGAATTGGCTTGTTACTTATTCAGAACGCCCGTTACCTATTCGTTACCTATTCGAACAAACGACTCCCTGCCGACCTATGCAACAAAATATCGCCTCCTACGATGTCCAAAATTACAGAATAGTTCTAAATTCGATGCCCTGTCACAAGAATACTTTAAAATGTTATTCAAACTGGTGGAATTTGGCTTGTTACCTATTCAGAACGCTCGTTACCTATTCGTTACCTATTCGAACAAACGACTCCCTGCCGACCTATGCAACAAAATATCGCCTCTTACGATGTCTAAAATTACAGAATAATTCTAACTTCGATGCCCTGTCACAGTAAAAGCTAAAAATGTCATTAAAGCTGGTGGAATTGGCTTGTTACCTATTCAGAACGCCCGTTACCTATTCGTTACCTATTCGAACAAACGACTCCCTGCCGCCCTAGGCAACAAAATATCGCCTCTAACGGTGTCTAAAATTACAGAATAGTTCTAACTTCGATGCCCTGTCACAGTAAAAGCTAAAAATGTCATTAAAGCTGGTGGGAATTGGCTCGTTACCTATTCAGAACACCCGTTACCTATTCGTTACCTATTCGAACAAACGACTCCCTGCCGCCCTAGGCAACAAAATATCGCCTCTTACGGTGTCTTAAATTACAGAATAGTTCTAACTTCGATGCCCTGTCACAGTAAAAGCTAAGAATGTCATTAAAGCTGGTGGGAATTGGCTTGTTACCTATTCAGAACGCCCGTTACCTATTCGTTACCTATTCGAACAAACAACTCTCTGCCGCCCTAGGCAACAAATTATCGCCTCTTACGATGTCCAAAATTACAGAATAGTTCTAAATTCGATGCCCTGTCACAGCAAAAGCTAAAAATGTTATTAAAGCTGGTGGGAATTGGCTTGTTACCTATTGAGAACGCCCGTTACCTATTCGTTAGCTATTCGAACAAACGACTCCCTGCCGCCCTAGGCAACAAAATATCACCTCTTACGATGTCTAAAATTACAGAATAGTTCTAAATTCGATGCCCTGTCACAGCAAAAGCTAAAAAGGTCATTAAAGCTGGTGGGAATTGGCTCGTTACCTATTCAGAACGTCCGTTACCTATTCGTTACCTATTCGAACAAAAGACTCACTGCCGACCTATGCAACAAAATATCGCCTCCTACGATGTCCAAAATTACAGAATAGTTCTAAATACGATGCCCTGTCGCAAGAATGCTTAAAAATAGGTAACGGACGTTCTGAAAAGGTAACGAGCCAATTCCCACCAGTTGTAATGACATTTTTAGCTATTCCTGTGACAGGGCATCGAATTTAGAACTATTCTGTAATTCTAGACATCGTAGAAGGCGATATTTTGTTGCATAGGTCGGCAGGGAGTCGTTTGTTCGAATAGGTAACGAATAGGTAACGAATAGGTAACGGGCGTTCTGAATAGGTAACGAGCCAATTCCCACCAGCTTTAATGACATTTTTAGCTTTTACTATGACAGAGCATCGAAGTTAGAACTATTCTGTTATTTTAGACATCGTAAGAGGCGATATTTTGTTGCCTAGGGCGGCAGGGAGTCGTTTGTTCGAATAGGTAACGAATAGGTAACGGGCGTTCTGAATAGGTAACGAGCCAATTCCCACCAGCTTTAATGACATTTTTAGCTTTTACTGTGACAGGGCATCGAATTTAGAACTATTCTGTAATTTTAGACATCGTAGAAGGCGATATTTTGTTGCATAGGTCGGCAGGGAGTCGTTTGTTCGAATAGGTAACGAATAGGTAACGGGCGTTCTGAAAAGGTAACGAGCCAATTCCAACCAGCTTTAATGACATTTTTAGCTTTTGCTGTGACAGGGCATCGAATTTAGAACTATTCTGTAATTTTAGACATCGTAAGAGGCGATATTTTGTTGCCTAGGGCGGCAGGGAGTCGTTTGTTCGAATAGGTAACGAATAGGTAACGGGCGTTCTGAATAGGTAACGAGCCAATTTGCTCCATTTGTGTGATATTATTTTTTAATCCTTCACTTGTTTTGGACATAGTAATGGGGATATATTGCCCGGGACGACAGGGATTCATTTTCAAATAGGTAATGAACTTTTAATGAGGATATCTAATATGCATGTTTTAAGTCAATTTTCACCAGTTGGGTGTTTCTTTTTTCACTGGAATGAAGACAATCATTGACAAGGCATCAAGTCTACGGTTTTACAATGTTTGACGCACTTTGGGGTCAAATCAGACCTAAAACCGCGAATAGGTAATGAATAGGTAACAGGGAATAGGTAACCAACTTCACACTTGAATAGGTAATGAATAGGGAATAGGGAATAGGTAACAGACTTCACATGTGAATAGGTAATGAATAGGGAATAGGTAGCCAACTTCACAGAGGTTTTATTTCGGGTTTGCGTTGAGGTCATGTAAATCTTTTAGTGCTAGTATTAAAGATATACCGAAACCTATCTACTCTTCTAATGACCCTTCCCTGCTCACAAAATTAAAGAACTTTGCTCTTTATCTTTGTAATTAAATTACTCCACTGCAGGCGGCCATGTTTACTGAATGCCTGACGTACTAAAATACATAGTACGACAGGGAACCAGACTATGATCCTACAAGAACGCACCGTCCGTCCGCCATTACTTTGATTTTCGGAATTGTTTTGGTTTTATCGTACAATGTAAATCGAGTAAATAATGCAATCAAACTAGACAAACGACTTTAATGTTCACATTCTTTAAAATTACCAATAAACCATCGCTGCGATGGGCCTTGAATACATCAAATATCACCAGGGCTGTTTGAATAACATATTAATAATGTTCACGTTTCTTTTCACAAATAAACCTTAAACGAGAAAAAAAGGAAAATGCGGTTGTGAAACACAAATGACCCCAAAAAGACTATTTTAGGTGAAAAGGCAAGTGTTGAGTTTTCGGCGATACAGAAAGATTCAATAATTTAATGACGTAAACTGTACAGACGGACAGACACGAGTAAAACATGCACCCGACTTTTCCACAAGGCGGCATAAAAATCACATATTTACCGACACGGATTTTCGTCGAAAAAATCGGCCAATTTTTTACGACTTGAAATACGGGGGACCCCTTTAACAAACGGAGTGAGACGCTGAACTATAGATAGGTACGCCAATTTAATAATTGAAGGGTGATTTTTAACACAAACATTTTCTGTGTCACAATTAATGCCCCACTGATTACTTTGGTATAGTTTTCATACAAGCTTAGCCCACGGTGGATAATCACGTGATACAATATTTTCAGAATAGTTTTCGAATAGTTTTGTAAATACAGAACCGATTTGAATTCGGTATGAAGCAGAGAATGTGGACAGGTGCTACGCATTAGATAGATATGGTGGATCTTAGAAAAATCAACTGATAAAAAATGCTATTGAAGATAAACCTACATTTAGGTTGATCTTCAATAACTTTTTCATCGGTTGATTTTTCAAAAATCCATCACGTCAATATTATCCCTGACATTTTCCCACTTTCTCTGCTCCAAATTGGTCAAGTATTGACAAAGTTATTGAAGATTATCGGAAATGATTATATACAGTTGTCGCCACATCGTATGGCACGTGTTTATGTTTTCTTTAACGTTCAATTACATTTGAACAAAACATAAACATTGTGCCATACGATGTGGCGACAACTGTATTGTCCAGCAAGATTAACCCGGGACATCTGCATATGTAATGACCCCACTTCGGCTTTGTTTTGTTAAGACGCTCCACTAACGGACTTTGCGCACGAACATTTAAGTTGTCCCGGGTTAACCTTGTTGGACAATAGGTGTCCCACGCTTTTCTGATATTTATAAACAAACCTTTAACCTATAAAACATGTTATTGTAGAGACGCACGTGCAAATCGTCTCGTCAATATAACACCAAAATACTGATTATCATCAATATGGTTTCATTTTGATCTTTATAACCTATGATTAGTAAATTGATAAATGTTTTATTGTTGGGATTCAGAATATCGTGGGAGCACTATACACCGTGTTATAAATAAACCATGACCTCTGGACAGACGAGTCAAACTGGACAGGTAAACCAGGTATGTAAACGTCGTGGTTTTAAGAATGCGTTTACCGTTAGATGTAATCACAACACCCCTCTCACGCAGGACAGTCAATAGTTAAAAGTACATTTGAGTCTCAATGTTGATGGTACCACTATTAGTCTGTGATGGTATGTCCGGAAATCACATCCCGTATGCATCAGAGTATTAAGCATGCCAACAACTGCAGTTGTGTGGACCAATATCTTAACTTTCATGAACCACTTGTTGGCATATCAGGAAACGCGTCATTACGTCGTATTCCGCCGATTACGTAACGCTGTCAATTTGCTTAATTGCAAACCGAGTTTAATGAAACATATGAAAATGATGTTGTTTTTGTTTATGTGCGTTTCTATTAACATATATCTGGATATAGATATAAAATGTTTGAAATGAACAACCCATATAATGCATAGATATGCCGTCGTTAACAATATTGAGACAAATACTGACGTATTCAACGTTCTTTACTTTTGTACTACTTGACATCTATCTTGACATTAAAGTTTAATCTTGCGGGTGTTGTAGTGGTTACAACCTTACTGGCCGGACGTCTTCGACGATATATCGTGTAGATTAATATCGATTTCATAGATTTCACGAGCCGCACATGCACTTGACCCACGTGTGTGTGCTATACTGATCGAAAGTTCTAAAGCGCTACATTACAAATGACTATAACTATTTAATCTATTATCATATCTTTATGAAATTTTATATGTGAATTAATAAGTGTCAATTAGATTAATTTGCATGATTTGTTGTCAGTTATCATTGAATGTAAGGTTTTTATATGAGTAAAGCTCAATAAGCTCTAAATTATCGTAGAGTTTGAACAGCTAATCCATTTATAATGATTCTAAGTTACATGGATTTTTAGCAGAACCCAATCAATGGAGAAAAACAAAAAATGAATGACACGTTTGTGTTGCTGGCGACTACAGCAAAGAGAAAAGTGGTGGGTAGGTTTACCTTGGTGTTTTAATTTTCCAAACAGTCTTCTTTTTATTGACAATTGTCCTATTCCTTAATGCGCAATGAATTAACACAATCAAAGGAATTTTGAACATATTGTGTAATTTTGTGTCGCCGGGAATCACGAGGGCATATTTCAATCATTTTCTGAGAATATCAGGATATGTGGTAATTTTGTCAGTCAAAACTGTCCTCGTGCGAGCGTACATACATTGAATCCCAAATATTGTGTATCTAGTTTATGTTTTTGTACGTTTAGTATTCAATTACATAAGTATTTAATTCTTATGTATACAAAATAATTTACAAGTACATGGTTGTTGTACAAAGACGTGTATTGCGTTCGTTTTTGTATGTGAAAGTATTACGCATGGGCATTAGTTTTTGTATTGTAAATATAATGCCGAGCAGATTATCCGTCGAAGAAGTCAAGGATATCTACCAAAAGGAGCAATTGTATCATGTCAAATTCTAGATCGAACTCCAGTCAGTGAACTAACAAAAGATTCTTGTGAATTTTACTTTAGGGTGTAGATATAATGTACCAGTATGTGGACAAAACCTGAAATTGCTAAACGTTTCAGCATGTTTGATGACAACTTTTTAGGCTAAAAGAATAAAGCTTCTTGACACAAACAGTAAAACAGTGGTGATACAAAAAAGACTGTACAAGAACGAGCAAATAAACGCCATGACACACCACTCACGGCCATACTCAGAGAAAAGTCAATATGAAGTATGGCACCGGTATCTTTTTTACCTTGAAACAGAGAAATTAAAGTTCTTGATGCAAGGATTTTGTTCCAGAACCGTCAAAAAACTAGTATCATTACATCATGCAGATATCAACATTAGCACTTGTATCTGTAACACAATCGGAATTTGAAGGTTACAAAGAGGTTCCTTACACATTTGACCGATATGCACTCTAGGAACTTGTAATGTGTAGGCTATTTGTATCAAGACAGTGTGTCGCACATCAAGGCGTACATTTAAGTCAAACGGGCTGGTCTGTACTGGTAAAAAGGAGCGGACAAAGACGTTTATTTGAATCCAGAACAATTTACAGATTAATAAATGTTTTCAGTCTTCTATCGTACTTCAGCTAATTATGGTGTGCCTTTATAAGTAGAGATCTATCTTTTCGATTTTGTACACCGATTATTTTATCATTCTTTGATTTCTTTTAAACTTCTTTTGTCTAATCTCTTCTTACTCGATGGGTATTTTGTTTTTATTCATTGTTGTACGCCATATATCATTTCTGACAGAAAACTGAAAGTTCAATCTTGACATAATCGAAATCTACTAGACTAGTAGGCTTACATAGTTTTAAGATACATTTAAAAAAAAAGCCAAGCAGAGAAACGGCTTTTGCAATAATGTATATTACATTTTCCTACACAACTTAAACTTATAAACGAAAATCAAAAAATGAAATAGTGGTAAGTGGAATAAATATTCTACTTTACGGTATCTACCTAAATCCGACTTGAAAAGTGAATAACAAACCTTGTAAGTTTAAACTTTTGAATTTTCATGTGCTGGTTTCACAAATATTAATCTTCAGGATGTTCGAATGTAAATCTTATGATTATTTGAAGAATAGAATAGAATAGAATAGAATAGAATATATTTTATTGCACATTTATACCCTCTAGGGGTTAAAGGCAAAATATAACAAAACAAACAATTAAATAAACGCATACAAGTACACGCAAATGCTAAAACTTATTTGTCTATTGAAGGGATATAACTCCAATTAAGAGATATAGTGCGTTTTTTCAAAAACCTTATCAAAATGCATAAGAAATTAAATTATAACCGATGATGATATTTGGTATACCCTATTGTTCATTGAGCTACAATTCTGAAATATGTGAGTGGATGCCATTCAAAAGCTCAAGTTTTGTATTTTAACAATCCACTCAAGTCAAAATAGTTAAGATTTATAGTAAAAGTAGATCATTTAACACTTCGATAGAAACAACTAAACTTATTTTTGTGTCTAATTTTGGAGTTAGTTCCCTAACAAATATACAAATAGTAAATAATGAAATGTATTATTTCTAATTTCTACACAAACATAAATACTGTTTGGAGTTTAAAGCTATGCTACTTTGCAGTCATTAATGAAACCTGCAATGTATTGAATAACATTTATTCTTTTACATGTCATCAATTTGAAGAAAGTTATATTGCCATCTTGATAATCACATTTAAAACCAGTTTTAATTAAGTTAGCGTGTAACTGCAACCGCTGATTCTTATATTTTTCACAATTAATAAGAAAATGTATTTCATTTTCAACACAGTTGCACGATGTGCACAATCTTTGCTCCTCTGGTACACCACGATATCTGCCACGTTCTATTTGAAGTTGATGGGAACTCATTCTGAAAGCACTTAAAGATTTTCTGATATTTTTATCCCGAATATCGTCAAGGTATGTTTCAAATTTGAAATCACTTTTTAATTGTTTGTATATCGATAATTTGTGCATTCCAACACTTTCAGAATGTCGTTTTGTCCAAAAAGACAAAAACCTATCAGTGATTTTTCGCTTAATAGAAGCAAGAAACGCATTTGGGTTAAAAGTATGCTGGTTCTGCCAAACATGTGAAAACCCAAGATCCTGCAGAATACTTTGAATAAACTGTAACCAGACTGACTTATTGCAAGAGGTACATAATTGTTCAAAGTAAGCCTTCGCCACCAATGAATCTACGTTTGACTGAATAATATGCAGCCAAAAATTGATAGAACTGGTTATAATTGTTATCAACATTGGTAACTGACCCAGTTCACTAATCACAGCAAAATTAGAAGTTTTAGAATGAACCCCAAGTACGTATTTGCAGAATTTCAATAAAAGCTTATCAAATTCATTACTTCCTTTAAGTGACATCTCAAACAGCTCGTCTAATGTTTTATTCTTGTAACATGGCTTGTAAGCAGCCCAAATTTCGCTACCGTAAAGTGAAATCGGTTTTACAAGAGACTCAAATATTTTCAAAATTACAGAGGGCTTAATGTCCTTATCAAATATGCTCTGCTTTATAGAAAATAGAGCTCTACTCGCCTTAACTCCGAGTAATTTTTCAGCAGACGAAAACTTTGCAGTGTTACTTATCATAACACCAAGATATTTATATTGTTTCACATGTTCCAATTCATAATCACCGACACAAAATTTATATCTGTCCATAGCTAGACGACCCCCCTTATTGAAAATCATTATTTTGGATTTTTCGGCATTTATTCTAAGACCCCATCTATTACAATATTCATACACTTTGTCAAGTTTTCCTGTAATCCCTGTTGGGTTGTAGACAGTAATAATAAGTTATCCGCATATAACAAATGATTAACCTTAGTATCATGCAAAAGAGGGGCATCACTTGAACCTAATTCATCGCCAATGTCATTTGTAACGACGTTACAATGGCGTTGTTGGCGTTAAGGCGTTAGAGCAAAAATATCGAAGGGAAATTACATAATGGAACATTAAAAAGTTTAGGTTTAGTGTTTTTTTTAACTTTGCAATCGTAAGTCAGCGGATATGTGTATCAAATAAAATTGACCTATCATCGACGTTATTCATCTTTTGACGTAATTATAAGTTGTGACTCTTGATATAATATTTTCATGATGTTACCTTAATTGTGTGTGGTAACGAAGAAAAATATGCTAAAACCGTTCATATAAGCAATACGCATGTATGTTTATAATTTGACGTCAGTGTGGCGTCTGTATACTAAAACGCATTCAACAGGTTTTACAAAATGATGCGTTTTCTCTAAAACAATTCTGTCAAAGGATTTTAGTTATTTTTTTTGTACCTTTTCTGTACAATATCCCTGTAATCGACTGTTTACCTCAATTTTGTTGTTTATTATTGTTGTTTTTGACGTGACGTCACAGGAATACGACGCGTCTACAGATATGCCAACAAGCAGTTTCATCATTACAAAGGAATTGTTCCACTGATTTGCGTTGTTGGCATTCTTAATACTAAAATGCACACGGATTACCGATTATCACAGACTATATAGCCGTTATATTGATGACCAGATTACTTGACCGTGTATTAACCCTTTCCCAAACGACAAGAATTTAGGCAATCCCAATTGGAAAGCTTTTACAGACGCCGAAATGGATGTTGATAAAGATATGGTTTCTGTATTATATAGCAAAGTAAATATTGAGGCAAAAGGAGAAAATGCTGATTATAAGCATTTTCTTCTTTTGCCTTAATGTTTTCCCTAGCCTTTTGTATTATGGACGTCAAAACCAGGTATTGTTTTGGGAAAGGGTTAAGTCAGTGGTACTCCGTCAGACGGTCGGCAGTATCCCTGCTGATCGTCCACAAGTAGTCATCGACGATTTAGGCTACCGACTTCTTCAAACATTTTAATTATGCCACCGATTGATCGGTTGTTTTTAACTCAGAAGTTGGCATGATTTGGCCGACACTTTGCAGTTTAAACAAAAACCAGTTTTCATTTGGGCAGATAAAACGATCACTCGAAAAGCGTCTCCGATTATTAGCCATAGCCATATCGTGGGCACGTTTATGCGACACTTGAAACCGATCAACCAAAATCATTCTGCCGTATTGCTAAGGACTCGACAAGTCGATAGAGCGTCGACGACTACTCACCCGCGATCTACCGGAATACTGCCGACCGTCTGACGGACGACCCCCGACTTGTACACATCGCGGACGAGCCTGGTCCATTTTATCCTGTCGTACTTACACCTTTCACATAAAAATCGACGGCACCGACGAGTCGGCGTTTCCGTTATATCCTTAAGGTAATATACCCGTAATATCGCCATTTTGAAATTCATAAAACATCAATTTTCTTTCGAGTCTCGTCGTGACGCGGTCGTAAACATTCGGCGGTGGAGAGTTCCACCGCAGAATGTTTTCGATCGCGTCCGAATAATTCCGACGTCGTGCGAATCTCATAAGGAATGGACTACCTTAACCAATCTGTAGTGCTCCGACGTCAGTGTATGTTGAATGCTCGTTTCGTCGAGAAGTAACATAAAAACAACAACATCCGGCGGCCTCGACATTTCTTTTGATCGAGGCCACCACCTTACTGACCATATAAAGAATCAATCCAAATTTCCTTAGATTTATGACAGATTTGAAACTTTCTTGTAGATCTACTTTTCCCCAAAGTTGATCCTAACCGACCAGAAAAACAATGTGAATTTCAGTCGTTTTTCTGGTTGGTTGGGATCATTTTTTGGAAAATGTAAAAGGATTCTACATTTGTCGTTTGGGAAAGGGTCAAGAACTAAAACTGTCAAAAAAAAACAGACAAATACCGCCACCAGTGCCTCGTCACAAAAGAAGCGCCCTCAGACAATCAAAGTTCAATTGGGACCTTGACCTTTGACCAAGTACATAACAGAAGAACTCATTGGATCAAGTGGCTATGATTGTAAAAAGTTATATGGTCCTACATTTCTTGACATAGAGCATCTAAGCAGATTTTAAAAGTCCAATTGTAAACCTTAATATTTGACCAACATGACCTAAAAAGTATTGTGCATTTTCTTGAGTCATCAACAACAGTTGTGAAAAATAACATAGTCATTGATGAAATCAAGGAGGTTGAGAAGTGTATAAAAACTCCTTGATGAAATGGACATTACATTAACCCATTACTGCAGAGTGACGCCTTTGGACTCCTTCAAAAGAAGACTTGGGAAGAATTGGGAAAACATCGTGGAAAATGAAGAAATTGCTTGTGACAAGCAATTTCTTCATTTCCCACAATGTTTTCTAACAAAAAGGACCAACTTTTTTAAATTTCCTTAACTTGAAATTGTCGTCTGCAGGATCTTTGAATTTGGACCAGTCCAAAATTTTGTTGTTTGGGAATGGGTTAAAGCATGTAAATGAAAAAGTCTGTAGACAGATAGAAAGATGGGTAAATGAATTGACTGACAGATTTGGTAAAACAAATACATGTATACCTTCCTGCACTTTGTAGTTATTTAACCAATTCCAACAAGATGAAACCTTTTGACACTCCTAATAGATATCAGACTTGAGAAAATATTGTGGGAAATGAAGAAATTGCTTGTGACAAGCAATTTCCTCATTTCCCACAATGTTTTCTACTAAGTATGACCAAAAATGTATCATTTGATTCACATGAATTTGGACAGGTTGAAATTTCATCGTTTGGCAATAATGATTTATCGTTTTCTGACTAGCAACACATAATGTATTTTAAACACCTAGTATCGTTGTGGAATAACAAAATGATACTGGTATTCAATCCATTCGGTACTTTCCCATGTTTCTATAATGTTTCTTCAACATTTTGGTCTAAAATTCTCATGACAATCCTACGACCGTGACAGTCCAGGGTTACAGATAAGGGGGGTGAAGACATTCAAACTTTCTTATTTCAATTTTAAACCCTATGTTGTGGGAACTCATTTGAATCGGTTCTGCTGTATGTATAGTCTCTAGTACCCATCTGTAACATCTGGTTAATACAACTGCGGGTAAGTCTGATCTGTTTCCCATACTGATTTTATGGCATTGACAGACGGTACATTTTAGCATGACAGATCACACAATAATCTTATATGTCACTTTAACCCATTACCATATCATGACGCCTTTTGACGCTCTTCAAGACAAAGGCTTTGGAAAACATTGTGGAAAATGAAGAAATTCCTTGTGACAAGCAATTTCTTCATTTCCCACAATATTTTCTACTCAGAAAGACCAAAACCTGTTAAATTATGTTCACTTCAAAATGTTGTCTGCAACATCTTTGAATTTAGAAAAGTCTAAATTTTGTCATTTGATAATGGTTGAAGCAGTATCCAAAATGGACAAATGATACAAATCTGAAGTCTTGCAATGTAGCTTTTCTTCTGAAACCTCGTAACTGCAGCAGTTACAATGTGTTTTTTGAAGAAAAGCAGGATATGCTTGTGTGGTCATTTGTTTTGTGCCAGACCCTCATTTCACACAGTCGACTCAAGTGATTGTGTGTTTAAATTAAGCATTCTGATTGTAATTATGCAATATGATCTGGATCTGGTTTCAGTCAATCTTGATCTACTGCACCTCACAACAGAGGTGTGTTCTTTAGAGCGAGATTTCTTAAGATATCTTAAGATATTTTAGGATAAAGCGTTCTTTAGAGCAAGATTTTTAAGACGCTCAATGGGAGGCGACCTTAGTCTTTACTTCATGCGGAATCCTCGGTCAACTCTGTAGAAACGATAAGAAGAAAATTGACCGAGTGGTTCCGAACGCTCCATAATTTATAAACCGTGGTGTTCCGAATGCTCCATACTTTATAAAAATGACGTCATTATGATGTCATTTGCATAAAGTATGTAACATTCCGAACAACTCGGTGAAATCTCGGTCTTAAAAACGCTTTATCCAAAACATTGTTAGAAATCCTAAAATATCTCGGTCTAAAGAACGCGCCTCTGATCATGCAATGATGGCGAGAAAACTGATGTATCACTGTATGACATGTTCTGATCGTAACTGTGTAATCTGATCTTCATCTAGATGTAGAATATTCTGTAATACTGTATCTGTATGTTGATCCAGGGTGGGCGGGGCAGTGTCTGATCTAAATCTATCACTGTATGACATGTTCTGATCGTAACTGTGTAATCTGATCTTCATCTAGATGTAGAATATTCTGTAATACTGTATCTGTATGTTGACCCAGGGTGGGTGGGGCAGTGTCTGATTTAAATCTATCACTGTATGACATGTTCTGATCGTAACTGTGTGATCTGATCTTTATCTAGATGTAGAATATTCTGTAATACTGTATCTGTATGTTGACTCAGTGGGGTAGTGTCTGATCTAAATCTATCACTGTATGACATGTTCTGATCGTAACTGTGTGATCTGATCTTCATCTAGATGTAGAATATTCTGTAATACTGTATCTGTATGTTGATCCAGGGTGGGTGGAGTAGTGTCTTATCTAAACCTATCACTGTATGACATGTTCTGATCGTAACTGTGTAATCTGATCTTCATCTAGATGTAGAATATTCTGTAATACTGTATCTGTATGTTGACTCAGTGGGGTAGTGTCTGATCTAAATCTATCACTGTATGACATGTTCTGATCGTAACTGTGTAACTGATCTTCATCTAGATGTAGAATATTCTGTAATACTATATCTGTATGTTGACCCAGGGTGGGTGGGGCAGTGTCTGATCTAAATCTATCACTGTATGACGTGTTCTGATCGTAACTGTGTAATCTGATCTTCATCTAGATGTAGAATATTCTGTAATACTGTATCTGTATGTTGACCCAGGGTGGGTGGGGTAGTGTCTGATCTAAATCTATCACTGTATGACATGTTCTAATCGTAACTGTGTAACCTGACCTTCATCTAGATGTAGAATATTCTGTAATACTATATCTGTATGTTGACCCAGGGTGGGTGGGGCAGTGTCTGATTTAAATCTATCACTGTATGACATGTTCTGATCGTAACTGTGTAATCTGATCTTCATCCAGATGTAGAATATTCTGTAATACTGTATCTGTATGTTGATCCAGGGTGGGTGGGGCAGTGTCTGATCTAAATCTATCACTGTATGACATGTTCTGATCGTAACTGTGTAATCTGATCTTCATCTAGATGTAGAATATTCTGTAATACTGTATCTGTATGTTGACTCAGTGGGGTAGTGTCTGATCTAAATCTATCACTGTATGACATGTTCTGATCGTAACTGTGTAATCTGATCTTCATCCAGATGTAGAATATTCTGTAATACTGTATCTGTATGTTGACCCAGGGTGGGTGGGTTAGTGTCTGATTTAAATCTATCAATGTATGACATGTTCTGATCGTAACTGTGTAATCTGATCTTCATCCAGATGTAGAATATTCTGTAATACTGTATCTGTATGTTGACCCAGGGTGGGTGGGGTAGTGTCTTATCTAAACCTATCACTGTATGACATGTTCTGATCGTAACTGTGTAATCTGATCTTTATCTAGATGTAGAATATTCTGTAATACTGTATCTGTATGTTGACTCAGTGGGGTAGTGTCTGATCTAAATCTATCACTGTATGACATGTTCTGATCGTAACTGTGTAATCTGATCTTCATCTAGATGTAGAATATTCTGTAATACTGTATCTCGCGGGCTTTCCGCAACACGGTTCTAACTCAATTTTTCATTTTTTTACAGGAGAGACAAAAAACTGTTTCATTTTCTTACAAAGAAAAATTTTGTTCAATAAGAAACATTTCTGAAATTGTTTTTCCATAACAGATATACTATTAAAAATCAAATCTATGTGAAATTTGTTTAAAATGTTGTATTTGAAAAAAATTGAGTTAGAACCGTGTTGCAGAAAAAAATGATAAAAATCTACAAAAATGTTACCCGCAAAACAGTTCTAACTCAAAAAAATTTCATAAAGCACTATTAATTTGGCAGGTATTTATGTTGGAAATCATGTCCCTATTTTACCCAAATAGTTTTAAATGTTAATTCTGTGTTTTTGTTTGATGAAGACCAGAAAAATTGTCTCCAAAATCTATGACAAGAGTTTCAATACGTATCAAAGCACTTATTTATGCTTTACACTAAATTGAAATTGTTTTCATCATAAAACATTTACAAATATAAGCTTTTTTCAAGTCTAGAATACACTTCCAAGCATATATAAGACAGATCATTTAATCTAAAATGTTATAGTACAATATTTTAGAAGTATAAAGAAGTTCTGAGGCAACAACTTGAGCTGCAGACTCCTCACTAGATGTCTCACATATCAAATATCTCAGATTCAGAAGAAGGTGGATGGAGAGTAATTGTCATATTACATCGCATGAAAATGCTGTATATTGTAGTTTATTTATAATGAGACATCATTCCTCTAAAAAGTATTGATAATGTAATGAAAATTGACTTTACTTATGTCTGATGTCGAACAAAGCAAGCTCTTGAACCAATAGTTTGAGTAGTTCCCAATGACACGTGAAACGTTGACCTGAGGTGCATTCTTTAGAGCGAGATTTTTTGAGATATCTTGAGATTTCTTATGATTTTTTAGGATAAAGCGTTCTACTGAGCAAGATTTTAAGACGATCACTAGGAGCCGCCATTGCTCTATACTTCTTTTGGAACACCTCGGTATATTCTGTAGAATCTATATGGGAGAGAATTGACCGAGTTGTTCCGAATGCTCAATGATTCTTAAACCGCGTAAATCCGAATGCTCCATGCTTCATACACATGACGTCATGATGACGTCATTTGTATGAAGTATGGAACATTCAGAAAACTTTGCTTATAATCTCTGTCTTAAAAACGCTGTATCAAAAACATCTTAAGAAATCTTAAAAAATCTCACTCTAAAGAAGGCGCCTCTGAATGCAAAGCAAAAAATTATCAATAATTGTAGGTGTAGTGCTTTTAGAGTTATGTATCTTGTTCTGGAACCATGCAATAGTAAAAAAAAAACATTTACAAAGTTTGATAGCAATAATTTGACAGGTTCCAGACTCCAGATATAAGAATGTATCATATCAAACCTTAACCAGAGTTATAAGTTGAAATGAGATATTGTCCTGAATAAATTTTTTAAAAGTAATGTTTTTGGCTGACAACCTTTTGTAGTCACCCAGCATGTATGTACAAAGTTTCAAAGATCCAGTGTGAGCTGATATATACTACTCAGACTTCCCAAAATTCATCAGCCCATCAGACAATTTTTCAGAAGGACTGACGTTTGTCAACTCTCTGTCAGTACAACTGTCTGACAGTCCTGCGGGTGTCATGTCACTCATTTTAAGCCAAATGAACTGACAACAATTTGATAGTTTATAAAAGTTTACTATTTCTACTAACAAAATTATTATTTTTGTTTTAATTGATTTGGTCCTTCGATGTGACAGATCCTTTTTTGGACTAACAAATTTTGAGGCCTTGTAAGACCAAACGACTGACACTTTTTCTGAACTTTTGGGAAGTCTGACTACTGGTTAAGAAATTTGAATAATAGCATTTTACAAAGAATTTGTTGACCTTAGAATACTGAGCCCCTCATCTTCAGAACAGTTTTTAGCTTTTGATGCCCACATCGCTGCTAATTCTTGAACTGTGATAAAAATCAACTTAACAATCGGCCCTAAATTATATTACATTTATATAATGTACAGCAAGAAATATCCAGACCAATATCTATAATCAGTGCATTAGATGCTAATAGATACAAACAACAAAGCTTCAGATAACATCATCAAGAATCCTGGTCAATTTTTGCTTATGGAACTTTAAAAATCTCATGATCTGATGATGACAAGAATTTCAAAGTATCCATTACTTTTATTTCTAAAATAATGAATGGTGAGAAACTAAGATTTGAACTAAACAGAAGAAAACAACTTTTGTCAAAGCAAACTCAGGGATAATTGCCTATTTCTGTAAAAGTTTGGTCATGGAACTGGCAGTTTTTCTTTTGTTACTTGCCCATAGACATGTTATCCGCAGAAAAGTTTCCTGTACCCCTTCTAGCCTTGTTTGAAGCTTAAGTCTAATATTCCAATCAGATAGGATGAAAGGACTTTAGCTCACCACTATTCAAGTCAAACTTTTACATTCATGAACAAGTGAAGATTCATTTAAAATTCCATACCTAAGGGCATAAAATGCTAGACATGGGTTGATGGTATGATTTCTTGGTTATAACATTTTATGTATTACATGTACACATATTTGCAATAAGATCTAACTAATCTTTAATTTGATCTTTTGAATAAAATCAAAATTAACCATTAGTTCATTCAATTGACCATATTGAGCAAGACATATGAATGAATGATCAGTGAAATCTACATCTTAGGTTTTGAAGTAATTTCTTATGATTTAATTTAATTGCATTCTAATGTGTCTGATCAGTTATGGCTTTATTTAAAGAACACACCATCACTGACATCCACATAAGATTTTAGTTGTTCAATGGGACACAAACATTACCGTACATATCGTATTCAAAAATACTAAGACTGGCATTATAAGAGAGCAAGCTTGTCTGTCCTTTGGTCTGTTGGTCATTAGCTTTTTTCTGTTGTTATTCATTAGGTAATAAGTTATAACTACTGAATTACAAGTAGAAATATTCATATCTAAGACAATGTATGTCATACTGTAGCATTTGAAATGGTTTTCAATGCTTTAATAATGATGTGGATTGCCTTATTAAAATTCCAAATATGAAATGGAAGCAATTCAAACAATCATTTTATAAGGTATATTGAGCTAACATGTTCAGTGAAACTTCACTCCAATATGTTGTATAATTATTAATTTGATGGACCATAATTATTTCTATAATAAAATAAGTCAAAAGAAAGCTTTTAGGTCAAAGATTTTTATTAAATCCACTAAATCTCTTGCAAAAAAAAACATATCTCTATTTTGCACTGAAATTATTAAAATTTAGAGTTCTAGCCATATTTTTCTCTTCAAAAATTTCAAAAAAATGGGCTAACAGACAAAGATCATACTGTAAAGCTGTCTGATTTTAGTTTAAACTAAAATATGTGTCACTTGCAAGCCAAGTTTATTCAAAGAATTTATTATTAAAAGAATCATATACATAGAAAGAACTATTTAAGTCACTGTTATTGACCGAAAATTTACATAGACTTAATAGAGATTATATTTTGCAGGAAAAGGGTTAAAACACAAGAAAATCAAATGAAAACCATTATTACATGTTTCTTTAAGGGGGAATGCTCCAGTTTCCTAATTTTTTTCCCAATAATAGAATTTATTTATACTTTGTATGTTGAAATTACATGTTATTACCAATTGAAAAATAAAATAAAAATGGGTGGTCAGCGATCTTGTTTGAATTTTGTAGGCATTCGTATCACATACCCCTACATCGAAAAAATGCACAATTTCTTGGACCTGTCTAAGGTCACTAAAATGCTAATAAAATGTTGTATATTCATCGTTTAGTCCCAAAAACGTATTTAAAGTAACGTATTACATTTAATACGAACAGAAAACCCGAAATATGTGCTATTATAAACACGTAAATGTATAAAACATAATGCTCACGTGTTCGGTTAGATCAACAAAGCTGGAGTGTTTTATGTCAAAATTTGCATATTTTTGGAAATATTTCAAGGTCTACATAATAGAATTTGATAAAACTCCCTCATTGTATTGAGCAACATGTCCTGGTAATAATTCAAAAAGAAAATGTATAGGTCAGCGCACTTATAAGTGAATTGCAGCATTTTTTATCGGCTACACATGAACAAAATGACGCTAAACAGTGGTAACTGCATACACACTTACGACTGTATTGCTCTAAATAATCAATTTCCATCTCGAGAAAATCAGTTTTGCATAATAAATACGCTTTTACCGTCGAAAATGGTAAATTG
Source organism: Fragum sueziense (assembly GCA_963680895.1). NCBI lineage: Eukaryota > Metazoa > Mollusca > Bivalvia > Cardiida > Cardiidae > Fragum > Fragum sueziense. The sequence continues at coordinate 353,203 of OY804606.1, forward strand.
TAACGATGCGTTAAATCATTGAAAATATGGTAGCGAAACATATTGGTACGAAACATTTAATTTACTACAGTAATGTCCGAGTGTTCCGAAAAACTGGAGCATTCCCCCTTAACTTACTATGTTATTTACTGATGTCATTGATGAAATAAGACATAAAAGAGGTTCTAACTCAGATTTTTTTCTGCAACACAGTTCTAACTGGGCCAGTTAGAACCGTGTTGCAGAAACATAAAATACCACTTTGAGTTAGAACCTTTTAAACAAATTTGAATTTCTCAATTAATATGAGGAATTTTTGAAAAACATTTTAAGGGATAATGCATTGATATTAGTTAGTTCCAAAAATGTAAAAAAGTGATTTTTGATAAAAAGTGGAGTTAGAACCCTATTGCGGAAAGCCCACGATCTGTATGTTGACCCAGGGTGGTTGGGGCAGTGTCTGATTTAAATCTATCAATGTATGACATGTTCTGATCGTAACTGTGTGACCTGATCTTCATCTAGATGTAGAATATTCTGTAATACTGTATCTGTATGTTGACCCAGGGTGGGTGGGGCAGTGTCTGATCTAAATCTATCACTGTATGACATGTTCTGATCGTAACTGTGTGACCTGATCTTCATCTAGATGTAGAATATTCTGTAATACTGTATCTGTATGTTGACCCAGGGTGGGTGGGGCAGTGTCTGATTTAAATCTATCACTGTATGACGTGTTCTGATCGTAACTGTGTAACTGATCTTCATCTAGATGTAGAATATTCTGTAATACTATATCTGTATGTTGATCCAGGGTGGGTGGGGTAGTGTCTGATCTAAATCTATCACTGTATGACATGTTCTGATCGTAACTGTGTGATCTGATCTTCATCTAGATGTAGAATATTCTGTAATATTGTATCGGTATGTTGACTCAGTGGGGTAGTGTCTGATCTAAATCTATCACTGTATGACATGTTCTGATCGTAACTGTGTAACTGATCTTCATCTAGATGTAGAATATTCTGTAATACTGTATCTGTATGTTGATCCAGGGTGGGTGGGGTAGTGTCTGATCTAAATCTATCACTGTATGACATGTTCTGATCGTAACTGTGTAATCTGATCTTCATCCAGATGTAGAATATTCTGTAATACTGTATCTGTATATTGACCCAGGGTGGGTGGGGTAGTGTCTGATCTAAATCTATCACTGTATGACATGTTCTGATCGTAACTGTGTAACTGATCTTCATCTAGATGTAGAATATTCTGTAATACTGTATCGGTATGTTGATCCAGGGTGGGTGGGGCAGTGTCTGATCTAAATCTATCACTGTATGACATGTTCTGATTGTAACTGTGTGATCTGATCTTCATCTAGATGTAGAATATTCTGTAATATTGTATCGGTATGTTGACTCAGTGGGGTAGTGTCTGATCTAAATCTATCACTGTATGACATGTTCTGATCGTAACTGTGTAACTGATCTTCATCTAGATGTAGAATATTCTGTAATACTATATCTGTATGTTGACCCAGGGTGGGTGGGGCAGTGTCTGATTTAAATCTATCACTGTATGACGTGTTCTGATCGTAACTGTGTAACTGATCTTCATCTAGATGTAGAATATTCTGTAATACTATATCTGTATGTTGACCCAGGGTGGGTGGGGCAGTGTCTGATTTAAATCTATCACTGTATGACATGTTCTGATCGTAACTGTGTAACTGATCTTCATCCAGATGTAGAATATTCTGTAATACTGTATCTGTATGTTGACCCAGGGTGGGTGGGGCAGTGTCTGATTTAAATCTATCACTGTATGACATGTTCTGATCGTAACTGTGTGATCTGATCTTCATCTAGATGTAGAATATTCTGTAATACTGTATCGGTATGTTGACCCAGGGTGGGTGGGGATGAGGTCTCAGCTAGACCTGATCTACTAAACTTGACTGCTGGACCTGCAATAACGTAAATTGAAATCAATTTTTTTAACCCTTTCCCAAACAAGACCTGGTTTTGACGTCCCTGATAGGAAAGGCTTGGGAAAACATTGAAACAAAAGGAGAAACTGCTGATAACCAGCAGTTTCTCCTTTTGTCTCAATATTTTCTATGTCATATTTTACACAAATCATATCTTTAATAACATCCATTTTGTCATTTGTGGCAGTTTTTGAAGTGGGTCACCTTAAAATTTTGCTGTTTTGGAAAGGGTTAAATAAAACGGAATTTTTAACTTTGAACTCAAACTTTTTCACAGTAAAGACCTTATATGCTATGTTTTTACCATAACATTTTCAATCCGGAAGCATTTTAGGGTAACATCCCAATTCGTCTACTCCCATTTCGTCTACTAACTTTTAGTAACAAGAGTGCCATGGTCACAATATACACCGCCACAGAGACTAAGTGAACCATTGAACCATAAAATCCTTCCTTCATGCACATCTACCAATTGAGGTGATAACATTGACCAAGTTTCAATAAGATCCAGCCAGAAACTTAGGAAGAGTTGCGTTGACAAGAAAAGTGGACGGACGTACGGACGGATGGACGGACGGATGGACGGACAGACGGAGAAGATGACGCCAATATACGTCCGCCTCCGTATAAAAAAGGTTAAATATATTAGGAAATAAGTCAATTTAATATTGATATTTTGAAAATAAAATGTACAAAATTTCACTTTTAATCATTGAAAAAATAATTTTGATGTACAAAGTAGACAAATTCATTGGTAACGGAGAAAAAGACTGGAGTAGACGAAATGGGACTAATGCACAAAATAGTAGACGAATTGAGAGTAGACGAACTGGGAGTAGACCAAATGGGATTAAACCTATTTTAGCACATGTGCTATCTTGAAGTGGTTATCATCTCAGATTACTACTTCATGCATTTGTAAACCCTAATTCATATCAGGGTTAACTAGAAATCTATCACTGAAGGTGATAAAAATACCCCCGCCACCACCTTTGTTCGGACAAGCGTTTTTGATGATTTAGGAGCCATACTCAGAAATTGTCAATCTGATTTTATTGAAATTTGGTCTAATCAGGGGCCATAACTCAGAAAGTATCGGTTTGATTTCCATGAATTTTGCATCTTGCATATATACATACCTGTGCCAAGTATGAAGCAAATCATTCATTAACTGTAGGAGGTATTGTCCGGACAAGCATTTTTGTCAAATCAGGGGCCATAACTCAGAAAGTGTCTCTCTGATTTTCGTGAAATGTGCATCTTGCACATGTACAGATTTGAATGCACACCTGTGCCAAGTGAAGTATGAAGCTAATCAGATAGTAACTAAGATAGTAACTGTGTATCATTGGAAGACCTGTGTATCATTGGAAGGCCTGTGTATCATTGGAAGAACTGTGTATCATTGGAAGACATGTGTATCATTGGAAGACCTGTGTACCATTGGAAGACCTGTGTATCATTGGAACAACTGTGTACCATTGGAAGACCTGTAAATCATTGGAAGAACTGTGTATCATTTGGAGAACTGTGTATCATTGGAAGAACTGTGTATCATTGGAAGAACTGTGTATCATTGGAAGACATGTGTACCTTTGGAAGAACTGTGTATCCTTGGAAGACCTGTGTTTCATTGGAAGACCTGTGTATCATTGAAATACCTGTGTATCATTGGAAAAACTGTGTATCATTGGAAAAACTGTGTATCATTGGAAGACCTGTGTATCATTGGAAGAACTGTGTATCATTGGAAGACCTGTGTATCATTGGAAGGCATGTGTATCATTGGAAGACCTGTGTACCATTGGAAGACCTGTGTATCATTGGAACAACTGTGTATCATTGGAAGACCTGTGTATCATTGGAGGACCTGTGAACCATTGGAAAAACTATGTACCATTGGAAGACCTGTGTATCATTGGAAGAACTGTGTATCATTGGAACAACTGTGTATCATTGGAAGACCTGTGTACCATTGGAAGACCTGTGTATCATTGGAGGAACTGTGTATCATTGGAAGACCTGTGTATCATTGGAAGACCTGTGTACCATTAGAAGACCTGTGTATCATTGGAAGACCTGTGTATCATTGGAAGAACTGTGTATCATTGGAAGACCTGTGTATCATTGGAAGAACTGTGTACCATTGGAAGACGTGTGTATCATTGAAAGACCCGTGTATCATTGGAAGACCTGTGTATTATTGGAAGACCTGTGTATCATTGGAAGATCTGTTTACCATTTGAAGAACTGTGTATCATTGGAAGAACTGTGTATCATTGGAAGAACTGTGTATCATTGGAAGAACTGTGAATCATTGGAAGACCTGTGTATCATTGGAAGAACTGTGTATCATTAGAAGAACTGTGTATCATTGGAAGACCTGTGTATCATTGGAAGAACTGTGTATCATTGGAAGAACTGTGTATCATTGGAAGACCTGTGTATCATTGGAAGATCTGTTTACCATTTGAAGAACTGTGTATCATTGGAAGAACTGTGTATCATTGGAAGAACTGTGTATCATTGGAAGAACTGTGAATCATTGGAAGACCTGTGTATCATTGGAAGAACTGTGTATCATTAGAAGAACTGTATATCATTGGAAGACCTGTGTATCATTGGAAGACCTGTAAATCATTGGAAGACCTGTGTATCATTGGAAGAACTGTGTATCATTGGAAGAACTGTGTATCATTGGAAGAACTGTGTACCATTGGAAGACCTGTGTTTCATTGGAAGACCTGTTTACCATTTGAAGAACTGTGTATCATTGGAAGACCTGTGTATTATTGGAAGACCTGTGTATCATTGGAAGAACTGTGTATCATTGGAAGAACTGTGTACCATTGGAAGACCTGTGTATCATTGGAAGATCTGTTTACCATTTGAAGAACTGTGTATCATTGGAAGACCTGTGTATTATTGGAAGACCTGTGTATCATTGGAAGAACTGTGTATCATTGGAAGAACTGTGTACCATTGGAAGACCTGTGTATCATTGGAAGACCCGTGTATCATTGGAAGACCTGTGTATCATTGGAAGATCTGTGTACCATTGGAAGAACTGTGTATCATTGGAGGAATTGTGTATCATTGGAAGAACTGTGTATCATTGGAAGAACTGTGTACCATTGGAAGACCTGTGTATCATTGGAAGAACTGTGTATCATTGGAAGACCTGTGTATCATTGGAAGACCTGTGTATCATTGGAAGACCTGTGTATCATTGGAAGACTTGTGTATCATTGGAAGAACTGTGTACCATTGGAAGACCTGTGTATTATTGGAAGAACTGTGTACCATTGGAAGAACTGTGTACCATTGGAAGAACTGTGTATCATTGGAAGACCTGTGTATCATTGAAATACCTGTGTATCATTGGAAAAACTGTGTATCATTGGAAAAACTGTGTATCATTGGAAGACCTGTGTATCATTGGAAGAACTGTGTATCATTGGAAGACCTGTGTATCATTGGAAGGCATGTGTATCATTGGAAGACCTGTGTACCATTGGAAGACCTGTGTATCATTGGAACAACTGTGTATCATTGGAAGACCTGTGTATCATTGGAGGACCTGTGAACCATTGGAAAAACTATGTACCATTGGAAGACCTGTGTATCATTGGAAGAACTGTGTATCATTGGAACAACTGTGTATCATTGGAAGACCTGTGTACCATTGGAAGACCTGTGTATCATTGGAGGAACTGTGTATCATTGGAAGACCTGTGTATCATTGGAAGACCTGTGTACCATTAGAAGACCTGTGTATCATTGGAAGACCTGTGTATCATTGGAAGAACTGTGTATCATTGGAAGACCTGTGTATCATTGGAAGAACTGTGTACCATTGGAAGACGTGTGTATCATTGAAAGACCCGTGTATCATTGGAAGACCTGTGTATTATTGGAAGACCTGTGTATCATTGGAAGATCTGTTTACCATTTGAAGAACTGTGTATCATTGGAAGAACTGTGTATCATTGGAAGAACTGTGTATCATTGGAAGAACTGTGAATCATTGGAAGACCTGTGTATCATTGGAAGAACTGTGTATCATTAGAAGAACTGTGTATCATTGGAAGACCTGTGTATCATTGGAAGAACTGTGTATCATTGGAAGAACTGTGTATCATTGGAAGACCTGTGTATCATTGGAAGATCTGTTTACCATTTGAAGAACTGTGTATCATTGGAAGAACTGTGTATCATTGGAAGAACTGTGTATCATTGGAAGAACTGTGAATCATTGGAAGACCTGTGTATCATTGGAAGAACTGTGTATCATTAGAAGAACTGTATATCATTGGAAGACCTGTGTATCATTGGAAGACCTGTAAATCATTGGAAGACCTGTGTATCATTGGAAGAACTGTGTATCATTGGAAGAACTGTGTATCATTGGAAGAACTGTGTACCATTGGAAGACCTGTGTTTCATTGGAAGACCTGTTTACCATTTGAAGAACTGTGTATCATTGGAAGACCTGTGTATTATTGGAAGACCTGTGTATCATTGGAAGAACTGTGTATCATTGGAAGAACTGTGTACCATTGGAAGACCTGTGTATCATTGGAAGATCTGTTTACCATTTGAAGAACTGTGTATCATTGGAAGACCTGTGTATTATTGGAAGACCTGTGTATCATTGGAAGAACTGTGTATCATTGGAAGAACTGTGTACCATTGGAAGACCTGTGTATCATTGGAAGACCCGTGTATCATTGGAAGACCTGTGTATCATTGGAAGATCTGTGTACCATTGGAAGAACTGTGTATCATTGGAGGAATTGTGTATCATTGGAAGAACTGTGTATCATTGGAAGAACTGTGTACCATTGGAAGACCTGTGTATCATTGGAAGAACTGTGTATCATTGGAAGACCTGTGTATCATTGGAAGACCTGTGTATCATTGGAAGACCTGTGTATCATTGGAAGACTTGTGTATCATTGGAAGAACTGTGTACCATTGGAAGACCTGTGTATTATTGGAAGAACTGTGTACCATTGGAAGAACTGTGTACCATTGGAAGACCTGTAAGCAGATGACAAGATCATTATTGCAGAAACACTAGCAAATTGTGTAGAGAGACTTCAGACATGGACATATGGCATGGAGAAAAAGGATTTGAGAGTCAATGTAAGAAAAACGAAAGTGATGATGTGATACAAGTCCCAATCAATTGCAGGAGTCTGGCAGCTTTTCATGAGCAGTTTGCCTCAAAGGAGTAGGTACAAACAGCATACAAAGCAAAGGTTGCCAGAAATCAATATCTTCCAATAGATGTCGCCACCTGTCGATTACCATCTATCTCTGGTGGGCATTCTGGGTTAACTACTTTCAAGATGTCAGCGCCCATTAAATGCATACACGTGATACTTCCTGTCACGCGACACATTTGCTTCATATGTTTGCATAAAGTAAAATGAATACTCTGATTTGAATTAATTATTTTATTCGATGAAATTGAGACAAAAAGTAAACTTTATTTTGTGGGTATTGTAGTTTTTCTTGCAATTTTCTGCTTGCTACTTTTTGGCGACAGGATCTGAGTTTTGCGCACCGCGTAGTGATTTTTATCCAAAAATGGATAAAGTGATGTGTCAAATTAGTCAGTCCAAAAAAAAAAAAAAAAAATAGACTGGAAATATTGTAGACTGGCTGCTTAGTCAATGGCCAGGAATGGGTGAGGAAGAAATGTAGCTGACTTAAAAGACTTACAGTGAAGCCAGACTTCAGATGCACTAGATACAAGGATACTGCCCCCACTTACAGTAGACCACAAACTGAGGTCCAGGTCAGAATACACAATCATGAAGTGATGCTTTTCTTCTGATATATGACAGATCAGCAGGTGGTGGCCGAAATCACACATGTAAAGACTGCTTGGAAAAAGTTTAGAGAACTGACACCTGTGCTAACATCACCTCTCAAGCAAGACTCGAGGTTGAGTGCACAGGACATTTGTTTGGAGTGATATGTTACATGCCAGCTAGACATTGGCTTTGATCAAGCAAAACCTTCAATGTTGCTCAACAACTATTTGGAGTCTTTTTCATGTTTCTGATTCTGCGTCTCACATCTTCATAACCAGCTTAATTCATGCATGCATCGTTGTAATAAGAGGCTATTTTACATGGTCTTATTCTTAAATTTCTTTGGACCTTGGTTGTGCCATTGTTACATCAGATGTGAAACAGGAATGTCATTTGAGAGATACAGTTATATAAATGCCAAAATGTGTAGTGTCCGCAACGCTTTTTGTATCAATTTATCGTGCCAAGGCATAAACGAAACACAAAAAGTCATCATTACATTTTTTCGTTTTATATGTTAGGTTTGAAACAGCACAAAGAAAATGAATAAAAGCCAAATGTAAAAATCACATTATTTACAACACATATTTTATTTAACCATTAAGTTATGCTGCTATAAAAGATATTTAAAGCTTATCATTGAAACAAGAGGGTCATTGGCCCTGAAGCGCTCACCTGATATAATAGCAATTTTCAGGTTGATTGGACAAAAAATGTGATCTCTAGGGTGCAAACAAGGTCTAATTAAGATTTGACCTCGTGACCAAGATTTAATCAAGACAATCATTCTGAGCAAATTTCAGGTTGATTGGGCAAAAAATGTGGCCTCTAGAGTGCACACAAGGTTTTTCTAAGATTTTACCCCGTGACCTAGTTTTTGATAACAGATGACCTAATTTAGAACTTGTTTGAGATTTCATCAAGACAATCATTCTGATCAATTTTCAGATTGATTGGGCAAAAATGGGGCATCTAGAATGCACACAAGCTTTTTCTAAGATTTGAGCCCGTGACCTAGTTTTTGACCCAGATGACCCATTTTCAAACTTGTCCGAGATTTTATCAAGACAATCATTCTGAGCAAATTTCAGGTTGATTGGGCAAAAAGTGTGGCCTCTAGAGTGCACACAAGGTTTTTCTAAGATTTGACCCGGTGACCTAGTTTTTGACCCCAGATGACCCAATTTCAAACTTGTCCGAGATTTAATCAAGACAATCATTCTGAGCAAATTCAAGGTTGATTGGGCAAAAAATGTGGCCTCTAGAGTGCACACAAGGTTTTTCTAAGATTTGACCCCGTGACCTAGTTTTTGACCCCAGATGACCCAATTTCAAACTTGTCCAAAATATCATCAAGACAATTATTCTGAGCAAATTTCAGGTTGATTGGGCAAAAAATGTGGCCTCTAGAGTGCACACAAGGTTTTTTCTAAGATTTGACCTTGTGACCTAGTTCTTGACCCCAGATGACCCAATTTCAAACTTGTCAAAGATTTTATCAAGACAATCATTCTGAGCAAATTTCAGGTTAATTGGGCAAAAAATGTGGCCTCAAGAGTGCACACAAGGTTTTTCTAAGATTTGAACCCGTGACCTAGTTTTTGACCCAGATGACCCAATTTCAAACTTGTCCGAGATTTCATCAAGTTAATCATTCTAAGCAAATTTCAGGTTGATTGGGCAAAAAATGTGGCCTCTAGAGTGCACACAAGGTTTTTCTAAGATTTTACCCCGTGACCTAGTTTTTGACCCCAGATGACCCAATTTCGAACTTGTCTGAGATTTCATCAAGACAATTATTCTGATCAATTTTCAGGTTGATTGGGCAAAAAATGTGGCCTCTAGAGTGCACACAAGGTTTTTCTAAGATTTGACCCGGTGACCTAGTTTTTGACCCCAGATGACCCAATTTCGAACTTGTCCGAGATTACATCAAGACAATCATTCTGAGCAAATTTAAGGTTGATTGGGCAAAAAATGTGGCCTCTAGAGTGCACACAAGCCAAAGGTTGACGCATGACGCACGACTGACGACGGACACAGCGGTATCACAATACCTCACCATGAGCACTATCGTGCTCAGGTGAGCTAAAAATGGATTAATAACTTCTCTACCATAGAGCAACCATAATTAACAGATGGCGAAACACATTTTTATACTAAATATGACAATATGTAACAGCTTTTAATTCCATTTTTATTTAGCGTTGCGGACACTACAGACTGTTGCGGACACTACACAGCAACCCTTTCTGCTTTTATTTTTTAAGTCTGAAGCAGAAGCCTCCAATATTTTGGCCATTGATAGAGTACAGCAGTCTGTTTCAATATGCAAATTGATAACTTCCTGAGCTTAGGAATAGCAGATTCAGGCAAGCATTTGTTTGTGTTGCGGACACTACACAAATTTTCGTAGAAAAAGCTACTTCAAATGTAAAGACGTATAGATACCACATCTGACGTTAAGCTTGTATCAGATATTGTTATTTGTACATGATGGCATCTCCAGATGCTCTCCAGTATAAATTTAGTATTGTTAGTGCTATTTATGCGCTTAAAAGAAGGCATTTAACAAAAGATATCTGACAAAATGTAAAACGCATAACGGACCACGTCATTCATGCAACTTGTTGTAAAATTCTTAATTTTTCACCAAATTGCATGGGGTAAAAAGTGTGCAAAAGTTAATGAAACCTGCTATTTGTACAATAACTAAGGTTCTTAAGGTGATGCTTTTATTTATCTAAAACAATGCTATGAAAATTGCTAATTTTTCAATCAGTCCCAGAGACTAAGTTTTAAGGGGGCATAACTCTAGAAAAAATCAATGAACCATAAAATCCTTCCTACATGCACATCTGCTAATTGAGGTGATAACATTGATTAAGTGACATTAAGATTCAGCCAGAAACTTAGGAGGAGTTGCGTTGACAAGGCTGCAGTTTCAATAAGCCCCAGAGACTAAGATTGAAGGGGCATAACTCAAGCAAAAATCAATGAACCATAAAATCCTTACTTCATGCACATCTACCAATTAAGGTAATAACATCCACCAAGTTTCATTAAGATCTAGCCAGAAACTTAGGAGGAGTTGCGTTGACAAGGCTGCAATTTCAATAAGCCCCAGAGACTAAGTTTTAAAGGGGTATAACTCTGGCAAAAATCAACGAACCATAAAATCCTTCCTTCATGCACATCTACCAATTGAGGTGATAACATTGACCAAGTTTCATTAAGATCCAGCCAGAAACTAAGGAGGAGTTGCGTTGACAAGGCTGCAATTTCAATAAGCCCCAGAGATTAAGTTTTTTAAAGGGCATAACTCACTCAGGCAAAAATCGACGAACCATAAAATCCTTCCTTCATGCACATCTACCAATTGAGGTGATAACATTGACCAAGTTTCAAGAAGATCCAGCCAGAAACTTAGAAGGACTTGCATTGACAAGAAAAGTGGACGGACATACGGACGGATGGACGGACGGACAGACGGAGAAGATGACGCCAATATACGTCCGCCTCCGGCGGCGTATAAAAATGACTGATTTCCGACAACATTTTGCCCTTATGTGAAAAAATCATGTATATACGCATGTCATATACCATTTTGAAGGGGTAATGTGATGGCTTGTGGGCAATTTTGAAGCATTTTGACTTTAAATAGTGTGTAAATAGCCCAGAAAATCTATTATAACAAAGCCAACTTTTCTGTGGACACTTTATTGTGAAATTGTCGTTTAGATTATATGTTCCAGAACCAATCCAAGGGTAAAAACAACAAAGCACAATCACTTAAATTGTATGCATGCCAGAGTAACAATTCTTGTACAAGACACTTCTTTACAATAAGATGTATAAGTATACAATTTTTGAAATTGTTAGCAGTTATGGTTTAGAAGATATGGTCCGGACAAAAATGCAAGGGTACAAACAACAAAGGGCAATAACTCAAAAAGTGGGTGTGACAGAGTAATGGTTATTGTACTTGACAAATTTACATAATATGATGTATAAATGTAGAAAGTTTGAAGTTGATGGCACTTGTGGTTTAGAAGATATGGTCCAAACAAAATGTAAGGGTACAAACAACAAAGGGCAATAACTCAAAAAGTAAGTGTGGCTGAGTAACAGTTATTATACATGACACTTCCCACAATGAGATGTATAAGTGTACCAAGTTTGAAATTGATAGCACTTATGGCTTAGAAGATATGGTCTGCACAAAAATGCATGGGTACAAACAACAAAGGGCAATCATTCTCAAAGTAGGCGTGGCAGAGTAACAATCCTTGTACAGGACACTTCCCCACAATAAGATCTTTAAGTGTAGCAAGTTTTAAGTTTCTAGCACACATGGTTTAGAAGGTATGCTCTGGAGAAGTATTTTGTCCACGGACAGACAGACAGACAGACAGACAGACATACAGGTTGATTCCAGTATACCCCCTAAAACATTCGTTTTGCAGGGGTATAATAAAACATTCGTTTTGCAGGGGTATAATAAAACATTCGTTTTGCAGGGGTAAAATGAAAGGATTCCTGATTAAAAATCATATCTCTTCTTATCTGCAAGTTCTTTCAATTTGGACTAGCCTAAAATATTGTTGTTTGGATAAAGGTTAAGTAAATAACTAACCTGGTACTCTAACAGTGCCAGCACTGGGATGTATCATCTCCTGAACCATACCATTGTGTAATACCTGTAATGTACAGTACTGTAATGTATTACGAAACAGAGAGTGATCACATGACTTGTAACCTGGTACTCTAACAGTGTCTGCACTGGGATGTATCATCTCCTGAACCATATCATTGTGTAATACCTGTAATGTACAGTACTGTAATGTATTATGAAACAGAGAGTGATCACATGACTTGTAACCTGGTACTTTAACAGTGCCTGCACTGGGATGTACCATCTCCTGAACCATACCATTGTGTAATACCTGTAATGTACAGTAACTTAATGTATTACGAAACAGAGAGTGATCACATGACTTGTAACCTGGTACTCTAACAGTGCCTGCACTGGGATGTACCATCTCCTGAACCATACCATTGTGTAATACCTGTAATGTACAGTACCTATGTATTATGAAACAGAGAGTGGTCACATGACTTGTAACCTGGTACTCTAACAGTGCCTGAACTGGGATGTACCATCTCCTGAACCATACCATTGTGTAATACCTGTAATGTACAGTACTGTAATGTATTACGAAACAGAGAGAGGTCACATGACTTGTAACCTGGTACTCTAACAGTGCCTGCACTGGGATGTACCATCTCCTGAACCATACCATTGTGTAATACCTGTAATGTACAGTACTGTAATGTATTACGAAACAGAGAGAGGTCACATGACTTGTAACCTGGTACTCTAACAGTGCCTGAACTGGGATGTACCATCTCCTGAACCATACCATTGTGTAATACCTGTAATGTACAGTACCTATGTATTATGAAACAGAGAGTGGTCACATGACTTGTAACCTGGTACTCTAACAGTGCCTGAACTGGGATGTACCATCTCCTGAACCATACCATTGTGTAATACCTGTAATGTACAGTACCTATGTATTATGAAACAGAGAGTGGTCACATGACTTGTAACCTGGTACTCTAACAGTGCCTGAACTGGGATGTACCATCTCCTGAACCATACCATTGTGTAATACCTGTAATGTACAGTACCTATGTATTATGAAACAGAGAGTGGTCACATGACTTGTAACCTGGTACTCTAACAGTGCCTGAACTGGGATGTACCATCTCCTGAACCATACCATTGTGTAATACCTGTAATGTACAGTACCTATGTATTATGAAACAGAGAGTGGTCACATGACTTGTAACCTGGTACTCTAACAGTGCCTGAACTGGGATGTACCATCTCCTGAACCATACCATTGTGTAATACCTGTAATGTACAGTACTGTAATGTATTATGAAACAGAGAGTGGTCACATGACTTGTAACCTGGTACTCTAACAGTGCCTGAACTGGGATGTACCATCTCCTGAACCATACCATTGTGTAATACCTGTAATGTACAGTACCTATGTATTATGAAACAGAGAGTGGTCACATGACTTGTAACCTGGTACTCTAACAGTGCCTGAACTGGGATGTACCATCTCCTGAACCATACCATTGTGTAATACCTGTAATGTACAGTACCTATGTATTATGAAACAGAGAGTGGTCACATGACTTGTAACCTGGTACTCTAACAGTGCCTGAACTGGGATGTACCATCTCCTGAACCATACCATTGTGTAATACCTGTAATGTACAGTACCTATGTATTATGAAACAGAGAGTGGTCACATGACTTGTAACCTGGTACTCTAACAGTGCCTGAACTGGGATGTACCATCTCCTGAACCATACCATTGTGTAATACCTGTAATGTACAGTACCTATGTATTATGAAACAGAGAGTGGTCACATGACTTGTAACCTGGTACTCTAACAGTGCCTGAACTGGGATGTACCATCTCCTGAACCATACCATTGTGTAATACCTGTAATGTACAGTACCTATGTATTATGAAACAGAGAGTGGTCACATGACTTGTAACCTGGTACTCTAACAGTGCCTGAACTGGGATGTACCATCTCCTGAACCATACCATTGTGTAATACCTGTAATGTACAGTACCTATGTATTATGAAACAGAGAGTGGTCACATGACTTGTAACCTGGTACTCTAACAGTGCCTGAACTGGGATGTACCATCTCCTGAACCATACCATTGTGTAATACCTGTAATGTACAGTACCTATGTATTATGAAACAGAGAGTGGTCACATGACTTGTAACCTGGTACTCTAACAGTGCCTGAACTGGGATGTACCATCTCCTGAACCATACCATTGTGTAATACCTGTAATGTACAGTAACTTAATGTATTACCAGACGGCAAAATTATAGACTGGTCCAATATCAAGGATATCATAGAAGTCAATTCTAAGAGGATGCAATTTTACATTTGTGGGTCTCTTTTGGAAGAAAACTTTGTGGGAAATGAAGAAATTGCTTGTCACAAGCAATTTCTTCATTTTCCATGATGTTTTCCAAGCCATTATCTTGAGAGTCAGAAAGATTTATTGTGTGGTAATAAGTAAATGTATTTGTTATCATTCACACATCCTTAAGGAGGCCACAGAGAGTAGTCACATGACTCGAAAACCTGGTACTTTAACAGTGCCTGCACTGGGATGTACCATCTCCTGAACCATGCCATTGTGTAATACCTAAAATGAACAATGCCTTGATGAGCTTATCCTTCAAGTATCTTTTTCCAAACAACAAAATATACGTCCATTAGCAGCCATTGACGTTTTTCATTCCCTACAAAATATTAAAAGATTTTGAAAATTATAAGAAAAAAAGTAGTTCCTTTCCAAGCACTCCACCTAATGAGCAGGGAACTTTGAGGTGTAATGTAATCAACAATTTTGTTGTAGAGAATTTATTATCAAATGAAATAAATATCATGTTTTAGGCCCACCAAACAAACCTAATTGGAATTGGGAGTAAAAGGAGTACTCTTAGTAAACAGAATACATCCAGTCAAGTACTAGTGACAGAACAAGAGGGGATTTCAGAGTTCAAATACCCCATGGAGAATCCATGAATAACCATAGGGAATCCCTCAATCTTCTATAATCTATATATTTAGACATCTACATAATAATGTAATGTTACCTGTGGATCTGAGAACACTTGTTCCATATTATTAATAGGACCATGGGGAATCCCTGAACCTTCTAAAATCTGCAACCATTTACTGGTATTTTTAGATTTTAACCTGAAATGCAAGTATTGTATCAGTACAAGTGACTAAGAAAAAGACAATTTCACAGCATATAAATAGCATGAAGTATTTAACTGCATAATTGGTTGAAAAAGAGTGCCATAGTGATAATTTACGCAACTTTATTGCATCAAGTCTCTGTTTCCTATGTTACATCCAAATATTGAAAAGGTCAAAATTATGTGCAAGGTATGGTCACAAAGAACTTTCTGTAAAAAATTCATCCAAATCTGTTTAAATAAAGGTAAACAAGAGCCGTCATAGACGGATTATGCTCCCCGAATAAGTGTTTGTCACAAAATAAAAATATATCAAGCCCCCTTTTCCTATGACAGATTGTTTGTACACACATTATTTATAGAATATGGTCTAGAACATCCTTTTTATCACATAAGTATAAAATTTCATTAAATTCTGCTCATTTGATGAAGAGAAACTAGAGAAAAACTAATTTTTACTCTAAGGCCCCTTTTTCCATGATGTAGCCTCAAATTAAGAAACGGAGAAAAAGGTCCCTAGGGATTATCCAAGAAAGTTCACATGTGAAGTTTCATGGACAAACGGATGGACAGCGTGGCGACTATGTGCTACCCCGAAATTTTTTCGGGGAACATAAAAATGTATTTTTCACAAAATGTAGATGAACACACAGCGGTCTGTCTCTGGGTACCCAATATGAATATCGTCATTGTAAATGCAAAACCTCGTATCTCGTTTTAGGAAAATTCTAAAGGGGAGGGAAAAAAGTGTAATAACTTTTCCCAAACTGAAGGTTTTACTTGAAATTTGGACATATTGTTCATAAATAATGTATCATTGGTACTGATTGGTAAAAATATCTCAAAACCAGTAAGAATTGTCTTAAACTGGACACACAAGTTTGTACTTTGAAAATTGCAAGATTCGACATACAAGGTTTTGCATTTACACCGACGATATCCACTTTTGTAGCGGAAATTTAAATTCAGATTTCTCAAACACAGAAACTTTTATTTGTCTCATTGAGATGCCAATTTTCCTGTCTGCAGTAGCTTTCAAAATGTAGCAGTCTAAAACTGCAACAACTTTTTAGACATACTGCCATGACAGGGGCACCTAACCATGGATCCCTGGAATTTCTGTCAGGTACAACCACAAAATCTCAGCTTTCAACTGCTCATCTCACTTTGGTTAAATGTCAGAAAAGCTAATAGCTGAGATGGGGTTCAAACCCATGATTCCTGGATTGATAAGCTTGTTAAACCTTTCCCAAACCGTCAAATTTTATGGCCATCCAAATTCAAAGATGTTGCAGAGTTCAAGCGAAAAAAAAATGTTATATCTATTAGTCTGTCTAAGTAGAAAACATTGTGCAAAATGAAGAAATTGCTTACATCAAGTAATTTCTTCATTTTCCACAATGTTTTCCAAATCATTTATCCTATGAGATATCAAAAAGTGCCGCTTCATGGGACAGGTTTAAAAAAGTAGCTAACAAACCTATCTCCGATAATTTCAAGTAACTGTTGTCTGTGTATCACTCTCTGTCTATTTGTGGAGTAGTTGGGATCACTCGCCACATCACCTAAACTAAGGCACTGAAATATATGCAGATGTTCACCAATTACAATGATACAACTAGGCCGCGGCCTTAGCGCAGTTAGTAGCGCATCTGACCCTCATACGAGAGGTCCCGGGTTCGATACCCGGCCGCGGCTAATACCCTTTCTGACAAAATTGTCACCCACCAATTGGTTTGAAATCGTTAACCTAAGTGGGCGAGCAGCTGGAGGCTCGGTAACGGTGTTGTGGTAGTACTGGTTTGAGAAACAACAGGAATCCATGGGTAGGTGCTCCAGCCGCCTCGATATGACCCTGGTAGTTGAAAACGGCGTAAAACCCCAATAAACCCAAACTCAATGATACAACTCCCATATTGAGCATAGAGGAGCTAATAAACTGTACTGGAGCATTTGTTGAGGGGCCCACAAGTTGATATTCCACGATAAAATTCCAAATGTTTGGAAAAAAATTATTTTCAACTTTTTCTATCATACTTATTGTATACTGGCTTTCAGTATTTTCTTTTTTTTTTTAAGTTTTTATGTGTTTTTCTCATAATTGTCATCAAATCCAAATATTGCCTGGGAATGTGTTAATCAATTTTTTCCTAAACTAGACCTGGCTTTCATGCCCTCAGTAAAAATAGTTAGTAAAACCAAAGAGAGAAAAGAAGAAACTGCTGATAATAAGAAATTTATCCTTTTCCCTCAATATTTCTTGTGCTATAACATTACAAACAAGAGGGCCGTTGGCCCTAGGTCGCTCACCTGAGATGGGGTTTGATAACAGATCAGACTGACAAACATACAGACTGTCAAACAAACAGAAATTTACAAATTGACCCAGATCTATGACCTTGAACCTACCTTAATATATATTTCAAATAGAACATCTACTCATGATAAAGAACACATTTACCCATACATTTTTTTAAATCCATGCATAAATGTAGATGCTATGCCCCTGATAAGCAGATTTTTAAAAGAAGTCCCCTTTTTCTGTGACAAGGTTTCATATTGAAAAGCAAAGAAAAGTACCTCTTAGCAATATCATAAGCAATGCAAATATTTAGATTTGTCAAATTTGGCTCTGCGGTTATTGAGAAATTGCTTCTGACAGATTTCGTGTAATTTCTCTTTTTCTGTATGGCAACCAGAAGTGTTTTTTTTTATAAATTGCAATTCTCCTAGAATTTTTTTAAATGTGACCTCCTAAGGAATATTTCTGCCTAGTTTGGTGGAAATTGGCCTGTTAGTTCAGGAGGAGATATCATTCAACGATGTCATTGAGATTTGGAGGAAAATCTCCTTTTCTGTTGCCATGGCTACCAGAGCTTTTAAAGGATTTCAATTCTTTTAGCAATTTTTAAAAGGAACCTCCTAAGAAATATTTCTGCCAAGTTTGGTTGAAATTGGCCTGATAGGTTAGGAGAAGATGACGTTCAAAGATAGTATTGTGATTCAGTCAAATTTCTCCTTTTCTGTTGCCATAGCAACCAGAGTTTTTTTATGGATTTCAATTCTTTTAGCAATTCTGAAAGGGGGTCACCTAAGGAACATTCCTGCCAAGTTTGGTTGAAATTGGCCAAGTAGTTTTGGAGGAGATGTCGTTCAAAGATAGTATTGAGATTCAGTCAATTTTCCCCTTTTCTGATGCCATGGCAACCAGAGTTTTTTATGGATTTCAATTCTTTTAGCAATTCTGAAAGGGGGTCACCTAAGGAACATCCCAGCCAAGTTTGGTTGAAATTGGCCTAGTAGTTTAGGAGGAGATGACTTTCAAAGATAGTATTGAGATTCAGTCAAATTTCTCCTTTTCTGTTGCCATGGCAACCAGAGTTTTTTATGGATTTCAATTCTTTTAGCAATTCTGAAAGGGGGTCACCTAGGGAACATCCCAGCCAAGTTTGGTTGAAATTGGCCAAGTAGTTTTGGAGGAGATGTCGTTCAAAGATAGTATTGAGATTCAGTCAAATTTCCCCTTTTCTGATGCCATGGCAACCAGAGTTTTTAATGGATTTCAATTCTTTTAGCAATTTTGAAAGGGGGTCACCTAAGGAACATTCCTGCCAAGTTTGGTTAAAATTGGCCAAGTAGTTTAGGAGGAGATGTCATTTAAAGAAATTGTTGACGGACGACGGACGACGGACGACGGACGACTGACGACGGACGACGCACGTACGCACGGACGCCGGACAAAAGGTGATCACAATAGCTCACTTGAGCACCTTGTGCTCAGGTGATCTAAAAACTTTCTACTTGGTGTCATTTATTTTGTAAACTACAACTAATATAAACTTTTTTTGCTTTGGAAAGGGTTAACCCATTCCCACACAGAGATGCCTTCTAACGACTACAGGATAAATGCTTGGAAAACATTGTGGAAAATGAAGAAATTGCTTGTGACAAGCAATTTCTTTATTTCCAACAATGTTTTCTAACCTTACAGTGGTAAATTTTAAAATTTAATCCACTTATTAATGTTGTCTGCAACATCTTTGAATTTGGACAAGTCTAAGCAAGAGCCGTCATAGACGGATTATGCTCCTCCAATAAATGTTTGTCAAAAAATAAAAACTATCATACATTAAGCCCCCTTTTCCAATGACAGATTTTTTGTACACACAATATTTATAGAATATGAACTAGAACATCTCATTTACCACAAAAGTACAAAATTTCATTAAATTCTGCTCATTGGATGAAGAAAAATTAGAGAATTAGAAAGACCTGAAGGTCTTGAGTCGCTCCACAGGCCTGAATTTCTTTTAATATTCAATCCAAGTTTTGACTAGATTTTTGAATACTTGTGGTTCTTACAGCAAAAACAACGTCAAAAGCAGCAATCATGTGGTCAATGCAAAAAGAAAGTAAATGATTGACTAATATTTTAGGGATGTTAAAGCGATAATAAAATTGAAAATTGTGATTTTGCCAAATTCAAGGACACATAATTCAGTATGTATATTTAAAATCAAATAAAAAATCAAACAAATGCAAGATCTTTTGGTCACTATCATTCTGTTCAAATTTCGCCTATATTAGTCAATATTCGTGGCTTACAAGAGTGGAAAAAGTGTCAAAAACTGAAATTTTGTCAATTTCAAGGGCACATAACTTAGATTGTAACAATGTGATCATGTTGAAAATTACACATAAGCAAGATCTTGTTGTCAACAAGATTCTTTCCAAGTATCATCTTGATTGATTGACATTTGTGGTTGTTAGAGGGAAAACAAAGTTGAAAATGGCAATTTTGTCAAATTCAAGGGCACGTAACTCATGATGTAAGATTCCAATCAAGCTGAAAATTACACCCAGGCAGCATATAATGCTTATATATATTCTGTCCAAGTTTTGTCCTGATTTGTCAATATTTGTAGATTTTAGAGTAAAAATGAAGTCAAAACCAGCAAAATAAAGCCAAAAATGGCATTTTTTGGCAATTTCAAGGGCACATAACTCATGCTATAAAATTCAGATCAAGCTGAAAATTTTACCAAGGCAAGATCTTATAGTCAGCATCATTCTGTCAAAGTTTGTTCTTGTTTAGTCAACATTTGTAGTTGCTAGAGTGAAAACATTTAGTAACAAGAGGGCCGTTGGCCCTAGGTCGCTCACCTGAAATTATTGAGAATTAGTCAAATTTCTCCTTTTCTGGTGCCATGGCAACCAGAGTTTTTAGTCAATTTCAATTCTTTTAGCAATTCTTTAAGAGGACCTCCTAAGGAATATTTTTGCCAAGTTTAGTTGAAATTGGCCTGGTAGTTTAGGAGGAGATGTCGTTCAAAGATAGTATTGAGAATCAGTCAAATTTCTCCTTTTCTGTTCCCATGGCAACCAGAGTTTTTTATGGATTTCAATTCTTTTAGCAATTCTACAAGAGGGTCATCTAAGGAACATTCCTGCCAAGTTTGGTTGAAATTGGCCTGGTGGTTTAGGAGGAGATGTCGTTCAAAGATAGTATTGAGATTCATTCTTATGTCTTCTTTTCGGTTGCCATGGCAACCGGAGTTTTTTATGGATTTCAATTCTTTTAGCAAATCTGAAAAGGGGTCACCTAATGAACATTCCTGTCAAGTTTGATTGAAATTGGCTAAGTAGTTTCGGAGGAGATGTCGTTCAAAGATAGTATTGAGATTCAGTCAAATTTCTCCTTTTCTGTTGCCATGGCAACCAGAGTTTTTTATGGATTTCAATTTTTTTAGCAATTTTGAAAGGGGGTCACCTAAGGAATATTCCTGCCAAGTTTGGTTGAAATTGGCCCAGTAGTTTAGGAGGAGATGTCGTTCAAAGATAATATTGAGATTCAGTCATATTACTCCTTTTCTGTTGCCATGGAAACCAGAGTTTTTCATGGATTTCAATTCTTTTAGCAATTCTGAAAGGGGGTCACCTAAGGAACATTCATGCCAAGTTTGGTTGAAATTGGCCAAGTAGTTTAGGTGGAGATGTCATTTAAAGAAATTGTTGACGGACGACGCACGACGGACGACGCACGACGGACGGATGCCGGACAAAAGGTGATCACAATAGCTCACTTGAGCACCTTGTGCTCAGGTGAGCTAAAAATACAGCCTAAAATGGCAATTCTGTCAATTTCAAGGGCACATAACTCATGATGTAAAATTCAGATCAAGCTGAAAATTTTACCAAGGCAAGATCTTGTAGTCAGCATCATTCCATAAAAGTTTTGTCTTGATTGTTCAATATTTGTAGATTTTAGAAGAAAACTAAAGTCAAAACCTTCTATTTTTGACATTCAAGGGCAGATAACTCAGGTTATTCTACTTCAATTCATATTCGTTGAAGGAATCTGAGAGAGGGTCACCCAAGGATCATTCCTGTGAAGTTTGGTTGAAATCCATCCAGTAGGTTTTGAGAAGAAGATTTTTTAAAGAAAAAGTTTACGGACGCACAGAGGCACGACAGACACATCTCCATGACAATAGCCCGCTGGCCTGAAAGGCCAGTGGAGCTAAACAGTAATTTTTACATTAAGGCCCCTTTTTCCATGACACGGCCTCAAATAAAGAAACAGAGAAACTAGAAAGACCTGAAGGTCTTGAGTCGCTCCACAGGCCTGAATTTCTTTTAATATCAAATCCAAGTTTTGACTAGATTTTTGAATACCTGTGGTTCTTACAGCAAAAACAAAGTCAAAAGCAGCAATCATGTGGTCAATGCAAAAATAAAGTAAATGATTGACTAATATTTTAGGGATGTTAGAGCGATAATATAATTGAAAACTGATTTTGCCAAATTCAAGGACACATAATTCAGTATGTTTATTTCAAATCAAATTGAAAATTAAACACAATCATGCAAGATCTTATGGTAACTATCATTCTGTTTAGATTTTGTCTATATAAGTCAATATTCGTGGCTTCAAGAGTGGAAAAAAGTGTCAAAAACTGAAATTTTGTCAATTTCAAGGGCACATAACTCAGATTGTAACAGTGTGATCATGTTGAAAATTACACATAAGAAAGATCTTGTTGTCAACAAGATTCCTTCCAAGTATCATCTTGATTGGTTAACATTTGTGGTTGTTAGAGTGAAAACAAAGTCGAAAATGACAATTTTGACAAATTCAAGGGCACATAACTTATGATGTTTAGATTCCGATCAAGCTGAAAATTACACCCAGGCAGCATATAATGCTTATATAGATTCCGTCCAAGTTTTGTCTTGATTGGTCAATATTTGTAGATTTTAGAGTAAAAATAAAGTCAAAACCAGCAAAATAGAGCCGAAAATGGCAATTTTTGGCAATTTCAAGGGCACATAACTCATGCTATAAAATTCAGATCAAGCTGAAAATTTTACCAATGCAAGATCCTATAGTCAGCATCATTCTGTTAAAGTTTTGTCTTGTTTAGTCAATATTTGTAGTTGCTAGAGTGAAAACAAAGTCAAAATACAGCCGAAAATGGCAATTCTGTCAATTTCAAGGGCACATAACTCATGATGTAAAATTCAGATCAAGCTGAAAATTTTACCAAGGCAAGATCCTGTAGTCAGCATCATTCCATAACAGTTTTGTCTTGATTGTTTAATATTTGTAGATTAAAGAAGAAAATTAAAGTCAAAACCTTCTATTTTTGACATTCAAGGGCAGATAACTCAGGTTATTCTACTTCAATCCATATTCGTTGAAGGAATCTGAGAGAGGGTCACCCAAGGATCATTCCTGTGAAGTTTGCTTGAAATCCATCCAGTAGGTTTTGAGAAGAAGATTTTTAAAGAAAAGGTTTACGGACGCACGGACGCACGACAGACACATCTCCATGACAATAGCCCGCTGGCCTGAAAGGCCAGTGGAGCTAAAAAGTAATTTTTACATTAAGGCCCCTTTTTCCATGACACGGCCTCAAATAAAGAAATAGAGAAACTAGAAAGACCTGAAGGTCTTGAGTCGCTCCACAGGCCTGAATTTCTTTTAATATCAAATCCAAGTTTTGACTAGATTTTTGAATACCTGTGGTTCTTACAGCAAAAACAAAGTCAAAAGCAGCAATCATGTGGTCAATGCAAAAATAAAGTAAATGATTGACTAATATTTTAGGGATGTTAGAGCGATAATATAATTGAAAACTGATTTTGCCAAATTCAAGGACACATAATTCAGTATGTTTATTTCAAATCAAATTGAAAATTAAACACAATCATGCAAGATCTTATGGCCACTATCATTCTGATTAAATTTTGTCTATATTAGTCAATATTCGTGGCTTACAAGAGTGGAAAAAGTGTCAAAAACTGAAATTTTGTCAATTTCAAGGGCACATAACTCAGATTGTAACAGTGTGATCAAGTTGAAAATTACACATAAGACAGATCTTGTTGTCAACAAGATTCCTTCCAAGTATCATCTTGATTGGTTAACATTTGTGGTTGTTAGAGTGAAAACAAAGTCGAAAATGGCAATTTTGACAAATTCAAGGGCACATAACTTATGATGTAATATTCCGATCAAACTGAAAATTACACCCAGGCAGCATATAATGCTTATATATATTCCGTCCAAGTTTTGTCTTGATTGGTCAATATTTGTAGATTTTAGAGTAACAAGTATCTGGTGTTGTATGCAACACATAAAGTCCCCTACCGGCTTCACATTGACTCAATATGGTAATCAATAATAGATTAAGTTGCAGGATCCATTTTTTGCCATATTTTCACTATTTCCGTTACCATAGCAACCACACTTTTCGTCAAAGAACAAAGATAAAATGATGTGCATAATCTACACATTGCCATCTAGTCATATACCAAGTCTCATCAAATAGAGGTTTGTCAAAGAGTTATTCCCCTTGCGAAACTCTTCACAAAGAAAATTAAAAATGTACTTCCAGTGTTCTTGAGGGGGCACTATTTACTCCCGGTAAATTATCGCTCTATTTTGTTTGTAGAATACACGTTTAAAAACTAAGTTTATTTACACATTTAAGCATGATGATACATCGAATTGTGTGCGAGATGAATCACTTATACTCCAAGATGTCAAAATTGGTCAAAATTGAAAATAAATAGATGTACTTCATCATTTCTATCGGTTTCTTTTTTATCCCTATTGTCATATTCCCATAATGACCACGAAGCCCGTTCACTTGTCTGCGCATACATTTTGATGGGATGAATAGTCGGTATATGTCGACTCCTATATCAAATATAAATTTTAAAATCTTGTTATTACAGCTTATATCAAACTGCAGTTACGAGGTTTTGCAATAACACCGGCGATTGGCATATTCCAACATAATAGTCTTAACCATTCAGTCAACGACATTTCGTTTTTAAGAACATTGTAACAACGAATCATCAAATCAACTTTTACGATGTTTTTGCCATTAAAGGCGATTTTTGCAGAGAAATTTTACCCTTTCTCCAACGACTGAAGGCTGGCACAATTTTCAAAATGTGTTACGGGCTATAAAATTGTTGATTTCTAAAGTAAAACATGAAATGTTATAGCACCACCGAGGGGTTCATTTACCTTTCCCAAAGACAAGGCTATCACGTCCTCGAAAGTAATAGCCTACGAAAACTTAAATGTCAAAGGGGAAAAAGTTGCTGACCAGTGTTGTCTTTCTCCCTAAATATATCGTGGGTTATTTATTATACAGTTTCTGTTGTCAGTAATAGTAATGTCGTGTTCAACTGTATTCGATCAGAACAGTCTCAATATTTGCTGTCTTGGAAATAGTTAAACAAGTTTTAAAAAATGAATAAATTACACTACAGGATGTGGGGCATTTGATCCCCCCGAAACGACTCTGGATCCGCCACTATGAATAAACCCCACTTGGTATTATGCATAATATTTGCTAAGCCTGTCCCTGACTCGTGAAAACATTCTGACAAAAGAATAAAACGGTGATGGTAAGCATTTCCCCTTAATTTGCTTCAGCGTTATAAAAGATGGTGTTTGATTGATGACCGATCGGCCCCTGTTCTAACGAGCCTTCTTTTTTTTTTCTTTTTTTTCCTCGAGATTTAATATTCGCATTGGCTAGTTTCTTTGGAACATATCGGCGAGGAAAGGGTTTTGGAATGACAGTTTTTTTGTTGCTGTTGAAAAGCCGATAACGTTGATTGTGATATACTGATAAGGCGATATTAAAGTAATGTACCGACGAGACTGTCAAACGCGTGATATACCAGTAGGCCTATCTGCAAAACCCTTTGCATAGACAATACTGATCCCATCAATATTGGCAATCGAAATGTACTTTTACCTTTAATCAAGCTGTAAAAATGATAATTTTGGACACCAATCAAAGATATGTGACAAATCAGACGAAATTGTCATTGAACGGAATTCGAAGGAAAAAAAATCGAACAACCGAAATTAATAGCAATACGGTAGTGAGACAGATCATCGGTATCATTATTGGAAGAGACGAAAATGACCACAAAGAAATATCATTCTTAAATTTATCAATTTAATGTTCGATTTATAATAAAATTGAAGATGACTGTGGCGGAGAGATCTTGTTCGCGGGCGGAAAACCCCCGGGGGAACCCATAGCCTTGCTGGCTGCAGCTAACATAATATTAAGCAAGTAGGACCCAAACCACATGTGGCGCCACCACATGCCCCTACTGCACCCCAACACCCATTGGGGTAATGCATTGAGGGAACCCTGGTCCTACAACCAACCCACCCACCCACAGTACAAACCCATGTGGGAGGGGCTCAACAAACCGTCCAAAAAGTCCATACCATATTTGGACGGCAAGGAGTCAACGTATCGACTGCAAGCCAGCACACGCTCTAAAGTATACACAGCCTTGACAATTTCATACAACATATCATGGTACCCCCAGGAATTTTCCGCCACACGAACTTGTTCGCCCCAAAATTCCTACATTATAAATACTGACAAAATTAATAGTCTGGCCAGTTAGAGTTTCTCCAAAACACTAGTTATGTTTAACAACAGCATATCATAGCCTACATCGGAGAGATGTATTCCATCATTAAAGTACATTCCCGGGGTCTGTACATTAATATCCTCATGCTTAACAAAATGTCCACCTTTGGCTACCATGAAACGACGGATGCAATTATTAAAATGTTTCCTCTTTTTATCAATTTTGTTATGCGGGATGACTGTGTGCCCCCATGATATCCTGGGCAACAGTTCAGAGAAGATGAATTTCGTATTAGGTAAGTTTTCCATCCAGAAACAAATATCATCACGCACTTTATGTTCCAGTTCGCAGCCTGTTAAGGAAGTGAGATCATTGGATCCCAAGTGGATGATCAAAATCTTTGGTGGACTGGAATGTAAACACTGCATTTGTAATACTGTGTTGAATTCAGACCAATGCATCCCTCTCCGGCTAATCCATTTAACACTTGTTATAGAGCTGCACCCTAAGTTTGACTGGATACGCCGGAATTTCAGACGTTTCTCAAGCCAGTGGACGTAGGAATTACCAATGAACCACACATCTGAAATATACTTGGTCAATGTTATTATACAGAATGACAAACAAAAATGTTGCATCAAACTACATGTATTATCTATGATACATTTGTACACCTGTACTATGAATAATATAAAATAAAATCTAATAAAAGTCAGCAAGAAACGAATTTTGTCAACACACCCCGTAAATTATCATTACCCTTGGATAAATTCAGCATTGATAGAAGCTTGCATGCATTAGTATGTTGTAACTTTGAAGCGAAATTCAATTGCGACAAAAGTTAAGTGCGAATATAATGTAAAAAGGCATTTGATGACCATCTCCCTAACTGTTTGATTTTCTCGTAAGAGACACCTTGTTCTGCAAGCCATGTGGCTGCTCCTATCCTGAAAGAATGGCTTTTATAACCTCTTGGTGACATATCCAGATTTATGAGACATTTTGAAATAACTGCACCAAATTGATAACGCGTAAGAGGGGAGCCATTACTATGACAGAACAAGTGATTTGAAGATTTTGGCTTGATCGACAAGTAATTGAGTATGGCTTGTATTGGACACACAGTCGAATTTTCTAGTGGATAAATCATGACAATTTCCGGCTTGCCGGCTTGGTTGGCTTTAGATTTACGTAGTTGTATTTTTAGTGAATGAATCCTACTGGAACGATAAGTAAATTGTATGTCAGATACTTGTAGTTGTCTGACGGGGTCATCAGGAGAGGTACATACCAACTCTCCTGCCCGAAATAAACCAAAAAATGCTATCGAATAAACTGCCTTAAAAAGTTTAGCTTCGTAACTCGAAAAACATGTTGTGTCTAATACGCTCACAATCCTTGTCAACACATCAAGTGTGATAGGCATTCTAGTGTCTTTGGAAGGGTTCAAACGACGGTAGCCCTCAAGAAGCTTTTTGCAACGAAAGTTGTTGCAGGGATTTTGCAAATTATTTAACTTATGATAGAAACCAATGGCTGCAATGAAAGTGGATGAGGATTTTGAAGAGTAGTTCTGGTGATGTAAGAAGGCAATGAAATACTCCAAATGCAACAACGGGACTGGCCATTCGTTTTTAAGCCCATTACTACTTCTAAATTCAGTAAATTTCTTAATAGCATTCTTATACACTTTATGTGTGTTCATTGATATGCTTGCTTGAATTAACTTCATAGAGTGTTGTCTAAGATAGTCCAAAGGTAGGCTGGGATGGTCCGTGGTTCTGGGTTGGCCTGTGGGGCTAGCTGTTTGAACCGCTCCATCTGAAATCGGGATAAACTGTCAGCAGTCTGGTTTTCACAACCAGGCAAGAATTCTGCCTTAAAATTAATATTAAATTTGAGGCAGTGTAGTGTAAAAGATCTCACAAGAACCATAATTTTGTCTGATTTACTTGTTTGGCTATTGATAATGTTGACAACCGACTGATTGTCACATTTAAACAAAACCTTTTTATTCCTCATCTTTTCTCCCCAGATGTGAACAGCAACTAAAATGGGGAAATACTCGAGAAGCGTGATATCTTTTGTAAGGCCCGAATCGTGCCATTCAATTGGCCATTCTCCTATTGCCCACTCCCTCATAAAAGTTGCCCCAAAGCCGTGACCGACTGCAGCAGAACTGTCTGTATAAAGGCAAATATCAGAATTGGAAGTCCAGAATTTTTCATGGAACATTGAGACCCCATTAAAGGAATTTAGAAATTCTAACCACATTATTAGGTCTTGTCTCATCCCTTTTTTAACCCGGATGTGATGGTATGATTTGGTGACCCCACAAGTTGCATTTATGAGTCTCCTACAAAATGGGCGACCAGGAACCACTGCCCGACAGAGAAAATTAAGGGACCCTATCAAAGATTGCAATTCTCTTAACTTAACTGATTTTTTATGTGTTAACACTTCTTTAATAAGGTCAATTAATTGTGCTACTTTTGAGAGTGGTATTCTGACTTGCATTAGAATAGAATCTAGCTCAAGCCCCAAAAAGATAAGAACAGGTGTAGGCCATACTGTTTTTTCCTCTGCTACAGGGATACCAAGTTTCTGACAACAATTAAAAAAGGTCTGCAATAAAAGAAAACAATCGTTTGAACCCCCTTTACCACCGAAAATGAAATCATCTAAGTAATGATCCAGATCCCCTAGACTGCAGTTTTTACGCACAATCCATTGTAATGCACATGCAAATTTCTCAAAAATTGCACATGAAATACTAGCACCAAAAGGCAGCATCCGATCATAAAAAAAGAAACCGCCATGACTGAAACCAACAAGTGGATAATCTTCTTGTGCGAGTGGTATCAAGCGAAAGGCTGATCTGATGTCTGCTTTGGCCAGGAGTGCCCCAGGGCCCAATTTGTGAATCATCTTAACAGCATTATCAAATTTTGAGTAATGAACTGAGCAGAGTTTGGGGTCAATATTGTCGTTTACCGATTCCCCCGGGGGGTAAGATAAATGATGGATTAGTCTAAATTCGTTAGGTTCCTTTTTGGGGACTAAACCAATTGGTGACATTTTGAAATTTGGAAAGGGAATAGAAGAAAAAGGTCCAGCTACCCTGCCTGTTGAAATTTCCTTATTAACCTTTTCCCAAACTATGGAAGGATTTTCAGTTGCAGATTTTAAATTTTTGCATGTTTGCAAAGTCCTGGGACCTGTATAACACAGGGAAAAACCATGTTTGAACCCATTTAACAAATATTGGGTCAAATTATTGTCATAACCTAATAATTCCTCTTGCAAAGCAAAATATTTTATTGGCGTGACACCAAGGCCGTAGCCAACAGTTTGAGTTTGAACATTATTTGCGAAAATTTGAGTTCTTCGGGCATTTAATCTGTGTGTGCTCCCCTTTGCAGACGGAACAAACATGCGCATACTTGCAATTGAAAAACCGACAACCTCTGACTGAATTGAAATCATAGCAAACAGCTTTGTTGCGATTATTTGCAGAGAAGCTAGCATTGTTCTTGGATGTTAAGGTTTGATTTGGTGTAGTGGACAGGCACATAGCTTTAAGCCAGAGGTCGGCACAGATTTTGCCCCATGGCATTGGGGATACAGCTTGCCGCAGCCGGAAATTTTCGTCATATGTTTTCCACCAATCGTTTGTGTGATTCCTAGCCGCTGCTTCTCTTATGGTTGACATGTATTGAATCAGGTCACCCGCCATTTCCGGACGTTTCTTGATGACAATATACATGTATATCAAAAAAGCGTCCGTCCACTCACGGATATTGGCCACACGCTTGGGGCTTTTTGGCAGCAACTGGAGGGTGCCCTGTTCAGTCACCGTAAGGTTTGATTCCTTATTTGCATGCTCATTAGGCTCCCGGCGAAGAAGAGAGGCTAAATTTACAAATTCCCCTTTCCAGATTTTGATGCATACTTCCGGGGGGATATGCATTGCAATGTCATCATCCGCTAGACGCATAGCCTCTGCAGGGACGGTAAAGTTAGCTGCAGGTAAAGGTGGAAGAAAATTATTTAAATTGGCGAAGGGATTGATACCCGAATCGGGTTCGTCCGACGCCAGGACGACCCGTTCACTTTCAGACTCGGCGGCTTGAGTTTTCCTCCTCGTTTCTGGACCCGCCTCGGTCCCCGGCCGATCGTAAGGTTTGGCCTTTTTGCTTCTGCGGTTTGGCATCGTTAGCAGTGCTGAAAACGTGGACAAAAGACGATTTTTTGGTGCAAATTCAGATTTTTTTTCAAGCCCGCGAATGGAGACGGTGCAGCGTGAGAATCACTTGTATCTGCGTAATTTACTCGACAACCCCCCCTCCAAACACAAACGTCATTTTCGACCAATAAACTGGACTATTTGTTAGAAATAGTCTGTTTTATTTTAAAACCAAATAATGATCAATAATGCTAAACATCCCAGTCGGAGCGCAATTTAAGCATTAATTTTACTGATCAGGTTCCGTATTTTTCGAATAAGAAGGGAAACGAACGTATTCATTTGGCCTTTATTTTGAATTTAATAGTGTCTTAACCCATAATCAAACGGCAATTTTTAGACTATTCCAAAATCAAAAATGATGCAGACGACAATTTGAAGTGAATGAAATTTTGATTTTTTTGGTATATTCATGCATAAAACATTGTGGTAATTGAAGAAATTGCTTGTCACAAGCAATTTCTTCATTTCCCACGATGTTTTCCAAAGCCATTATTTTGTGGGGAGTCAAAAGGAGTCACTGTGTGGTAATGGGTTAATAAAAGTCAGTTTTTTTTACCCCAGAACAGAAATCAACTTAAGTTTCGATACCGTTTTGATGATATGATATATTAGGCCTATAGGCTATAGCCTAATTATGAAATTTTATAGCTCACGGATGAATAGTGGGATTTGGCTCGAGAAAATGCGAAGAGTAGGTATTTTAAGATTTCGAAATCATGCGGAATGCAGTATTTTCCATACGATATTTGCACTTTTAAATGATAATTCAGTTTTGAACAGGATCCTTATGGTGAACTGATTTGTATATAAATATTTCAACAGACCATTATATATCTTCTTTTCCAAAATTTTAATCCAATACGGAGTCAATCTAGAATTTTTTGTGGAGTTTTCTCGTTATTTCCGTACCTCAAAATCTTCTTCGGCCTTTGAATGACGGACATAATACATGTAGTTATAAATGAATAATACTTACTTCGGAAAATATCTCAATCACATTGGAGGGACTGGGGATTTCGCAGAGTGATAATTGTCGTCGATTTCTCTTTGTAACTCTAGAAACTATGGTTGAGCTATGTTCGGCCGCTTCTAGAGTCTTGGTCTATTCCGACGATTTTTTGCTCGTTTTAGATTGTCTGGTGGGTTTCTTCGTCAAAATACTTGGTATATTTCTATTTGGTACATAGACAGGATTGTTATCAGTTCTATCTGGCTTTCCCAAAATAAAGTGGCATCCACAAACTTTCACGTTATTTGTAAGTGTTTTTAAACTCAAGTTATGTCTACCCGACGCATGAATCCATCGCATTTTAATGCCGATGTTTTTGGAAAAGTGAAGAATCTACAATTATTTGAGAGTTTATTCCGTCTATGATCACACCCATACACGCAACAATGATCGTGCCCGCCCATTTTTTCGATTTAACGAATCACAATTGCAGATTAATCCGTCACGCTTATTATCCCATTATCGACTTGCCCCCTCGAGGGAAACAGGTAAATAAATTACGGCTTGTGCGCATGCGCGTTATTTGCTTGACAAACCCCTATTAGCTTGCTTACTTATTAACTTATCGCAGGATCCAATATTTTTTGCCATATTTTCACTATTTCCGTAACCATAGCAACAACAATTTTAGTCTAAAAACAAAAATAAAATGATGTGCATAATCTACACATTGCCATATAGTCATATACCAAGTCTCATCAAACTAGCTTGCTTAGTTATTATCTTATCGCAGGATCCCATTTTTGGCCATATTTTCACTATTTCTGTAACCATAGCAACCTCAATTTAAGTCGAAAAACAAAAATGAAATGATGTGCATTATCTACACATTGCCATCTAGTCATATACCAACTTTCATCAAAAACGCTTGCTTAGTTATTAAGTTATCGCGGGATCCAGATTTGAGCGGACGGACGGATGGACAGACAGACGGACGGACAGACGGACAGATGGACGGACGGACGGACGGACAGACGGAGGGCAAACCTATAGTCCCCTCCGGTGTGAACACCGGTAGGGGACTAAAAATAAAGTCAAAACCAGCAAAATAGAGCCGAAAATGGCAATTTTTGGCAATTTCAAGGGCACAAAACTCATGCTATAAAA
The DNA here is from genome assembly GCA_963680895.1 of Fragum sueziense. Lineage (NCBI taxonomy): Eukaryota > Metazoa > Mollusca > Bivalvia > Cardiida > Cardiidae > Fragum > Fragum sueziense. Next base: position 386,110 of record OY804606.1, read on the forward strand.
TTCAGATCAAGCTGGAAATTTTACCAAGGCAAGATCTTATGGTCAGCATCATTTTGTTTAAGTTTTGTCTTGTTTAGTCAACATTTGTAGTTGCTAGAGTGAAAACAAAGTCAAAATACAGCCGAAAATGGCAATTCTGTCAATTTCAAGGGCACATAACTCATGATGTAAAATTCAGATCAAGCTGAAAATTTACCAAGGCAAGATCTTGTAGTCAGCATCATTTTGTCAACGTTTTGTCTTGATTGTTCAATATTTGTAGATTTTAGAAGAAAACTAAAGTCAAAACCTGCTATTTTTGACATTCAAAGGCAGATAACTCAGGTTATTCTGATTCAATCCATATTCTTTGAAGGAATCGGAGAGAGGGTCACCGAAGGATCATTCCTGTCAAGTTTGGTTGAAATCCATCCTGTAGTTTTTGAGAAGAAGATTTTTAAAGAAAAAGTTTACGGATGCACGCACGCACAACGGACAAACCGCCATGACAATAGCCCGCTGGCCTCAAAGGCCAGTGGGGCTAAAAATTCCCTAGGGATTATCTCAGAGAATTCACATGAGAAGTTTCATCAGATTTGGTCCAAATTGAAATCTGGCTGTGGACGGATGAACGGACACGCCAACATTTCAGGATTAAGTGTTTTTTTAGCTCACCTGAGCACAAGGTGCTCAAGTGAGCTATTGTGATCACCTTTTGTCCGTCGTCCGTCCGTCGTCCGTCGTGCGTCGTCTGTCAACAATTTCTTTAAATGACATCTCCTCCTAAACTACTGGGCCAATTTCAACCAAACTTGGCAGGAATGTTCCTTAGGTGACCCCCTTTCAGAATTGCTAAAAGAATTGAAATCCATAAAAAACTCTGGTTGCCATGGCACCAGAAAAGGAGAAATTTGACTGAATCTCAATACTATCTTTGAACGATATCTCCTCCTAAATTACCTGGCAAATTTCAACCAAGCTTGGCAGGAATGTTCCTTAGGTGACCCCCTTTCAGAATTGCTAAAAGAATTGAAATCCATAAAAAACTCTGGTTGCCATGGCAACAGAAAAGGAGAAATTTGACTGAATCTCAATACTGTCTTTGAACGACATCTTCTTCTAAACTACCAGGCCAATTTCAACCAAACTTGGCAAAAATATTTCTTAGGAGGTCCTCTTTCAGAATTGCTAAAAGAATTGAAATTGACTAAAAACTCTGGTTGCCATGGCACCAGAAAAGGAGAAATTTGACTAATTCTCAATAATTTCGTTGAACAACATCTCCTCCTAAACTACTTGGCCAATTTCAAACAAACTTGGCAGAAATATTTCTTACGAGGTTCCTTTTAAAAATTGCTAAAAGAATTGAAATCCTTTAAAAGCTGTGGTAGCCATGGCAACAGAAAAGGAGATTTTCCACCAAATCTCAATGACATCGTTGAACGATATCTCCTCCTAAACTAACAGGCTAATTTCCACCAAACTAGGCAGAAATATTCCTTAGGAGGTCACATTTAAAAAATTGCTAACAGTATTGCAATTTATAAAAAAAACCAACTCTGGTTGCCATGGCAACAGAAAAAGAGAAATTACACGAAATTTGTCAGAAGCAATTTCTCCATAACCGCAGAGTCAAATTTGACAAAACTTAATATTTGCATTACTTATGATATTGCTAAAAGGTACTTTTCTTTGCTTTTCAAAACCTTGTCACAGAAAAAGGGGACTTCTTGTAAAAATCTGCTTATCAGGGGCATAGCATCTACATTTATGCATGGATTTAAAAAAATGTATGGGTAAATGTGTTCTTAATCATGAGTAGATGTTCTTTTTGAAATATATATTTAGGTATGTTCAAGGTCATAGATCTAGGTCAATTTGTTAATTTCTGTTTGTTTGTCAGTCTGTATGTTTTATTTTAATTCCGTCTCTCCAAAGCAATTTCTCCATAACCACATAGCCGAATTGGATGAAACTTCATATTTAAGTTACATATGATATTGCACTAAGGTAGTTTTCTGGGTTTTATATGGTTTGAAATCACATAGCGGCGTTTATATTATCTTTGACCCTTTATTGCGTTACCTGTAAGAAATCTGATCTGTTATAAAACCCCATCTCAGGTGAGCGACCTAGGGCCAACGGCCCTCTTGTTCTTTGATCTTTATGAGGAAAAGTGCCACATATAATGGCATGGTTTAAGTGGAATTGTTCTTATTTCTTACAAATTATGGACGTATTGAACCACATAAACCACCAGACGTTGGCCCGGACGGACACATGGACAGATGGACAGACAGTGTGGCGACTATATGCTCCACGGAAATTTTTTCGGGGAAAATTGCCGTCTGGTAATGGGTTATATTTTCATACTCTTACCTTACAGAGAACTTGAAACTGTTTGTCATTACCTGCACCCACCATTATGTAGCCATCTTCTGTGGAAAAAGCCTGCAAACATTATGTGAAATAGTGAAATCTCTATGTTTAGGATAAATAGCTTTAATTAACACCCTATTTTGATAGCCTTTGCATGATCAAAAAATATGAATATTGATCAAAACGAAACTCAAACTTGTTCTGTAACTCATAGGTATGCACTCATACAAAAAATCAGCACAATACCTGCCAGCATTAAGAAAGAAGTTTGGAAAACTGATTGACAAGACTGACAGATGGACAAAGAGACGGACAGAGAGAGTGCAAACCTTAGTCCCCTTCAGCTTCACCTGTAGAGAACTAATTCAGCAAAAATACTTGGAGGTTCACAATCAAAATTTTCCTCTTTTACCTAAATGTTTGCCCATTTTTATTATTAGGTGGATCAAAAAGCGTACTTGTTTGAGAAATGGTAAAAGAATGTTGTTTTACCTGATATGGTACTATACTGGGATGTGCTGTACCCCACCTAGATGCTTCCAGTCCATTATTAAGATAGTTAGATGCTATATTGACCAGAGATGCTACCTGAAAAACAAACACTCAACTCGTTTACAAGATTCCAAGTACAAGGCAGTCACTCTTGTGGATTATTTATTTGCCTCCTAACTCAAAACCATGGTAAAATAACAATAGACCATGATAGAAAATTGATTATTTCTTAAACAAACAACCAACACCGGATAGATGACGGTCCTTTCACAGTCACACCCACCATGTACAATAACCAAACAAATAATAGATAGATAAAAGCCCCTACCTGTGTAGAGAGTAGATTACAGTCTATATGTTGACCTAGACCTGTCTTGTTTCTATCCAGTAAAGCTGCCAACACAGAACCATACGCATACAGACCAGTAGAGAGATCTGTCATAGCCACACCCACTTTACATGGCTCACCATCCTGATTAGAGAAACAAGATGTTTTCTTTGATAATAAATAGTATACTGAATTCAAAATTGACATTTACAAACTACCGTGAAATAAACTAATCAAAATTAACACTAATTTAACCCTTTCCAAAATGGCAAAACATTGTGGCAATTTAATCTGAAAGCTCTTGAGGACAAAAGGATGAGTGTCAATAAGGCCCTTTCCGTGACCCAACCCGATTTTCTTCATTTTCGCCACACATGACCACTAACATATTGACCTTATGTAGGCAAAGTATCAACTTGAACAGAGGCTTGGTTTGGAAGATATATTAAATCAAAGTGGGTGGGGTAAGTCACCCACTAGGCCATTAGATGGTAATCAATTTATTATACAGTTTTACTAACAATTCATAACTTGAAAACTGCTGATGCAGTGAAATATATGTGTATTGCACTTTCAATATATGTTGTTGTTTATTGTATTGGATGCCATGTACAGGAGAAAAGGGGCATTAAACATGTTTATGATTTTTTAGGATTTTTGGATGGGCTAACTTTACGAGAAACCACAACAGGCTTTTATTTCTGATTTTATTTGATTTATCTTTTTGGTGGTGAATGAAGATATATTACCGTAATTTGTAATATGAAAATTTAGAAAATGGCTTTTGTATTTTCTGAATTACCTGCCCTTGATTTCTTGATTTAAAATGCCAAAAAATATAAAAGTACTATTTCGTTTCTGAACCAAGCATTTCTGTATAAATCACCATAAAATACCAATATGAGGACGATATTAGTCTTATATACACAAAAACATCAGATAAAGAGGTTGCAATTGTTATCTTAAAAGAGTGGGTGGGGTAATATACTCAAAAATTACGCATGAAACAGACAGGAATTTTTCATAGTTAGAATTGCTTGCATAGCATCCTAAATGCGTGGTAACGTTGTTATTAGCTCATCTGAGCACAAAATGTTCAAGTTGAGCTATTTCAATCGCTTTTTGTTTGTTGTCTGTATGTCTATCTGCCCATCTGTCTGTTCTTAATTTGGTTTTTACACTCTAGCATCCGCAAATATGAGCCAATTATGACCAAACTTTCTCAAAATAAGTATAGCCATTAGTTCTCTTAGGAGTCCGATTATGGGCCGGATCAAACAAAAAGGTCCAGAGTTGTCTACCTTTGCATGTCAAAAATAACTAATTTTGACATTGTTTCTACTAAAGCTTCTACATTTATTGTCCAATCGAGATGAAAATTAGTCACAATATTGGGTACCATAAGTGCTCGAATGACATCCATTTTCAGTCTGATCGGATCAGAAAATTACCAGTTTCAACTTTGTTTTCACTCAAATTGTGTCTAATACAAGGGCGGATAACTGAACAAGTCTTACCCTAATTATGTTGATATTCTCACTTCTACAAGTTCTTATAGTCACAAACACTTTGTCAAAATTTCATTTTGATTGGTCTACATTTGTGGTTATTAAGTATAAAACAAAGTCGAAAACTGCAATTTTGTCAAATTCAAGGGCAGTCAACTTCGTAAATTGTTGTCCGATTGTGCTAAAATTTGAACTCATTCAAGATCTTAAAGTGACCAACATTGTGTCGAAGGTTTGTGTTGATTGGTCCGTATTTGTGTTTGTTATAGTAAAAAGAGTTGAAAACAGCATTTTTTTCAAATTCAAGGGCACATAACTTGCGAATTTCAGATTCGATCTTACAGAAATTAAAATTCATTATAGCTTATATAGTAACCAACTATGTTTCTAATTTTTATCTTGATTGGTAGATAAATGTAGATGCTAGAGTGGAAACAATGTCAAATCTAATTATTGTTGACGTGCAAGGGCAGATAACTCTGAAGTTTTTTATTTCAAACCGGCCCATATTCGAACTTCTAAGAGAACTTATGGCCATACTTGTTTTGATAAAGTTTGCTAAAGATTGGCTTATATTTGAGGATGCTAGAGTGTAAAAACCAAATCAAGAACAGACAGATGGGCAGATAGACAGACAGACGACGAACAAAAAGCGATCGAAATAGTTCAACTTAAGTATTTTGTGCTCAGATGAGCTAATAACAAAGGTACCATCCATTTAAGATGCTATGCAAGCAATTCTGACTATGAAAAATTCCTGTCTGTTTCACGCCTAATTTTGGAGTATATTACCCCACCCACTCTGCTGGGATAACAATTGCAACCTCTTTATCTGATGTTTTTGTGTACATAAGGCTCCTATCGTCCTCATATTGGTATTTTATGGTGATTTATACAGAAATGTTTGGTTTAGAAACGAAATAGTACTTTTATAATTTTTGGCATTTTTAATCAAGAAATCAAGGGCAAGTAATTCAGAAAATACAAAAGCCATTTTGAAAATTTTCATATTACAAATTACGGTAATATATCTTCATTCACCACCAAAAAGATAAATCAAATAAAATCAGAAATAAAAGCCTGTTGTGGTTTTTCGTAAAGTTAGCCCATCCAAAAATCCTAAAAATTCATAAACATGTTTAATGCCCCTTTTCTCTTGTACATGGCATCCAATGCAATAAACAACAACATATATTGAAAGTGCAATACACATATATTTCACTGCATCAGCAATTTTCAAGTTATAAATTGTTAGAAAAACTGTATAATAAATTGATTACCATCTAATGGCCTAGTGGGTGACTTACCCCACCCACTTTGATTTAATATATCTTCCAAACCAAGCCTCTGTTCAAGTTGATACTTTGCCTACATAAGGTCAATATGTTAGTGGTCATGTGTGGCGAAAATGAAGAAAATCGGGTTGGGTCACGGAAAGAGCCTTATTGACACTCATCCTTTATGTTGTAAAAGATATAATTAATGCAAATTATTGCCTAAAAAGTGTGTTTTTGGGCCGTTATCGACATTGAATAACGAGTAGAAACCGGTCCGATATCGTGAAAACCGGTCTATATTCAGTGCGATATCGGACCGGCTTTGCACTCAAATATCCTCGATCGGGGATTTGTTGTGAGTGCTTCAGAAAATTGAAAATAAAGCCGAAATTTTGTCATTTCCCTTTTCCGCGATGTAAATTCTTGTAAGACCCCATTTCCAGTTTACATCCCAATAAATAAACTAGGTCTCCCAGTGTAACCATATCTGATGACGTAATAATTATAGTGACGTAGGTTTAATTCTTGGAATCAAAAAGTAAACAAACGGGCAGCTGACAGATTTTAAACTAAAAGTGTATTTCGTGGACATGGAAGGATAGAAATTAGAATTGAGTGGTTGTGGTCTAGGTCAAATGTGGTGGTAAGCCTATGTGTTTCTTGTTCTTCTTTTAGTTACTGCAATATTTCCTTTACAACTTTGTTTTTATTGAAATGAACGAATGTCTGAAACGAACCAAACGGTCCAGAGATCTACCTTGGAAATTCCGACCTTTTAATTTATTACTCGCACTGAAATGAACGTTAGGATATCCGGAGCATGTTTCCAAAAGAAAACTAAGTCGAATATTGTTAGGATTTCGCCAACCCAAATGAAGATTATGTCAGTAAAAATGCGATGAAACTTGACTATATAGCTACACGATGAAAATCGAACGGCCCGTCTAGTGGATATCGCACTTACTCGATATATGTCGAGTCGAATGCCGGAAAACTCTGGTATCTGTCGGTGTAAATGTGGATAAATTTTCACTAAGTTTTTTAGTTATTCGTCTTATTTTATTACATTTCTTTGCAAATTATTCATATTTTATGCAATAATAGCGTCAATTCACGTTTTTTCGGTCGTTAACATTCTCAGAGGCCCACAAAATGGGTTATCGCCTTCGACCTCCGGTCTCAGGCGATAACGCATTTTTTGGGCCTCTGAGAATGTTAACGACCTCAAAAACGTGAATTAACCCTATAATACAACATAGAAAATACAACAAACAAACCAATCCATGGGCTGATTCCAATAAACCGGTACCCCCTAAACTTTGATTACTGGGACATGATCGCATAATACCCAGTCCTTCTGGCATATAGTCTTGTATGTCCATAAAAAGCCTATTAACTCATTACCAAACAGACATACATACAGACAGGGGTATAAAGACTATTTATACGCACCTGTGGACCAGTAATATGAGTTAAGCCACCTGTACCAGCCACAATCACATCATATCCTGCCCTCTTGGCATAGGGTCCTGTCTGTCCATAACCTGTATCAGAGAAATAATTATTATGTAGATGTAACTAGTCACAAAATGACAGAGAGGTAAATAGACAGACAAGTGAGACAGACAGAGCAATGAATCAAGCTCCAAGCTACAATCACATCACAGAACCTATTATGTTTGCATATTGACATGATTGAGTTTAACCATGCTAATAAAGGTAACGCTCAATCATGTCAATCTGCAAACACAATACCATAAGTGTTTAAAATGCTGTAGTTTTATGCTGTAGTTCTCACAGTTTCAAATATCGTCGGTGTAAATGCAAAACCTCGTATGTCGATTCTTGCGAATTCCAAAGTACAAACTTGTGTGCCCAGTTAAGACAATTCTTGCAGGTTTGGAGATATTTTAACTGATCAGTATTAATGGCATATTATTTGTGAACAATATGTCCAAATTTCAAGTAAAACATTTCACGTTCGGAAAAGTTATTACACTTTTTCCCCTCCCCTTTAACATTTTCCGAAATCGAGATACGAGGTTTTGCATTTACAACGACGATATGTAACTGTCAATATTTTCTCTTCTGTCTGTCTGTTACAATCTATCCATCAATCATTGTTTACTACATTTTACTTTGAAATGATCCACCTCTGTTATTATGAAAGCAAATCAAGTCTAGTCTTGGGCCTTGATCTTGTCACCATATAATCATCATTTACACATATTACTGTCAGAGTAGTGAATCTTTGATTAGATGCTAATATCACGTCACAAAAACATGTGCAAATTTTGTGAGCAATACCTGTAGCAGAAAAAAAAGTTATCACAAATATATGACAGTTGCACATAAAAACTTAATCAGTAATTTGTAAGTCCACATAGGGTAAAAATTTCACTAAATTAAATATCAATGTAATGAATCTTTGCGTAGTGGCTGATATCATGGTCACAGAAACAAGTGCAAAGTTTGAAAGCAATACCTGTAGCAGAAAAAAGTCAACATAAATATATGACAACAGCACATAAAAACTTACCCGAGAATTTCTAAGACCAAAAGGACAAAAACTCCACTAAACAAGAGCCGTCAGAGACGGACAATGCTCCCCGAATAAGGCATTGTCACAATAAATAAATGCCATGCAGTCAGCTAATATAAAGCTAACAAATGTTAAGCCCCCTTTTTCCATGACATATTTTTTATACGCAAATTTTAAATAATTTATTGTCAAGGGCATCTCATTTGCTACTCAAATATGAAATTTCATCAAATTCTGACCATTAGACTAGGAGAAATTAGAGAATAACTGTATTTGACCTTAAGTCCCCTTTTCCCATGACGAGGCCTCAAATCCAAAAACTCGGAAAAGTACATCGGCATTATTTCATAGGAAGTTCACATGGTAAGTTTCATTTGATTTGGCCCAAGGGTTATGGAGAAATCACTTCGGACGGACGGACGGACGGACGGACGGACGGACGGACGGAATGACGGACGGACAGGACGGACGGACGGACGGACAGACAAAGCGGCGACTATATGCTCTCCCTTCGGGGAGCATAATTAAATGTTAGAGTAATGAGTCATTTCCTAGAGGCTGATAATGTGGTCACAGAGGCATGTGCAAAATTTCAGAGGAATAACATAGTAGATACAGATTTGACAATTGCACGCAAAAACTTATCCAAAACATTACGCAGACGTTAACACTTACGAAGGCGCTTGGGTGTCTGAAATAGCTTCCCCTTTTTCTACGAATAGTCACATTAGAAATAGAGCGACACTATTGGAATAGCCCAATTTTTTTATGTTTGGGTTATACCTAATGTTGATACATGGGTTGGATGCACAGAGACACAAATAAAGAACACACAGACCTGTGATAGAGCAGTATATAAGTTGAGGAGCTATGAGAGACAGTTGCTCATACCCTAGTCCTAGTTCAGACAGACCAACAGACAGACACACAGACAGACCGACAGACACACAGACAGACACACAGACAGACAGACAGACAGACAAACAGACAGACACTCAGACAGACAGACCTGTGATAGAGCAGTATAGAAGTTGTGGAGCTATGAGAGATAGTTGCTCATACCCTAGTCCTAGTTCAGACAGCTTGCCAGGTATGTAGTTCTCCAGTAGAATGTCACTCTTACATGCTAACTGAAACATACATGTATATAATATATAACATACAGACAGTTGCTCATACCCTAGTCCTAGTTCAGACAACTTGCCAGGTATGTAGTTCTCCAGTAAAATGTCACTCTTACATGCTAACTGAAACATACATGTATATAATATATAACATACAGACAGTTGCTCATACCCTAGTCCTAGTTCAGACAACTTGCCAGGTATGTAGTTCTCCAGTAGAATGTCACTCTTACATGCTAACTGAAACATACATGTATATAATATATAACAGACAGACAGTTGCTCATACCCTAGTCCTAGTTCAGACAACTTGCCAGGTATGTAGTTCTCCAGTAAAATGTCACTCTTACATGCTAACTGAAACATACATGTATATAATATATAACAGACAGACAGTTGCTCATACCCTAGTCCTAGTTCAGACAACTTGCCAGGTATATAGTTCTCCAGTAAAATGTCACTCTTACATGCTAACTGAAACATACATGTATATAATATATAACAGACAGACAGTTGCTCATACCCTAATCCTAGTTCAGACAACTTGCCAGGTATATAGTTCTCCAGTAAAATGTCACTCTTACATGCTAACTGAAACATACATGGATGAAGTTTAACACTACCTTAACAAACTACCTTTTTAGTGATCCAAAATGAAAGGAGCTGCAGATGACAGAAGTTTTGCTTTGCATATTGATTGGGTACATGATGATTTTCTAAAAACAACATCATTAAAAGAGCATGCATATCATACACATAATAGAAACATATGAATTCAGATGAAAATTTCAAAAAGAAATGACATTATTTTTACTTTAAAATCAATAAGGCCAATAATACTGCATTAGATCACAAAAACTTTCAGTTTTTATAAACAAGAGGACCATGATGGTCCTATATCGCTCACCTGAACCGAAATGATATGAGCAACACTTATGTTCAATTCAATTGATATTTATGACTTTAAGACTGAATATGAACTTATGGTCAATAACGTTGTGAAAATCAAACTCATCCGAGCTCTTATGGTGCCAAGTATTGTTTTCTTTTTAAAATAATTGTAGATTCTAGAGTGTAAACAAGGTCGAAAACACCCAAAAATGACAATTTTATCAAATTCAAGGGCACATAACTCTCATTTATCTGGTCAGATCAGACTGAAAATCAAACTCATATGAGATCTTATGGTCTCCAACATTGAATCCAAGATTTGTCTTCTATGAGTAATAATTGTAGATTCTAGAGTGTAAACAAGTTCAAAAACAGTCAAAAACAGCAAATTTATCAAATTCAAGGGCACTTAACTCTTGACTTTCTGATCACATCAGACTGAAAATCATACTCATCCAAGATCTTATGGTCCACAGCATTGTGTCCAAGTTTTGTCTTAATTGATCAATGATTATAGATTCTAGAGAGTAAACAAGGTCGAAAACAGCCGAAAACAGCAATTTTGTCAAATTCAAGGGCACATAACTCTCGACATTCTGATCAGATCAGACTGAAAATCAAATTCATCAAAGATCTTATGCTACCCAACATTGTGTCTAAGTTTTGTCTTGATTGATAAATAATTGTAGATTCTAGAGTGTAAACAAGGTCGAAAACAGCCAAAAACGGCAATTTGCCCTTTCAAGGGCGCATAACTCTCACATTTCTAGTCAGATCAGAATGAAAATCTAACTCACTCGAGATCTTATAGTCCCCAACACTATGTCCAAGATTTGTCTTGACTGATTATTAATTCTAGATTCTAGAGGGTAAACAATGTCGAAAACAATTTTGTCAAATTCAAGGGCACATAACTCTCGACCTTTTGATCGGATCAGACTGAAAATCAAACTAATCCAAGATCTTATGGTCCCCAACATTGTGTCCAAGTTTTCCCTTGATTTATTAATAATTGTAGATTCTAGAGTGTAAACAAGGTCGAAAACACCCAAAAATGTCAATTTTGCCCAATTCAAGGGCACATAACTCTCATATTTCTGGTCAGATCAGAATGAAAATCGTTCTCATCCTAGATCTTATAGTTCCCAACATTGTGTCCAAGTTTTGTCTTGATTGATTAATAATTGTAGATTCTAGTGGTTAAACAAGGTCGAAAATAGCCGAGAACGGCAATTTTGTCAAATTCAAGGGCACATAACTCTTGACTTTCTGATCAGATCAGACTGAAAAATTGTCTTGATTGGTCAATAATTGTAGACTCTAGAGTGTAAACAAGGTCGAAAACAGCCAAAAATGTCAATTTTGCCCAATTGAAGGGCACATAACTCTCATATTTCTGGTCAGATCAGAATGAAAATCAAACTCATTTGAGATCTTATGGTCTCCAACATTATGTCCAAGTTTTGTCTTGATTGATCCATAATTGTAGATGCTAGAGTGTAAACAAACTTAAAAACAGCATTTTTTGACATTCAAGGGCAGATAACTCCGCACTTTCTGGTCCGATCAGGCCCATAATCAAACTTGTCCGAGAACTTATAATCCTACTTGTTTTGGCCAAGTCTGATCAAGATTGCCTAACTTTTGTGGATGCTAGAGTGTAAACACCCCAAATGTTGACGGACGGACGGACGCCGGACAAAAAGTGACCACAATAACTCACCTCGAGCACTTCGTGCTCAGGTGAGCTAAAAATGGATAGATCTAGTTTTTCCCAATACATTATCCAGAAGCATTGAATATTTTCAATTGTTTTTTAAAGATTGTTTCAGCCAATTCTGAAAGCTTTTTTCATTCTTTGATAACCTGTTGAGCAAATCAGCTGCAGCATTAATTTGCATTTTTTATAGAATTATACTGACCTGCTTAATAAGTTGCTGTCCCCTCGGATCTCTAATATTTATACAAACACTCTGAAAAGCATAAGTTTTGACTATCAAAAGCAATACTATGAGTCTGGTCTAAGTTAAAAACTGGTACGAATAGCAAAACACACTCAAATACATACAATGATACATTTGTTTTAACACATTACCACACAATGGCTCTTTTTGACTCCCAACAAGATAATGGATTTGGAAAACATTATGGAAAATGAAGAAATTGCTTGTCAATTTCTACATTTCCCAAAATATTTTCTACGCTAAGAGACCCAAAAATGTAAAATTTCATTCAATTTAAATTGTTGTCTGCAACATCTTTGAATTTGGAACAGTCTACAATTTTGCCGTTTGGTAATGGGTTAAGAAAACATTGGAAGAAATTTAAGATAAACAGGTGGAGTTACAGCTAAGAAAGGGGTAAAGGCATTTCATTTTCTTTAATTCAAATCAAAACCCTTTTTGTGGGTACTCAATTGAATCGTCTCATCCCACAGTCTTAAAATGTTTTTGCTACTGTCAGTCCCTCTGTCTGACACTAATTTTATTCTGTAATGTAGTGAATGATAGTCTGGTCTGACACAATTCTATTTGGTCTGACACATTACCTGTACTGTCAAACTGAATGTCTGACAACGATTTCTGGTTCTTTGACATGTCAGGGTAAAGCACATTTTAATGTATTATAGCGTACATCATAACATCATCTCAATACAATAATTATCATTACCTCACCTTTTTATTTCTGTTGACAGACAAGAAGTATGCAGATTCTGACCCACAAAATGGAGGACCCCAGGATCTTGTATCATCCCCATCTCCTAGTAAAGACAAGAGCCATCACAGACAGGTTATGCTACCCGAATAAATGTTTGTCACATAAAAATTATGATCAGCAGAGTTATGGTTCTTGTGCACTGTATGAAATTTGAAGATGCTAGCTTATACTGTTTAGGAGATATTGCCCATACAAATTTTCAAAGCAAAAAAAGATGTATTTGTGAAACAAAAATGGCCGAAATGGCCAGTGCTTAGTTTTTGGATGGACAGATGAATGGGCAGGCAGATGGACAGACAGATGGATACGAGTAAAACAATCTGCCCTGGATATTTCGATACATGGGCAAAACAAGAGGACCCTGAAGGCCCTAAATCGCTCACCTGAGTAATGTTTTAATAATGCCAAATAACTTTGCATATGTTACGCATTGTGGTCCCAGAGAAGAATTTGGCCATGTAGTTTAGGAGGAGATGTCGTTTACAAAAATTGATGAGTTTTATGACATTTCCCATTTTCTGACGCCACAGCAACCAGAGTTTTTCATGGATTTCAATTATTTTAGCAATTTTCATAAGGGACCACCCAAGGAACATTTCAGCCAAATTTGGTTGATTTTAATCCAGACGTTAAGGAGGAGATGTCGTTTAAAGAAGTTGTTAAGTTTTTGTGAAATTTTCCATTTTCCGATGCCGCGGCAACCAGAGTTTTTCATGGATTTCAATTCTTTTAGCAATTCTTATAAGGGACTACCCAAGGAACATTTCTGCCAAGTTTGGTTGATTTTAACCCAGGGGTTAAGGAGGAGATGTTGTTTAAAGAAGTTGTTAAGTTTTTGTGAAATTTACCATTTTCCGATGTCAAGGCAACCAGAGTTTTTCATGGATTTCAATTCTTTTAGCACTTTTTATAAGGGGCCACCCAAGGAACATTTCTGCCAAGTTTGGTTGATTTTGACCCAGAAGTTAAGGAGTTGAATTTTTGTGAAATTCCCCATTTTCCGATGCCACGGCAACCAGAGTTTTTCATGGATTTTTAATTCTTTTAGCAATTTTTATAAGGGACTACCCAAGGAACATTTCTGCCTAGTTTGGTTGATTTTGACCCAGCAGTTAAGGAGGAGATGTCGTTTAAAGAAATTGTTGAGCTTTTGTGAAATTTCCCATTTTCCGATGCCACGGCAACCAGAGTTTTTCATAGATTTCAATTCTTTTAGCAATTCTTATAAGGGACCACCCAAGGAACATTTCTGCCAAGTTTGGTTGATTTTGACTCAAAAGTTCAGGAGGAGATGTCGTTTAAAGAAATTTTTTAACTTTTGTGAAATTTCCCATTTTCCGATGCCACGGCAACCAGAGTTTTTCATGGATTTCAATTATTTTAGCAATTTTTATAAAGAACCACGCAAAGAACATTTCTGTTAAGTTTGGTTGATTTTGACCCAGTAGTTTAGGAGGAGATGTCGTTTAAAGAAATTGTTGAGCTTTTGTGAAATTTCCCATTTTCCGATGCCACGGCAACCAGAGTTTTTCATTGATTTCAATTATTTTAGCAATTTCTATAAAGGACCACCCAAGGAACATTTCTGCCATGTTTGGTTGATTTTGACCCAGTAGTTTAGGAGGATATGTCGTTTAAAGAAATTGTTGAGCTTTTGTGAAATTTCCCATTTTCCGATGCCACGGCAACCAGAGTTTTTCATGGATTTCAATTCTTTTAGCAATTTTTATAAGGGACCACCCAAGGAACATTTCTGCCAAGTTTGGTTGATTTCAACCTAGTAGTTTAGGAGGAGATGTCGTTTAAAGAAATTGTTGACGCCGTGACGGCCAGACGGACAGATGGACGCCGGACATTGATAGATCACAATACCTCACCTTGAGCACTTCGTGCTCAGGTGAGCTAAAAACAAGGGGCAAATAGTTACTTGCATATACCGTTTTGGAGATGTTGCCTTGAAAAACCAAGAGGGCCGTTGGCCCTAGGTCGCTCACCTGAGATGGGGTTTTATAACAGATCAGATTTTTTACAGGTAATGCAATAAGGGGTCAAAGATCATATGAACGCCGCTATGCGATTTCAAACCATAGAAAACCCAGAAAACTACCTTAGTGCAATATCATATGTAACTCAAATATGAAGTTTCATCCACTTCGGCTATGTGGTTATGGAGAAATTGCTTTGGACAGATGGAATTAAAATAAAACATATACAGACTGACAAACAAACAGAAATTTACAAATTGACCTAGATCTATGACCTTGAACCTACCTAAATATATATTTCAAATAGAACATCTATTCATGATAAAGAACACATTTACCCATACATTTTTTTTAAATCCATGCATAAATGTAGATGCTATGCCCCTGATAAGCAGGAATAAGTCCCCTTTTTCTGTGACAAGGTTTTATATTGAAAAGCAAAGAAAAGTACCTCTTAGCAATATCATAAGCAATGCAAATATTAAGTTTTGTCAAATTTGGCTCTGTGGTTATTGAGAAATTGCTTCTGACAGATTTCGTGTAATTTCTCTTTTTCTGTTGCCATGGCAACCAGAGGTTTTTTCTATAAATTGCAATTCTGTTAGCAATTTTTTAAATGTGACCTCCTAAGGAAAATTTGTACCTAGTTTGGTGGAAATTAGCCTGTTAGTTTAGGAGAAGATATCATTCAACGATGTCATTGATGGAAAATCTCCTTTTCTGTTGCCATGGCTACCAGAGCTTTTAAAGGATTTCAATTCCTTTGGCAATTTTTAAAAGGAACCTCCTCAGAAATATTTCAGCCAAGTTTGGTTGAAAATGGCCAAGTAGTTTAGGAGGAGATGTTGTTCAAAGAAATTATTGAGAATTAGTCGAATTTCTCCTTTTCTGGTGCCATGGCAACCAGAGTTTTTAGTCAATTTCAATTCTTTTAGCAATTCTTAAAGAAGACCTCCTAAGGAATATTTTGCCAAGTTTAGTTGAAATTGGCCTGGTAGTTTAGGAGGAGATGTCGTTCAAAGATAGTATTGAGATTCAGTCAAATTTCTCCTTTTCTGTTGCCATGGCAACCAGAGTTTTTTATGGATTTCAATTCTTTTAGCAATTCTGAAAGGGGGTCATCTAAGAAACATTCCTGCCAAGTTTGGTTGAAATTGGCCTGGTAGTTTAGGAGGAGATGTCGTTCAAAGCTAGTATTGAGATTCATTCAAATTTCTCCTTTTCGGTCGCCAGGGTAACCAGTTTTTTATGGATTTCAATTCTTTTAGCAATTCTGAAAGGGGGTCACCTAATAAACATTCCTGCCAAGTTTGGTTGTAATTGGCCCAGTAGTTTAGGAGGAGATGTTGTTCAAAGATAGTATTGAGATTCATTCAAATTTCTCCTTTTCTGTTGCCATGACAACCAGAGTTTTTTATGGATTTCATTTTTTAGCCATTCTGAAAGGGGGTCACCTAAGGAACATTCCTGTCAAGTTTGGTTGAAATTGGCCAGGTAGTTTCCGAGGAGATGTTGTTCAAAAATAGTATTGAGATTTATTCAAATTTCTCCTTTCCAATTGCCATGGCAACCAGACTTTTTTATGGATTTCAATTCTTTTAGCAATTCTGAAAGGGGGTCACCTAGGGAACATTCCTGCCAAGTTTGGTTGAAATTAGCCTGGTAGTTTAGGAGGAGATGTCATTCAAAGACAGTATTGAGATTCAGTCAAATTTCTCCTTTTCTGGTGCCATGGCAACCAGAGTTTTTCATGGATTTCAATTCTTTTAGCAATTCTGAAAGGGGGTCACCTAAGGAACATTCCTGCCAAGTTTGGTAGAAATTGGCTCTTTAGTTTAGGAGGAGATATCATTCAAAGATAGTTTTGAGATTCAGTCAAATTTCTCCTTTTCTGTTGCCATGGCAACCAGAGTTTTTTATGGATTTCAATTCTTTTAGCAATTCTGAAAGGGGGTCACCTAAGGAACATTCCTGCCAAGTTTGGTTGAAATTGGCCAAGTAGTTTAAGAGGAGATGTCATTTAAAGAAATTGTTGACGGATGACGTATGACGCACGGACGCCGGACAAAAGGTGATCACAATAGCTCACTTGAGCACCTTGTGCTCAGGTGAGCTAATAATCCAGGCGCCTACACACACAGACAAAGCATAAAGGCATGAACAAACAACACTCAAGCGAAATATTTTAAACATTTATGATGAGCTAACCACATTATTACATTTGACAGCAACTCTTTATCTTCAACAGCAGAAAAAAATTAGTGCCTACCTGGTTTTTCTACTTTAATAACCTCTGCTCCCAAATCACCAAGTATCATTGAACAGTAGGGTCCAGCCAAAACTCTACAAATTTAAAGGTAAAATTCATTTTACATTATGAAACAATTTTGACAAATAAACAATTAAAGCTAGTGGAAACTGATGGAAAGACAATTTTCTTGAAACTTTAACAAATCCTTCAATATACAATACCTGATTTAACCCTTTCCCAAACGACACAATTTTGGGGTTGTCCGATTTGAAAACTGCCACAAACGACAAAATGGATGTTAATTAAAATATGATTTGCAGAAAATATTGAAACAAAAGGAGAAACTGCTGGTTATCAGAAGTTTCTTCTTTTGTCTCAATGTTTTCCCAAGCCATATATCTAGTAAGGACGTCAAAACCAGGTCTTGTTTGGGAAAGGGTTAAACATATCTCATACAGAATGCTTCCGAAAGCATGGGCGCAAATACTCTCCAGAGCCAAGGCCTATTGATTAAATCATCAAACTACGACCTCTGCAGTTTTTGATATATCAACCGACTATTTGGTTGTCATAGTCTAATTATTGCATACAATTTGAATGATCAAATCAAAATCGTTCAGTCTTTACTCACACGCGCGGTCATTCATGTAAACAGTGATAACATCTAACAGATTAACCTATGAATTGTGCTCTGCATAATTACGTCGTTTCTATTTTTGGCTGATGATTGTAATTTGAGACGTCAGCCTATCAAAATCTGTATCAAAAAATTCAAATGTTTTGATGTATGCAGTCAATAATTGGATAACGAAATCCCGCCAAGCCCCGAGATTAGACGTTAAATACCCCAGTGGGAACAAA
The DNA here is from genome assembly GCA_963680895.1 of Fragum sueziense. Lineage (NCBI taxonomy): Eukaryota > Metazoa > Mollusca > Bivalvia > Cardiida > Cardiidae > Fragum > Fragum sueziense. The sequence continues at coordinate 404,445 of OY804606.1, forward strand.
GTATCATTTCATCATAGTTTACGAAGAGGAAATGTACTTTGTTGTAAGAAAGTAGGGCCCTAAAGAAAACTAGAACTATTGCAAAGTGGATAAATACCTTCCCCCCCCCCCCCCTGACTAGTGCTTTGCCACTGAAAAAATTGTAATAGATGAAATGATTCTTGAGTTAAAGTATGGAAAAGGATTTTAAACAATGTCAAATTTTGATCTTGACCTTTGAACTTAGTGACCACAAAACTATAGGGCAACGTCTTGCATCAAGGTCAACAAATTTGTAAAGTTTCATGGTCCTATGTCAAAGGGTTGTTGAGTAAGAGTGTGGAAACTGATTTAAAACAAAGTTCAATTGTGACTTTGACCTTCATTACCCCAAAACAATAGGGCACCTCCTTGGATAAAGGGTAACGACTGTCTAAAATTTCATGATCCTAGGTCTAACAGATCTTGACTTAGAGTGCAGAAACAGATTTTAAACAAAGTCAAATTGTGACCTTGACCTTTGATCCAAAGCAAATAGGGCACCTCCTTGGGTCAAGCGCAACAACTGTTTAGAGATTTATGGTCCTAGGTCAAACGGTTTTTGAGTTAGAGCACAGACACAAACAAGAGTTGTCCGCGGACAACGTAGCTCGCCTATACAAAAGCATGTCACAAAAAAAGCAGTTCAAGGTCAAAGGTCAAGGTCACTAGGTCAAAGGTCAAGGTCACTAGGTCAAAGGTAATGGTCTCAAGGTCAAGGTCATGACATGAGGTATCCATATCTGAAATATCAAGGCTCTATCTGTAATAGTGCATGAGATATAGGCCAGGTTAAAGTTTTTTAAAAGTAGGTCAAACTCCAAGGTCAAGGTCACTAGGTCAAAGGTCATGGTCCCAAATGAAAGGTCTTGGCAGGAGGTATACATGTGTGAAGTATCAAGGCTGTATCTCAAATAGTGCCTGAGATATAGACCAGGTTAAAGTTTTTGAAGACGCGACGCCGACGCTGACACTAGGGCTGTGACATTAGCTCCCCGGACATAGTCCCGGCTCGCTAAAAAGTCGACAGACGGATGGATGAATGGACTGATGGATGGACGGACAGATAGACAGACATGGTGAAACCAACATACCTCCCTGTACTTTGTAGGTGGGGGTACAACAAGTACTTCACAGAGCAGCATATATACATATTGTTTACAATGTCCAGTTAATAATGCAGCTATTCATATATGTGTCATGTATATATTAGAGAGTTACAATTTATTTAACAAAGTGTAGTCCAGATGACTTAAAGGCCTGATCGGCCTGGGTGTTCAAAAAATTCACAAATCACTATAAAAATGAATTCTTATCTTATCTTATACACCCAAGATAGCCTGATCAGTGAAATTAGGCAAAAATTATCTTCAGATTGAAACTGTAGCATTACGTAACTAAGAATTGTAAACAAACTGACAAGATGGAACAAGAGTGCCATGGTCACAATATACGCCGCCCCAGGGACTAAGTTTTAAGGGGGCATAACTCAGGCAAAAATCAATGAACCATAAAATCCTTCCTTCATGCACATCTACCAATTGAGGTGATAATATTGACCAAGTTTCAAGAAGATCAAGCCAGAAACTTAGGAGGAGTTGCGTTGACAAGAAAAGTGGACGGACGTACAGACGGACGGACGGACGGACAGACGGAGAAGATGACGCCACATATACGTCCGCCTCCGGCGGCGTATAAAAACAGACAGGCCGATGACCAAAGTAACAACAAAATATGACACTTATATATGTAAGTTATATTTCTGGAACTTAAAAAGGAAAACATATATAACCCTTTCTAAATCAGCAAAGCTTTAGACTGGTCCAATTTGAAAGCTGCTGCAGACAACAAAATGGGATGTTGATAATGATATAATTTTGTGAACAATACAACACAGAAAATATTTGGACAAAATGAGCATTTCCTTCTTTTACCTCAATGTTATCCCAATCCTTTCCTACTGGGGACGTCAAAAGTTGAAAACTAAGTCTTGTTTTGGAGAAGAGTTAACCCTTTCCCAGACAAGACCTTGTTTTGACATCCTCTGTAGGAATGGCTTTTGAAAACATCCAGGCAAGAGAAGAAAATGCTGATAATCAGCATTTTCTCCTTTTGCCTCATCATTTTCTGTGCTATAATTTACATAAATTACATTACATCTTTATTCACATTTATTTTGTCGTCTGCAGGCCCTTCCAAATTGGACCATATCAAAATTTTGTCATTTGGAGAAGAGTTAACCCATGACTCATTTTTACTCCCAACATGAAAATGACTTTAAAACATTATGGAAAATTAATAAATTGCTTGTGACAAGGAATTTCTTCATTTCCCACAATATTTTCTATGCAAAAAAACCCAAACAAATGTACTTTTTCATTAACTTTAAATTGTCTTCTGCATCATCTTTGAAGATGGACCGGTCCAAAATTTTGTCATTTGGAGAAGTGTTAATGTACCTGGTAAGATCAAGGATGCGTATCCCATCTAGAGGTCCTTTATTTTTCCTGGCATCTGTTGTACAGTATAGTCGTCTCACAAATCTTACTGAAAATAGAAACATGTCTAACTTTACAAATCTTACTGAAAATAGAAACAAGTCTAACTTTACAAATCTTGCTGAAAATAGAAACAAGTCTAACTTTACAAATCTTACTGAAAATAGAAACAAGTCTAACTCATGATTGATAATAATTCAGATATAACTATGTTCAACAGAATTCAACAGAAATCTGAAATAGATTAACTCTTAAACCTTTCCCAAACAATATTAAATAGCTAAATCTTTAACAATTGCAATTGAAAGCAGAAGGATTAAGTCCACAAAGTAAATGACAATAATTCTTTTGCCTCAAGGTTTCCCCAAGCTTTATCAATTAGAAAAGTCAAAACCAGGCCTTGTTATGGAAAGGTTTAACGCTTTCCCAAATAAGATCTGGTTTTGACGTCCAAGAAAAATCAGCTTGGGAAAACATTGAAGCAAAAGAAGAAAATGCTGATAATCAGCATTTTCTCCTTTTGCCTCAATGTTTACTATGCTATATCATTCACTAATTTTACCCTTATAAACATACTTTTTGACAGATCTGCAGCAGCTTTCAAATTGGAGCACCCTAAAATTTTGTCATTTGGGAAAGGATTATACCATTATCGGTAGCACTTCATTAATGATTACCTTTATTGTCCAGCTTCAGTAGCCATCTGGTATAACAGTACCTGGAAAACATCCTCCATCCATCAGTTATTCCCCCTTTATCATATTGTTGATTACTTGTTATGAAGATACTGAAATAAATATGAACATTTAATGGCATAAATGCCATGAATAAATTTATTCAGAGGACCTACATGTACAATATACAGCTCACATAATTTTTGCTTATTTTCACACATCATTGCGATTCGATTTCAGGTGGATTCTGGTGGAAAATCGTGATGACTGCGGTAAGCATTAAACCCCCATTAATCTATCTATCTATATACTGCCTACATCCCCTTTCTGTTAAAACTGGCAGGTGATCAAACAATAGATCTATTATAAATCAACTGCATAAAATAATCAAAGGGATAGATCGATATGCAAATTAAATCAGGCCACAGAACGTGGAGACAGTCAGAATTAACAATTCTTGGGTACCTAGTCTCTGGTTTACCGGGCGCAAATCCTGTCCTATCCTATTTTATGTGGTTTAGGTTAGGGTTTGTGTTAAAAATCGAAACTCGTGTAGACAAATTAAATCCAGAAGTGGAATCTGCGACGTAACCATACAGATACAGATACAGAAAAAAAACTGTCTAGAGCAGGGGAATGGGGGACGGCAGTCCCCCAATGGGCCCCCTCATAATTAGCCCAAGCTAAAGTAAAATATTTATTGCGCCCGGTAAACCAGAGGTGCGCCCGATTTGTGGTGCATCGAATTATGACAAAGAGATGGGAATTTTAGATCAAGCAATTTGTACAGTCTTCATTCAGGTCGGGGTACGAAGTATTTAGGTACGAATCGTCTGAATTTTTATACATGCTGCCAGGTCAAATTTTAGGCCGTAGAAACATAAAAGCTTATCCTCAAAATTCTACATTCTTTCCCTCTTAAAAGATACCTTTATAAATGACGCTGTGCTCAGACGTTGTGCTCTTCTGACCGCTGATTTTAATGAAGTCTCGAAATAATTTTCACAAAGTTTGTTGTTTGGGATCTGTGACGGGCAAAGCTCCGCCCCTTTTTCCTGGCCCAGCCTTCTTCTTAGATTGGGGAACTTCCGATAGACTGGGTTACTTCCCCTAGATCTATCGATCGGATACACTGATTCATTATTTAATTGGTTGTAATTGATTAATAAATTGGTTGTGATTGATTGATTGATTGATTGATTGATTGATTGATTGATTGATTGATTGATTGATTGATTGATCGATCGATCGATCGATCGATCGATCGATTGATTGTTTGATTGATTTGATTTGATTTGATTTGATTTGATTTGATTTGATTTGATTTGATTTGATTTGATTTTGATTTGATTTGATTTGATTTGATTTGATTTGATTTGATTTGATTTGATTTGATTTGATTTGATTTGATTGATTTGATTGACCGATTGATTGATTGATTGATTGATTGATTGATTGATTGATTGATTGATTGATTGATTGATCGATCGATCGATCGATCGATTGATCGATTCATTGTGGCAATTTGAACGGAAATGTAAGTTCGATCGAACAGAGATCTATAAAAGACGTTAAGTAAAAAGGTAGCCTGCCCCTAATGAGATTCATCCTCGGAAACCACAGCGGTCATAGCTCACGCTCATGTAGCGTAGCTATGACCGCGGGGTTTCCGAGGATGAATGAGATTCCTCTGACGTCAGAATTTTTCGTGCGACGTCGTTAGCATCTGTTACGTATTCGAACCTATTCTGGCGACGCCGTAAAAAAATTCGGCGGTGGCACGTTCCACGGTCGAATGTTTACGACGTCTTACGAATAATACCGAATGGTTCGCGTGAAATTCGTTTGGGGTGGAATACCAAACACTGAATGCGCATCTTCGGCCTTATTCGTGCCTACGGAGATTGGCGAGGAATATTCTAATAAAACGGCCGTTTCTATTTTCTAGATAGAGTCTAGTACAATAACAAAATTACATTGGTCATCCCCAGTGGCGGATCCAGAGGGGGTTCGGGAGGTTCAAACGAACCCCCTCGATAGCCTGATTATTCCATTTTCATGCAGAAATTCAGTCAAAATTGTGTAACACTTGTAAAACGAACCCCCCTTTTGTAAAAACGAACCCCCCTCACAGAAATCTTGGATCCGGTACTGGTCATCCCCAAAGTTTGTTGTCGTAGGTTAAATTTGATCGCCGCTTTTCTTCAAAAACCTCGTATCTTCTTCTTATTTGAAGCTCAAATTAAGAGGCTTTGGGGGCGTAAAATACCGGTATATTCTATTCACCAAGATATGATTTGTTTAAAAAGCATTTTATTCGGTTCAACGTCCGTTTGCTTAGAAAACCTCGCAATTACAGTAATAAATAAGGTGTAGTTACGAGTTTTTGAAATAAAGGAGGGGTTTCTATAAGGCCATTTTCCTGGGACCTAAATTTTCCAATGAAATTTTTACCACAGATAGATACATAAAAGGGACGTGTTTTGCCGAAAAGTATGAATCGAACGGATCTTTGGTTTGGTGTATATTGTATATTGAAAGTGGGTGGGGTAATTCTTTTCAGGCGCTACCCAATGTCCTTATAAATCAATTTTCTATCTAAATGTAAATAATTGGCGAATTTTTTTAAAACATTATGTTTTGTATATGAGCCCATGTTAAGATGACATTAAATCCATTGGCTTGCTTATTATAAATATTAAAATATTTGGAATTTTATGTAATTTTTCAATTTTTTGTATATTTTCATCTCCCAACTTTGGGCAAAACATCAACACGTTTTTATAAAGCGACATAATGGAATAATATTTTAGGTGAGAACTTGTTAATAAATTGTTATTGCAAAATTATGAGGATTTTTTGATAGCTAGTCGGGTAAATGAGTTACGGGCCCTTGAATGCACGAAAACCCATGACAAATTGTGGAATAAACAACAAAATACATTTTTTCTGACTTTCTTTCGTGCAGAAAGGCAGAAATGTTTAATTTGCTTAAATTATAGCTGGCCTCAGCAAGCAGTACTACAAATAAGCTATTGCGGTCAGTTTCGTCTGTTGTCCGTCCGTCTGTCTGTCTGCCCGTCCATAATATCAGATTTACACACTAGAATCCACAAATATTATCCGATTTTCACCAAACTTTGTCAAAATGTGTATGGTCATTAGCCCTTGTGTTGGATTAATTTTGGACAGAATTGCTGCAGAAAGTGCTGAGTTATGTGCCCTTGAATGTCAAAAAATGCCATTTTTGACAATTTTTGCATTCAAAAATTTTCAAATATTACCCAATCAAATGCAAATCCAAGTGAAAATGTTTGCATTTATAATATCTTGGGTGAGTGTGATTTTCGTGCAGATCGAAATCACGAGTTTTGAGTTATCCGCCCTTGAATTTGGCAAAATTGCTATTTTTGACTTCATTTTCTCTTTAGCATCCACCAATATGTAAAACATGAAATTAAAACTTGGACAAATTGTTGATGTCCATTAGATCTTTTATGGGTTAAAGTTTTGGCATCATTTGAAATGCTTTTCCCAAGTTATCTGCCCTTGAATTAGGCAAATTTGTGTGTTTTCGTGCAAATATAGGGCTAATACGGCAATTTTGTTAAATTCAAGGGCGGATTACTCAGGATAAACATTTTCAATCTGGCTGAAATTCTTACACGTCTTATATATTATAAACAGAAATAATTTGTCCTCTATCGGTCTTAATTGCTCCATGTTTGTGGGTGCTAAAGGGAAAATAAAGCCGAAAAATGCATTTTTGTCAAATTCAAGGGCGGATAACTCAAAATATACGTTTACAATCAGGATGAAAATCACACTCACCCAAGATATTATAAATGCAAACATTTTCACTTGGTTTTGCATTTGATTGGGTAATATTTGAAAATTTTTGAATGCAAAAATTGTCAAAAATAGCATTTTTTGACATTCAAGGGCACATAACTCAGCACTTTCTGCAGCAATTCTGTCCAAAATTAATCCAACACAAGGGCTAATGACCATACACATTTTGACAAAGTTTGGTGAAAATCGGATAATATTTGTGGATTTTAGAGTGTAAACCTGATATTATGGACGGGCAGACAGACAGACGGACGGACAACAGACGAAACTGACCGCAATAGCTTATTTGTAGTACTGTCTGCTGAGGCCAGCTATAATTTAAGCAAATTAAACATTTCTGCCTTTCTGCACGAAAGAAAGTCAGAAAAAATGTATTTTGTTATTTATTCCACAATTTGTCATGGGTTTTCGTGCATTCAAGGGCCCGTAACTCATTTACCCGACTAGCTATCAAAAAATCCTCATAATTTTGCAATAACAATTTATTAACAAGTTCTCACCTAAAATATTATTCCATTATGTCGCTTTATAAAAACGTGTTGATGTTTTGCCCAAAGTTGGGAGATGAAAATATACAAAAAATTGAAAAATTACATAAAATTCCAAATATTTTGATATTTAAGATAAGCAAGCCAATGGATTTAATGTCATCTTAACATGGGCTCATATACAAAGCATAATGTTTTTTAAAAAAATCGCCAATTATTTACATTTAGATAGAAAATTGATTTATAAGGACCTTGGGTAGCGCCTGAAAAGAATTACCCCACCCACTTTCAATATACAATATACACCAAACCAAAGGTCCGTTCGATTCATACTTTTCGGCAAAACACGTCCCCTTTATGTATCTATCTGTGGTAAAAATTTCATTGGAAAATTTAGGTCCCAGGAAAATGGCCTTATGGAAACCCCTCCTTTGGCGACAAGTTGAAACAATTTCCTGCAGTTTTTGATGACAATTTTAAAGCGCTGTGATCAGCTTTGTTTCGCTAATGGAACACAACGTTCGATGTATTTGTATAGCAAATTCCATGTCAATATTTTCTGAATCATATTCCGATTGGAAGGAAATCCTTTCATGCTAAAATAAATGAATTGGAATATTGATAAATGGCCCTCGTGGTACCTCGGCCTTACACGGATGCTGATTAGCCGGCTTCTGTAACCAGTCTGATCGGAATCTGTGTTCTTCTGTAGAGTCTTTATCTTCAATCAGACCATGTGTATGCACGAGCTCATCTAGTCATGTTGTTCTCAAAAACAATTATTCAAGGTTCGGCCTCTGGTGAGATTATACAAAGAATGAGATATACAAAAGATCGATACTCACTTTTATGTATAGTTTGAACATACCTTTTTATACCGCGAGACGAATTGAACAAAAAAAAAGCTATTGCTTTGCTTTGAAAATCTCAATTTATCTTTTTTTCCGAAAACAAGACCCGGTTTTGAAGTCCCTAAAAGAACAGGCTTGTCAGAAAACATCGATAAAAAAAGAAAAAAAGGAAAAGAAAATGATGACAATCAGTAATTTCTCCTCTTGTGTCAAAATGTTTTGTGCAATAGTGCACAAACAATGTCTCCATACATACTGACACCAAATCATAATTTTGGAACAGTCGAATTCTTTACTGTTTGGGAAAGGGCTAATATATTCGATCAATTACTATGTAAATTTATGATTTTTTTAAATATCTTTTTTATCGATATCAGATCCATAATTGGTATTTTATTTGAAGGTGCAAATTCCAGAATTGTCTTTAGATCAGACGCCGTTCTCCAAATAATATAAGTTTCATAGGCCTACATAATCATTAGGGCATATTTTTTATGTTATGGATAAACTTCTGAAATATTGTTTTATCTGAACCAATTTTTAACAATGATATATTCCAATTTACTGATATAAGCAACAGATATCGATTTCTTTCACACGTGACTGTTAAAACACGTTTTCATATGGACATATTGACTATTCTAGATTTAAAATACTTAAGGTTTGACCATGGATTTTATTTCGAGAAAGCTATATGTGCAACATTTCACATTGTTTATTATAATGTCGGTACCTATATCGTGGGCATACAGCAGACAGGATGTTATTCGATTAAAGAGGGACTTGTTCCAGAACAGCACGCCGCCTTACAATCCTGATTTACGACCGGTCTTTAACCAGAGCCAACATATTCAGGTAAATATTAGCAATGAATTTTGTGCTAAAAATAGACTAGGTTTTTCGTTATGTATTGATAAACCGTTGGTGTTGTTATAAAAATTTCGTAACTACGGCTTATATCAAGCCGTAGTTACGAGATTTTATAACAGCGCCTACGGAATTCCTATCGTTTGTCCGAAATAACGTCACGTTTTGATCTATATAGTGAGCAGAGTATTTACTCGTATTCGATTATAGATGGCTTATATTATTCCAGAACAGCACGCCGCCTTAAAATTCTGATTTACGACCGGTCTTTAATCAGAGCCAACATATTCAGGTAAATCTTTATCTTTATTTCTTTACTGCTTAACATATAAATACAATGTTATAGCAACATACAATACAAACATTTAACAATGAACAGTGTTTATCAGAAGAGCACACGATGTTGGTGTGCAATACAAAATTACGAAATTCCAATTTTTAAGAATGTATCCGGGGGGATTTCTCTAATTAAAGCCAGTGCATTTTGATAAAATGAGAAGTCAGGCATAGTTATTTCGGACAAAGGTTGGACCATGTATAGGCAGAGTCCGTAGCTCTGTCCGATTTAACCAAATCATAATCATACAAGTTTTGACAAAATTGAAAAACTAATGTTTCATTAACAATTCAAAATTCATAACTGTACGTCACCCATTCCAATACAAGTGTATTTTACAACGTTTACATATCATTTTCTATAAATATTTACTATAAACATCTAGTTTGACAAAGAAAACAATGAGTGAAGAGGAGAAATTGCTAATCATAGTAGTTCATCTCTTGTCTCTATGTTTCTTTAAATTACTCTCTTTGAATGAGTCATAATCAATTCTTGTTCTGGAAAGGGTTACTCAATTCCTTGCTAAATTTGCAAAATAGATATATTTAGACATATTTCTTATCACTGAAAATGAATTTGATGACATTAGGTTTACAAATTTTTGAATGGTTGGCCATGTATAGTAGTATTTTTTAATTACTTTGATCTAATAGTTCTAAATTTGGACAGATAAGAAGAAAATGATATTCATTTTCAATTTGGCCTAGATTACAGTTTGTACATTTCCTTTCGTTTCTTGGTAAGTTGTTATGTCGTCCTATTTCAATATTTAATGTATGTGTTGATGTTCTAAATTTAGTAAAGGCGAGTCTATATTTAGGATTTTTTATTACGTCAATGTATTTTTCGATACAGAAAGAATGTTTAAAAAGAGAGTATGTTTCTAATCGGGTCGAATTGTTGATTTCTGTATATCAAGTTTGCTGATAAATGTCTAAAATTCTTTGTTTTATCACTTTGTAATTCATTACATATGTACTTTGGTTTAACCATAAATTAGAAAAGCCCGATTCGTCTAGAATAGTTTTGACTTGATAAGCCCAATTATTACCACCATATATTATTCCATTATCAGCATCTTGTTTTAACATATTGTAGGTTTTAAACAAAATAGATTGATTGTTCAATTTTAGGATTTTTACCCAATATTTGATTACAATTAATTTCCGGTGTATTAACATGGGTATTCTACCTAATTCCCCATATAGTACATTAAGGTTTGTACTACGGTTTAAACACAGAACTCGTCTACAGAATTTACTGAAAATGATCTCGATATCGGGACTTGCTTTATAGCCAAATATTTCAGCGGAATAATTCAGTATCGGTAGCACTAAAGAGTCAAAAAGTTGCAATTGTTGGCTGATCGGAAGTTCTACTTGATTAATGGTAATGAATAGTTTATGTAAAGATAACGATGCATTTTGGGCCATTATTTTTATGCCCCCGATAGGGAGGCATCATAAATTTGACTTGTCCGTCCGTCCGTCCGTCCGTCCGTCCGTCCGTCTGTCCGTCTGTCTGTCCGTCTGTCTGTCCGTCCGTCCGTCATTCCGTCCAAAAACTTTAACATTGGCCATAACTTCCTTATTACTTAACATATTCGCTTCATACTTTACCACAACATTCCTTGGTACATTACCTTTCTGTAGGCACATACTTTGGTGACCTTGACCCCTGGATGACCTTGACCTTGAACATAAAATGGCCATAATTTAAAATCAAAGCGGTGTCGGGGGCATTGTCATCTTACAGTGACAGCTCTTGTTTTAGTTTGTTTCCATTTTCCGTTTTTGAATAAATGTACACCTAGGTAGGCCTACTTAAAAGAGGTAACAATTTCTATTTTCGTATTATATAAAAAGAAATCGTAAGCGGTTGGTCTTCCTTTTTCAAAAATCATAACTTTTGTTTTGTTTACATTTATCTTAAGGTCCCATCTATAACAATAGTTCTCTATATCGTTCAAAATTGATTGATGAGATATCGGGTTTGTTGCGAATACGACTGCGTCGTCTGCAAATAATAGTAGTAATAGCTCTACATCTTCGATACTAAAAATTCCGTCGATATTTGTGTTGATATTTCTTAAAATATCGTTTAAGTAAAAGAGACAGAGAATACTGCTTAAAGGGTCTCCCTGCTTTACACCGATCGTAGACAATATTGGTTCTGATTTTTGTGATTTATAGTAGACTGTTGATTTAATACATGAATACATAGATTGAATTGATTTTATTAGTTTTGTGCTTACATTTGAATCCATTAGTTTTTGCCATAGTAGTATTCTGTTTATTTTGTCAAACATTTTTTCCCAATCTAAGAATGCAGCATATAATTTATTTTTATTTGATAATGTTTTTGTTATAATTGCATGTAAAATAAATATACAGTCTACTGTTGACTTATTTTTCTGAAATCCAAATTGGTTGTCTATAAACACATCGTTTTTATTAGCCCACTTAGTGAGTCTAGTTACTAGCATTTTGGAATAAATTTTGGCAAGTATATTATTGAGAGTAATTCCTCTGAAATTTTTTGCTTCGTTAGTTCCTCCTTTGAATATAGGAATGAGCATGCCTTCATTCCAATTTTCTGGAAATAATCCATCGTTATATACTTTGTTGTAAAATTTTATTAGAAAAGGGGATATTATATCGAACGATTCTTTGAAGATTTCAGCAATCAATTTATCAGTACCGGGACTTTTGCAATTATTTTGAGCAAAAACGGCATTTTTGAGCACGTCAATAGTAAAATTACAATCTAGATCATCATCATTTTTATCATAATCGTTAAGTGGATTCGGTTGTTGATCTGTTTCATTTTGGTCCACGGACCCATATAAGGTATTAAAATGTGTGTACATTTCATCTATTGTTATATTGTTAGGTTCTAACTTGTTTTCTCTGTATTGTTTTTTCACATTTTGCCAAAATTCTTTTGAATTACTTTTTGCTAATTGAGATACACGTTGTCCTTCCCTGATTTTAAATTCTTGTTTCTGTTTTCGTTTGATATTGTTGTATATTCGTTTTGCGCTCATGAAATTTTAGGCCGGTGCGATTTGGCAGCTTCTTCTTCTGGAAGACCACGTCATAGAAGACGTTTGGTCACGTGATAGAAGACGCTTAGAAGTCGGTAGACTAAAAATAAATCGAACATGTCTTGAAAACGGAAGTGGCTTTTCTATCGAAAAGCTCTTCAAAAAGGAGGAAATTAGAATGGCCAGCTCCAATTCGGTAGACTGGGTACCCTTCCTGTTGTACTGATAAAGGCACTTCTTTTTCAAAAACACAAGATTTGTTCTCGTTTTGATCCCAAAATTAATACAAACTAGCTGTAAACAAGCTATTTTCAGTATTTGAGAAAATCTGTACTTTGTAACTAAAGACGCTCTCATGTTGCCGACCACGTGACCTCTTCCGTCTTTCGTCTTCTGCTCAAAAATAGAAGAGCTAGAAGAGCTTCCAGAAATAGAAGAGGACCGTTCGATTTAGTCGGAAGTGCTTGTCACGTGACTCTTCTGCTTTCAGAAGAGATAAAACGAACAGAATTTAAGGTCTTCTTCTTCCGGAAGACCATTTTTGGCCTAAATCGCACGCGGCTTTTCACTGGGCGTCGTTTGGGAAGGGTTCATGTTATTGTTTTACAATTCTATTTATAACTGGCGTATCAAATACAAATTGTTGATTTTGTTGTTCGTTTTTGTGTTGTTTGTTTGTAGTTGTTGTTTCTTTGAGCGTTTGTTTTCGTTACTCACTGTTTTTTGTTCAGTGTTATTGTTATTTTTGGAACTGGTAGAACCGGTTTTGTTGACCTCTAGTAGTAATGGCGATATTTCTTTTCTTTTACCAGTGGTTTTCGCCGATTGTTCTGGTTGTTTTGTTTTGTTCTTGTGCTGAGGCATCGAGGGAATTTAGCTCCAAAGTCCAAATATGCTCCAAATGTTGCACAATAAAGTCCAAATAGTGCACGAATTTTATTTTATTGATTATTTTTTGAGAGCACGATAAACACGTCCATTGTTACCAAAGGGAGAGAACTGATGATAATAGCAATGAATTTTGTGCTTAAAATAGACTAGGTTTATCGTTTTGTATTTATAAACCGTTATGGCTTAATTCATGAACATTTACTTGACTCAAACTTCAGTCAAACTCAACAAAGGACGCCTGAAGTTACTGATTACGCCGTTAGCACGGGATCCCCGGACCAGAAAGACTCAATAACAAAGTAGTATTCACAGTCAATTTCTTTCTTTTCTTTATAGAGGAACTGTTTCTTAACCCTTTTCTTAATTTGTTATAATCTTATACAACCCTTCATACCCGTTTCGTCGAAACATCGCTTGATTCAAGTGATTTTCATAGATACACTATTTTTTTTAGGAAATGTTGTTCATGTCATCATAGATAAATCCGTTGGGCAAAATACGAAATTTTAATCCTCTGACCAATGCTTCTGAAAACTTCAATGGAAAAGAATTATTATGCGGTTTTAAAATACGCGTCTTTTCTTATAATGTTTTCACAAAATAGCCGAATATCACAACTCCACTGATAACGTTAGAATCATTCAATTGAATGTTGATAGCTGTTACAGATGACAAGATATTTGATGCATTTAAAGGAAATGATTGGGTTATAGATCTAGCATAGAAAATATCGATGAAAAGGAGAAACTCCTGATCATCAACAATTTCCTCTTTTCTCTTAAAGTTTTCCGATATCATTTTTGTCTTATTCATAATGTTAGTTGACGCATATTTTGAAATAAGACTTGTCTAAAATTAAACAATTAGAATGAAAATTAAAAATGTGTCAAAAGAAGAAGCGTTTTTGGCATTTTCAAAAATTGTAAATTTTACTTTCATATCACAAAAAACTTGGTATAATGGAAGAATATGTTTCAAAAACACGAATTCCAGCAAATTTTCTTTCAAAAATCCGTAAAATGTAGGAGAAAATAAGCATGAGTTAAGCTCAAGGTCCGACCTTCTTGCCTCGAGAAATCCTAACTTAGTTAAGTCGCTTCGAACCCTCCTTATGTCTTTGAATACCAACCTGTCCTCAAGAGCAAACTCTCATGAAAACATCGTGCTGGCTGCACGATAAAATGTAAGAAACTCGTGCTATTCTATTTGAGGTAACTTCAAATAAGTAAGAGTAAGCTTCATGAATTAAGCCATTAGTGTTGTTATAAAAATTTCGTATCTACGGCTTATATCAAGCCGTAGTTACGAGATTTTATAACAGCACCTACGGAATTCCTATCGTTTGTCCGAAATAACGTCACGTTTTGATCCATAGTGTGCAGGGTATTATTCGATTTAAGAGGGATTTAATTATTCCAGAACAGCACGCCGCCTTAAAATCCTGATTTACGACCGGTCTTTAACCAGAGTCATTATATTCAGGTAAACAATTCATATTCGCCTCGGTATCGTTACACCTCAAATTAATGGCAATGTCCGACCGTAAATTCTGTCTGTCTACAAATGGAAATAAAGGCTTGGATCAAAAGAGAAAGAAACATGCTACTGTAGAAAAGGTAAAAAAGTTTCTATCATTTATACATTAATTAAATTTCAGCTATATGAGCAATAGAATTAGGGCTATTCTACTACACTGTACATAGCCAGGTCATATACGTTATAAATCCCGAATCACTGTTGGAGTAGGCCTACGACAAAAATAGATCACCCGTGCAACATTTTCAGAGGAGGTGTTGATGCAGAGTTGTTAGTGATCGGACCTAGAAAAAATACCTAACCCCCCGGTCCCACTGAGCCCGATTTCCGAAATATTCGTAGTGCCTCGGGAGAACGCATTGTCACCGATTTACTACGACTTTGAGGCGACTTTTTCCGTCCATCCAAAGATGGGGCATATAGACCATTTTGTTCCGTCACCGCAGCTCATCGCTGAGAATATGGAGTATTCGTAGTGCATCGCCGTTATTCGGTGTTCAACGCCGAATTAAACATAGCCAAATAGGCAAAATGTGTTGCCGAATAACCCCGATATACTAACCCGAACAACAACGACTTAGTACGAGGTACACCGATTTTACCACGATTTTTGAAATCGGGAGAAAAATTTGCGCATGTTGAAATTTTTGTCCCGATTTATTTTTGATCCCGATTTGGTGCCGACTTTTATCAGGATGAACTACGAGTCTCCCGAAGTAACCCGATTTCCGGCCGATTTCTAAATTTTCGAAATCGGGATCAAATCGGGCTCAGTGGGACCGGGGGGTAAGATACAAAATAAAATATTAACTTTGTCGCAAGTAATAATCATAGAAATCGGATATTTCGAGGTAATTTGCCAAAGAATTCGACAAAAAGGTTTGTTGTACAATTGAGGTAGTCTACATCTAATGAGAATCGCGCGACGTCAAAATTATTCGGACGAAGTCGAAAACATTCGGGGTGGAACTTTCCATAACCGAATGTTTACGACCGCACCACCTTCGCAAGCCAATGGTAAAATCTACGACGTAACGTCGTTTCTGTATTCACCCTTGGCGTATTTAGCCCGATTTTCCTCGCGTCCTGGAAATCTCGCTGGAACCAATAAGATTGATCGAACAATTCATGACACAGGTCGGGAAAAGGCATCGCATTTACAACTCAAAAGCGCGAAGATGACCGATTTTTCATAAGAATTTCCCCACAATATAGACAGCGATTTTCTATTTATATTCGACGAACTATATATTATACTTGCGACAAATCAACCAAAAAAGCAGCTATTTTTACATAGTCCGTATGGCGAACGCGCGTTCATGGCGTCAACAAAAATGGACGAAATAACGTCAAACGCGTTTAAAACGCGACGTGTGATTGGTTGCTACTCCATAACAACCAGGGGGACAACTGCTAGGGAGCGTTTCGCGATTTCAAGAAAATTGGACTAAATCCGCCAAGGGTGAATTCAAACGTAGGTGGGTTCAACCTTGGCTAGCGAAGATGCGACCGCGGCCGAATAGGTTCGGATACGTAACGACGACACTCGAGAAAATTTGATTTTTTAGGAATTTCAATATGGCCACATTACGGGTATTCTACCTTAATGAAATAGTGAATTTTGATAAGCAGTTACCACCAGTTATCTCACGGTGGATAATCACGTGATACAATATTTTCAGAAAATCTTCAATTATTTTGTAATTACTGTACCGATTTGAATTCGGTTTCAAGCAGAGAATGTGGACAGACGTCACGCATTAGATGGACGTGGTTGATTTTTGAAAAATCATCTGATACAAAGTTATTGAAGATAAACCAAAATTTTGGTTTATCTTCAATTACTTTTTTATCAGTTGATTTATCAAAAATCCAATACGTTCAGCTTATTTCTGGCATACTCCCACCTTCTCTGCTTCAAACCGAATTCAAATTGGTCAAGTATTAAAAAAAGATATTGAAGATTTTCGGAAATTCAGAGTCACGTAATTATACACCGTGTCTCTGCAGCTCTGGCATACATACACGCTCGCTCTATCTTTCAGGTTGACATCATGTTATCGTTGACGTCAATAAGTGACGTCACATTAACGGACGGACTAGCCTCATTCGTCGCTTTTTACTCAGCAATTTGGATAGACGAACAGCTCAAATGGAATAC
Organism: Fragum sueziense; assembly: GCA_963680895.1. Taxonomy (NCBI): domain Eukaryota; kingdom Metazoa; phylum Mollusca; class Bivalvia; order Cardiida; family Cardiidae; genus Fragum; species Fragum sueziense. The sequence goes on from OY804606.1 coordinate 421,667, forward strand.
AAGCCAATATAATGGTATAACACGACTTGCTATGAAGCACACTGAAGTATGGACGCCGAACTTCAAGCAGATTTATCTGATACAGAAAGAGTTTCCAGTCAATCTGCTGTTTGTGAATAACAATGGTCTGGTGAACTGGGTACCTGTCGGTATTGTGAAGGGTGTATGTGATCAAGATATGGAGATATATCCGTGGGATAAACACACGTGTACTATAGACATATTCGAGCCAGTCTACACTACAGACGAGATGAAGATTCGTCCATTCCTGAATAACGTCGCACTTTATCAAGATCTCCGACGTAACGGACAGTGGACAATAGGTACCAGCAAAGCGGAAGTGATGGAAGCGACGGTCGTTGAGACGGGAATCAACGTGTCGTACTTCCGGGTCTCCGTCGTACTTCACCGCCGACCAGAGTTTCTGATTCTACATAACGTGATCCCATATCTGTTGATCGTTTTCTTGAATATCTTTACGTATCTTACACCACTCGATAGCGGAGAAAGGGTCTCTTTCTCTATTACTTTGCTTCTAGCAATGATATTTTACACTATTCAAATCAGCGAAAGACTTCCCGCCAATTCGCACGATATCTCTTATGCCTCCATTTTCACCCTTTTGACAAATATCTACGCGGCAAGTTCGGTGGCAATAAGTGTTGTACTGTGTAAAGTGTCCAAATTTGAGACAAAGCCAGTTTCAGCATGGCTAGTTAGACTTCTTAAACCAAAACAAGGTAGGACTTCAAAGAGAAAAATTAAAGGCGATGCCAACAAGATCAACTCTAAATCCACAACGCATTCACAAAGAGGCATATTTGAGCTGAAAGATAAGGAACATCTTGCACAAAGAAGTAGAATGACCACGGGAGAAGCAAATACAGTATCCACGAACAACATTGACGATGGACAGCAACTGACCTTGACCCTGAAGCACGAGGTCACGTGGCAGTTTGTAGCTGAATACTTTGATCACGTCATATTTTATTTTAATTTGCTCGTGACAATTGTCACCTTTCTGTTCTTTATTATACGTTTTGTTGTTTTATACTAACTTAAACCATTCCAAAACAAGAGCTGGTTTTAACGACCCTTACAAACAATGCTTGGAAAGACATTGAGAGAAAAGGAGAAAGTGTTAATAATTTGCATCTTCTCTATTTCTCTCAATATTTTCTATCATAGATTTACATAGCACAAATGAACAAAATGTTTACTTTTGGCGGCATTTAAATGTATACATGTTGCTGTGTGTACACATGTATATAGACTCCTTTCAATTATCATTTTAGTCCGTACACTTCCGGTGGCAAAGAATGGTTTTATGGGAAATTAATATTGAAACGTTATTACCAAACGCTTTGGGATTGAGAGTATTGTTACTAAATTGCTTTGGGTTCGAGAGTAATGTTACTAAAAATAACAAATAATAAACGTTTAAGCGGTGTTTTAAGACTCCAATGACGACTTCCGGTGGCTGTTGTGCGTAAGGGGGGGGGGTCTTAGTGGAAACTTGTCTATAGGCCTAGGCCTAAGGTCCAGTTCAGTTATTCGACGTTTGGCTTAATTTGTCATTCCTAATACAATATTAAAAAAAAAAATTGCCTTTGATATAGATTAGGAATTGTGAATTTGAGTAAATTTTTGAGCAATATTGCGCTGCTTTTGAACAAAAATCTCGTAAGTGCAGCTTGTTTTTATTTTCTTTATTGAAAGGCGACGATTGGTTGTTTTTGAAATGTTACTAAGAGAAACTTCTCATAATCAAAACTACTGATCTAAACGCACATAACAAAGAAGGGGTGTAATTACCACGGTGGGGATTGTGCATGATGGGATGGATAACGAATACGGACAAAATAATCTGGTAATATTTTTGCAATAACTTCCTTATTTTTGCGTTAATTTTCAAAAGGTTTATTACATGTACCCCGCCTTACCGAGCTCTTTCATCGGATGTATGACAAATTAGATTAAATAACTCGTGGTACTTTTTCCAAAATATTGTCCCAACCGACCAGAAAGCGAAATGGTAACGACTACGGCCAAATTAACCACGCTTCAGGTAAGCATTTGTGTAATAACTGTCTTATTTTAACGTCAATTTTCATGCAGTTTGTTGCATGTACTACGTCTTACTGAGCCCTTTTCTCAGATGTATTACTTATCGGGAAACTCATTGTACTTTTCTCAAAAATCGATCCCAATCCACTAGAAAAATGACCTGGATTTGTTGTCGTTTTTCTGATCGGTTGGGATCAATTTTTGGACAAAGTACAAGGATTCTACAAATAAGTCATATATCTGAGGAAAGAGCTCAGCAATGTGGGGTACATGCAACAAACTGCTTGAAAATTGACGCGGAAACAAGAAAATTATTGCACAATTTCTTACCTGAAGCGAGGCAAATTTGTCAGTATTCGTTATCCATCCTATCATGCACAATCCCCACCGTGATTACGCAATTAGACAAAATAAAATCGGAAAAAAAGTTTTCTCAAGTGTTTCCGTCAGCCCTTTATAGTTGTTAACGGTGTCGAAACTAGTACTTACATTTCATAGATAGACCTATACCTGAAATAGCTTTAGAACCCAGTATTATACATGTAGTTTGGCGGAAGAGTGGATTAATTGATAAAATAATTTTTATATTAAGACATGAATATAAGATTTAGTCCTCCTGGTAATTCAAATTTGTAGTTCTGACAACCGCAGTTTAAAAGTTCTGCAAAATACTTATTAGCCTACATGCATTATGTTCATAACAAAAGTTGGGAAAACGTTGTTTACCCTGGGCTATCTTGTTCATCGTACGAGCCCTTGTATGTCTCAAACCAACTACTTTGCTACGAGTAGGCCTGTTGTATGTTAATCTATAAATCAGCCCTTTCATAATCAGCATACTTTTCTTGAGACTTCACCAATTTGAAAAGAGTTGTCGATGAAAAATAGCTGATGTCAAATGTAGAAAATGCATATGTCAATGTTTCTGATACAAAAACACAGATAGAAAAACAGAAAATGCTGGTTATTAGGAGTTTACTCTATTCTCTTTATATTTTTGCTTAACCCTTTCCCAAACAAGACCTGGTTTTGACGTCCCTATTAAAAAAGGCTTGGGAAAACATTGGAACAAAATAAGAAACTGCTGATAACCAGCGGTTTCTCCTTTTGTCTAAATATTTTCTATGCCATATTTTACAATAATTCTATCTTTAGTAACTTCCATTTTGTCATTTGTGGCAGTTTTTGAAGTGGATCATCCTAAAATTTTGCCGTTTGGGAAAGGGTTAAAACATCAAAACTAGATACTATTTGGGAAATAATTACATTATTGTCTGTAGGAATTAACCCTCTATAGGTGAATACCATTCCTCTTTCGAGGAAAGGGTTGGGTTAGGCCTACATGTGGAAACAAACATCTATACAAGACACATTAAAATGTGACATTTTCAACAAGTTACTACAATGGACACGTGTAAGATATTTGTGGCATCAACACAGCGGTGGGAAGCCAGAGTTTACTATAATCAAAAGAAATGACTTTTAAAGCGCTGGTAAAGTTTTTCACTTTCTATCGAAGACCAGTTTCTCCATCAAGACGACGTTACAAGAAATGAAAAAATGCGGGTAGGTAAAAAATAGACTTCAGGTTGTATGATTAGATGAAATAAATGCCAATTTTCGCTGGACAGAAACTATCTGCAAATTTGGATGACCAATTCGCAAGATATAGCTTAAATACATGTATGTTTTGCTTGTATGTAGGGCCAATATTTGACACATTGACATCGGCCCTTAAAAAGTACAAACTCTTTACATTATAAGATAGACCCACGAACAGAGAATTCCAATAAATACATAACAAACCACGCATTGTGAAACATGTAGGGTTACGCTACTGTGTGAAAATTGTTGATTTGAAATCTTTCGAAAATGTCTATACCAAATATTACCATTTATCATGACGAGTGTAAACGACAAGTAGGCCTACTTGAAACCTTACGTCTAATGCTGTAACACACAAGTAGCCTATTTCGTTAAAATACTCTGGACTTTTAAAACAAAGATGAAATTCGGGCTCGTTTTTATCGGCTTTGTATGCCTGAATTACGGAATGGCCGACGCCATTGAAATGGACGAGTTTAAACAGAAACTGAACGAAATCGGTTCGTCGAATGCATTTATTGGATATATCATTGATCGTCTGGGAGATAAGTTCGAGCAACTTAAAGAATTGGACGAAGAAAAACGCGAGGCGGAGAAGGAGCAGACACTACAAAAACGCGCGAAATGGACGGCAAGGATAGACAAGATAATGAGGGACATCAATGTTCTAGAACAGCTCATTAAAGATGAACAACACACTGACGAGCTTCTCAGACTACTGCCGGGCTCGGTGACCACGGATATGAACAATGACGTAGAGTCGATCAGACAGAGAGTTAACGGCATGAATAAGTTCATGGATACCTCGTTTGATGACGTCGATCATCTCCTCGATGACGTCAGACAGTCGGCTGTATCACGTAACGTTCAGGTTGCAGGCGTCGTGCTGTATGGGGGTATCGGGAGCGCGTGCAGCTACCAGACGGACTGTATTCTGGCTCGCAGCACGTGCAGACATGGCGCGTGTCAGTGTGACCTCGGTCTGAGCTTCGATACTCTCCGAAACACGTGCGTGGACTCGTGCGATGTTTACGGCTCGACATACCAGTTCACCAAGAATAAATACATAGACGGCTATAACAATCTATCCATGGATAACAAAACTGTTAACGAGTGTCAGGCGGAATGCGAGCGAGATGATCTGGGGTTCGTGTGCCGTTCCATCGACTACTTCGCGAGCACGAAGCAATGCTTTATGTCTGCGGACACTAAACAGGAGGTCCCGGATTCGAGCTGGAAGTACAACGGCATCGGTATTCACTTGCAGAGAGACTGTTCTGGCAAGGAGTAAATATGATACGAAACATTGTTATAAATAAATAGACTTTCATTAATCTCATTTTGTTTTAATATTGTTCTCTAGGCTACTAGATCTATTTTCTATATGTTTTCAATTCTTACATGTATCGACATCCATGCATAATTTATTGTTTGCAAAACCATTTTAGAAGTTTTTGGAAAACATTAAATCAATAGTTGATAATAAAATGCATACTTTCAACATTTTCTGCTGTTTTTTTTTTCTAGACATTAGTGTACTCTTGCAGAGGTATTGCAAATCTATGCTAAATTGCATTTATGATTTTAAAGATTTAATTAATTGTAGTTTTCAATCCTTTTGTTACAATATCTCGAAATGTTTTTTTGTGTTAACCTTTTTAAAATGATTTCTATGCCCGATCCATTTCAACATTTCCCACAAATTTTAGACTTGGTGAATGCATACGTCCGAAATTCTCATATTAGAGCATGGAAAGCATTGAGAGAAAATTAAAAAAAAGTGCTGATAATAAGTTTGTTCTCATTGTCTGACAATGCCTTTTTCAAAGCTTTCTTGAAACCAGATGTTAAATCAATACTGGTTGACCTCTGCTGAGTCTGGTCCGTGTCTCGAAATTTTGTTTTGCACATGTAGTACTTCACATAAGGTTCCTTTTAGCATGATGTGTCCTAAAATCATATAGTCGGTGTAATTCTAAATCTTCGTACCTACAGCTTTATTGAAACTGTATTTACGATGCTATACAATAACACCTACGATACATGAGACATCCATTTTTGAGAGACAAATAACAAAGAATATTGGCCAAACCAGGATTCGACTCGTGCTACCTGGCTTGAGTATTTCCCTTGATGTTTTCTAAAGCTTTCGTACCCACCAAGGGCGATAAGCACAGGGTGTTGTTTAACCCTTTCCCAAACGACAAAATTGCAGGGTGATCCACTTCAAAAACTATAAAAAACGACAAAATAGATGTTATCAAAGATAGGATTTGTGTGAAATATTGCACAGAAAATATTGAGACAAAAGTAGAAACTGCTGGTTATCAGCAGTTTCTTCTTTTGTTTCAATGTTTTCCCAAGCCTATTCAATTAGGGGCGTCAAAACCAGGTCTTGTTTGGCAAAGGGTTATAAGAATAACTTCGAGGCGCGACGCACATACGCCCGTCCGGGCATCGTCAGTGGAAATGGACAATAAGAGTGCAGAACTATCCAGAGCAACAAGAGTTTTCGGAATTTAACCCATTACCAAACAACAAAATTTTAGGGTGGTCCAAATTGAAAGATCCTGCAGACGACAATTTCAAGTGAATGGAATTTATAATATTTAGGTCTTTTTGGATGGAAAATATTGTGGGAAATGAAGAAATTGCTTGTCACAAGCAATTTCTTCAATTTCCACAATGCTTTCCATTGCCATTATTTTGTGGGGAGTCAAAAAGTCATTGTGTGGTAATGGGTTAATACGTGACATTCAACTAGACGCCTTGACAATTTGCAAGTTTGACTCATCTTCCGATTAAAATTGTAAAAGTTGCACAGACAAGCTAACTCTAACAGACGGACGGACAACAAAGGCTATAACATAATATGTAGCTTTGAATGAATAAAAAGATTGAAGTAATCAGAACGTTTTTATTGACCTCTTTAATCGATTTATTTACAAATTTTATCAAAAGTTAATTGTATACAACAATATTCATGTATTGCACATTATGAATAATATCGGTATCTTATGGGAAAAGTCATGAGAGATATGAAAAACAAAGGAACATGGTTTTTGCCACTTCAGAAAGCGTTAAACAAAAAAGAAAGCCAATTATGCAAAAGTTAAAACCACTCAATTGGCTATTTCCTGTGTAACATTTCCTGTTGTTTAAAATCTACACCGTGTGACATATCCTGTACATAAACAGAAAAATAGATAAGAGGGGGGTGAAGACATTCTAAATTTGTTAGATCAAGTCCAAATACTATGTTGTGGGTATTCATTTGAAGTGTCTCGGCGAGATTATTCCTTTGAGGGAACACAACATAGTGTTTGATGAATAATAAATGAAATATTGCATTTTGAAAAGCCATAATTTTGAAAGGACTTGGCAGGATGTAGCCATGTGTACAGTACCAAGGCTGTATCTCTAATAGTACCCGAGTTATTGACCAGGTTAACCCATAACCACACAATGACTCTTCTTGACTCCCCACAAGATAATGGCTTTGGAAAACATAGTGGAAAATGAAGAAATTGCTTGTGACAAGCAATTTCTTCATTTCCCACTCTGTTTTCTACCCCAAAAGATCCAAAAAATTGAAATTTCATTCAGTTGAAATTGTCGTCTGCAACTTTTTTCAATTTGGAGCAGGCCAAAATTTTGCCGTCTGGTAATGGGTTAAAGTTTTTGAAGATGCGATAAGCCACAACGCGACACTAGCTGACATAAGCTCTCCGCTCCGGGCATAAAGTCCTGGCTGGCTAAAAAGTAAACCATTGCACTTCTTTAGGCATAGAAATCCAGCTTCCATACCCTTGCCCTTCCATTCTCTTTAAAAATGTCATCTTAGCGAGATTATAATCATCTGATTTCATCTTCAACTGTTTGTACGACATGTTTACTTCATCTTTCTGGTCGGATATATCTCTGTACAGCTGTAGGAACGAGTATTTACACAAACGAGAAGATCCTGGCTTACTGTCCATCCTGCAATATATAGAATTTTCCAAAGTTTTTTCCAGAGAATGTTTGAATAAAATGTTATTTAACCCTTTCCCAAACAACAAAATTTTAGGGAGATCCACTTCAAAAACTGCCACAAATGACAAAATGGAAGTTAGTAAAGATAGAATTTGTGTGAAATATGGCATAGAAAATATTGAGTCAAAAGGAGAAACTGCTGGTTATCAGCAGTTTCTTCTTTTGTCTCAATGTTTTCCCAATTGTATTCTATCAGGGTCGTCAAAACCAGGTCTTGTTTGGGAAAAGGTTAATCATATTTTAACAAGATTATAACCATCTCATTTCATCTTCAACTGTTTGTAAGACATGTTCACTTCATCCTTCTAGTCCGATATTTCTCTGTACAGCTGTAGGAACGAGTATTTACACAGCTTAGAAGCCACAGGGACACTGTTATCCTGGAATATATTTTTCTCAGAAAATGAATAAAGAGAATTCTATTCAATCACATCAGCAGTTTTGGACACTAAACTCACAAGTTTAAGTTTAAAGGCTGTATTTACAAACTGAAGGGTATTCACCAGACTTTACATTTTAACCCATGATCACCTACTCTCCATTGCCGAGCTCTATTGATTAAACCATCAAATATGACCTCTGCAGTTTTCGGTACGCCAACAGCCTATTTGGTCGTCATAATCTAATTATAGCACACCATTTGAATTATCGAATCAAAATCAATCAGTTTTATCTTGCATGATCATTACGTATACATTACGTCGCTTCTATTTTTGGCTGAAGCCGGTAACATTTGAATTATTGAATCAAAATCATTCAGTTTGATCTGGTTTGATTACGTATACATTACGTCGCTTCTATTTTTGGCTGAAGCCGGTAATTTGAAGCGTCAGCCAATGAAAGTTTGTATCAGCTTTTTGAATTGTTTTGTTGTGTATCGCCAACGATTGGATACTGAAATCCCGCCAAGGCCCCGAGATTAGACGTGAAATGACCCCGCCAGAACAGAGCTCATTCTATCGAAATGGAATGTAGAGATAATGTGCTCTGTTCATAAGAGAGTAATGATCACCGAGTTTCAGGTCTGACAGTCAGCACCTTTGGCAGCCACAGCATTTCTGGTTTTAACTCTCATGTCTACCGATTTATACACCTGGGTGAAGAGAAGCAATGTGGGGTAAATATTTTGCTAAGAGAATTCCCAAGGTATCAACAGGATTTAAACCCAGGACCCTTTGGTGCAAAAGCCTGAATCCTACCACTAGAATACAGAGCCATTTTTAATGGTTGTACGTGTGAACTTTCTCTAAAGAGAAATTCGATTCCAAATTGTCTATTAAGAAACTTTGCTTTTAGAATTTGACACATATGGGTACATTTCTTGAAGAGGGACACAATCAGTCACGGGCAGATATTTCCAAATGTGAAAATGAGCATAGAAAGGTGGATCTGGTATACTGTATATAACAAGAACATTCTATTTCTGTGGAGTGATAAAATTTACTTGTTGTCGATTTAATCATTCCACATATCCAAACAAGTACATACATTTTGATTGTCTCCCCTGTTGTCCCATCAGTGACTTCAGCCTCACTCTCACCCAGATTCCAGTTTAAACATGTCGGTCTCGACTTATCCACGGATCTCACAGTGTCATGTGATGTCACAGCTTGTAGATCCGGGTAGTTTATGTGAAAACTTGGTGGTAGTTTTGGTGACAGGCCGTCCATGTCATGATTGATACGACCACATAGTGCGCGTGATAAGTGACCAGGATGATATAAGTTGTCTGAAAATAAACATGGGTCATAATTTTCCTGGATTGACAGACTCCAATGTTACTGACTGAACTATCCAGACTCGGCATTACAAACATCAAAACCAAATGAAAACCAGGTCTTCTTTGGGAGAGCGTTAACCCATTACCACACATTTACTATTTTTGATGCCCCACAAGATAGCGGTTTATTAAAACATTATGGGAGCAATTTCTTCATTGTGTAGAACTTAAATTCTACACAGAATTATTTTTTTTGAAGGAATTAAGAAGAGATTCAGGCAAGGAAGATTTCTGTGAAGTTTGGTTGAAATTGGTCCAGTAATTTTGGAGAAGAAGAATTTTTAAAGATTTTTCGAAAATTCAAATTAATTAAATTAATTAAAATTCAATTTCTGCACAGATTTTATTCTTTTGAAGGAATTTGGTAGAGATTCACGCAAGCAAGATTTCTGTGAAGTTTGGTTGAAAATGGTTCAGTAGTTTTGGAGAAGAAGAATTTTTAAAGATTTTTCGAAAATTTAATTCAATTAAATTAATTAAAATTCAAGTTCTGCACAGATTTTATTCTTTTGAAGGAATTCGGTAGAGATTCATGCAAGGAAGATTCCTGTGAAGTTTAATTGAAATTGGTCCATTAGTTTTGGAGAAGAAGATGTTTGGAAATTGTTAACGCACAGACGGACGCACGACAGACACAGGGCCATGACATAAGCCCCGCTGGCCTTCAGCCAGTGGAGCTAAAAACTAATTTTTACACTAAGGCCCTTTTTTCCATGACGCAGCCTGAAATTATGACTTTGGTCCAAGGGTTGCTGAGATCTGGCTGTTGACGGACGGACGGACAGCGTGGCGACTATATGCTCCCCCCAAATTTTTTCGGGGAGCATAATAAATGAGCTACCAAATTAAAATCTTACCTAGAGTAACAGATTTGAGGTAGATTGGTTCGTAAAAGTTTGACAGGAGGGCTCCCTGCAATCCTACACAATTCCACATGCAGATTTTATCGCTACACGACATTATACGGAGTGATTTCCCTTGCTTTATACCATCATAAGTCTGTCCAGGACAGTCAGCCTCTATAGGTATGGTTCCTTCACCTGTAGATAGAGGTTAACCCATTACCAAACGGCAAATCTTTAGACTAGTCCAAATTCAAAGATGATGCAGACGGCAATATCAAGTAAATGAAATTTTGAATTTTTTGTCTTTTTACATAGAAAACATTGTGGTAAATGAAGAAATTGCTTATAACAAGCAATTTCTTCATTTTCCATGGTGTTTTCCAAAGCCATTATCTTGTGGGTAGTCAGAAGGAGTCACTGTGTGGTAATGGGTTAACCCATTTCAAAATGACCTAATTTTGATTTTTTTGAATTTGAAAGCTGCAGGAGACGACAAAATGGATGTTAGCCTAGTTAGGATTTGGGTACAATAGGTCAGAAAATATTGAGGCAAAAGAAGAAAATGCTGAATATCAGCATTTTCTTCTTTTGCCTCAATGTTATCTCAAGCCTATTCTATTAGGGATGTCAAAGCCAGATCTTGTTTTGGAAAGGGTTGACCCATTTACCACACAGTAATGCTTTCTGAAGCACAATAAGAAATATGCATCAGAAAACATTTTGGAAAATGAAGAAATTGCTTTTGACAAAACAAACTAACAACTTTCCATTGTAGATTGTACTAAACCCTGCATGGCCTGTATATGTCTGTTGTCAAAAATGTTGTCCATGATTTTCACTTACTGTTGGTACTGGTCATGGATCAAGTATTAGAGAACAGTATGGATCTTGAACAGATTGTGCATAAGCACAGGCTGATCTGGGTTCATGTGTTTTAAAATGCTAAAATGGCAATGTTTCCACATCCTTAAATACACACAAATTCTTACTGAGATTTTCACCATACCCCGATACTATCATGCATACACTTACCATTTTCCATTTTAGACCGTAATAAACCTTGTGTTCTTCTGTTATCAAATATTGGCTTGTGGTCGGAGCCAGCAACTGTGTTAGGTACTTGGTCTTGTTCACTGAAATTTAAAGTGTCCGCTGATTCGCAAAATTAAACTCTTGTGTCCAAAAAAACACCCTTCTAATAACCAAATATCAAAGTTTCTACAATTTTCAAACATTAGAAGTGTTTTTATTACGTCTTTTAAATTGGATATTTTAGCCTTTTCCGAAGAAAAAACGCTAAACTTCCAATTTGAACTTATGACGTCATACCGGCCAAATAATGACGTCATGGCGGGAAAAACGGGAAGTCATGGGTCATTTCCCAGAAAGACCGAGATTTCTGATATCTGACAAAGTTAAATGTCCGACTTTTCTGTCATAAAGCGACTTCCCCAATCGATACTCAAAACAAGGAATTCATCCTTAGTAAAGGTTTGAAAAAATGTAAAAACAGTCAAAGAATATGTTGTTAGTTAGTGAAGGAATGTGCCAAAGAATGGTTAAGGTTTGTCTGTATTACTCTGATGATCAAGAAATAAAAAATACTGAGATTTCGCTTTATGACAGAAAAGTCACACACTTTATATTTGTCAGAAACCTCATGCTCTAGATTTGAGGTGGAGTCAACAGATTGTATGACGTCACTTCATGGTAATTTTACGGAAATTGCTGATCTTTATTTTCTCAAAAATCGACATTTCTTAATCCAAGTAACGATGTAAAGAAAAGCAAACAAAACTTTTAAAACAACTGAGTTTGGCGGATCTTTTATAAAACATGTTGATTTAATGATTTTCTTCCAATATGTGGTGTACTCAACTGCCTAGATTGGTAGCCTTTAACAGAATACAAATTAACTCGTTCTCTAAAAAAAATTGTTTTGATGTTTCTAATACAAGAGGGCCATTGGCCCTGAAGCGCTCACCTGATATAATAACTTTTTGTATACCAATTTTCAGGTTGATTGGACAAAAAATGTGACCTCTAGGGTGCACACATGGTTTTACAAAGATTTTACCTCATGACCTAGTTTTTGACCCCAGATGACCCAATTTCATTCTTGTCCGAGAATTGATCAAGACAATCATTCTGAGCAAATTTCAAGTTGATTGAGCAAAAAATGTAGCTTCTTATATAGAGTGCACACAAGGTTTTTCTAAGATTTGAGCCCGTGACCTAGTTTTTGACTCCAGATGACCCAATTTCGAACTTGTCCAAGAATTCATCAAGACAATCATTCTGAGCAAATTTCAGCTTGATTGGGCAAAAAACGTGGTATCTAGAGTGCACACAAGGTTTTTCTAAGATTTGAGCCCATGACCTTGTTTTTGACCCCAGATGACCCAATTTCGAACTTGTCCGAGATTTCATCAAGACAATCATTCTGATCAATTTTCAGGTTGATTGGACAAAAAAATGTGGCCTCTAGAGTGCACACAAGGTTTTTCTAAGATTTGACCCTGTGACCTAGTTTTTGCCCCCAGATGACCCAATTTCAAATTTGTCCGAGTTTAACACAAGACAATTATTCTGAGCAAATTTCAGGTTGATTGGGCAAAAAATGTGGCCTCTAGAGTGTACACAAGGTTTTACAAAGATTTGATCTCATGACCTAGTTTTTGACCCCAGATGACCCAATTTCATACTTTTCTGAGATTTTATCAAGACAATCATTCTGAGCAAATTTCAGGTTGACTGGGCAAAAAATATGGCCTCTAGAGTGCACAAAAGGTTTTTCTAAGATTTGAGCCCGTGACCTAGTTTTTGACCCCAGATGACCCAATTTCGAACTTGTCTGAGATTTTATCAAGACAATCATTCTGATCAATTTTCTGATTGATTGGGCAAAAAATGTGGCCTCTAGAGTGCACATAAGGTTTTTTACTAAGATTTGACCCTGTGACCTAGTTTTTAACCCAAGATAACCCAATTTTGAACTTGTCCAAGATTTTACCTAAACAATCATTCTGAGCAAATTTCAGGATGATTGAGCAAAAATGCGGCCTCTAGAGCGCATACAAGGTTTTACAAAGATTTGACCTCATGACCTAGTTTATGACCCCAGATGACCCCATTTTAAACTTGTCTGAGAATTTATCAAGACAATCATTCTGATCAATTTTCAGGTTGATTGGGCAAAAAATGTGGCCTCTAGAGTGCACACAAGGTTTTTCTAAGATTTGACACCGTGACCTAGTTTTTGACCCTAGATGACCCAATTTCGAACTTGTCTGAGATTTCATCAAGACAATCATTCTGATCAATTTTCAGGTTGATTGGGCAAAAAATGAGGCCTCTATAGCGCACACTAGTATTTTCTAAGATTTGACACCGTGACCAAGTTTTTGACCCTAGATGACCCAATTTCAAACTTGTCCGAGAATTCATCAAGACAATCATTCTGAGCAAGTTTATGGTTGATTGGGCAAAAAATGTGGTCTCTAGAGTGCATACAAGGTTTTTCCAACATTTGACCCAGTGACCTAGTTTTTGACCTCAGATGACCCAATTTCAAAATTGTCCGAGATTTTATCAAGACAATCGTTCTGAGCAAATTTAAGTTTGATTGGGCAAAAAATGTGGCCTCTAGAGTGCACACAAGGTTTTTCTAAGATTTGACCCCGTGACCTAGTTTTTGACGCCAGATGACCCAATTTCGAACTTGTTCGAGATTTCATCAAGACAATCATTCTGATCAATTTTCAGGTTGATTGAGCAAAAAATGTGGCCTCTAGAGTGCACACAAGGTTTTTCTAAGATTTGACCTTGTGACCTAGTTTTTGACCCCAGATGACCCAATTTCAAACCTGTCCGAGATTTCATCAGTACAATAATTCTGAGCAAATTTCAGGTTGATTGGGCAAAAAATGTGGCCTCTAGAGTGCACACAAGGTTTTTCTAAGATTTGACCCAGTGACCTAGTTTTTGACCCCAGATGACCCAATTTTGAAGATGTCCGAGATTTTATCAAGACAATCATTCTGAACAAATTTAAGGTTGATTGGGCAAAAAATGTGGCCTCTAGAGTGCACACAAGCCAAAGGTTGACGCACGACTGACGACGGACGACGGACACAGCCGTATCACAATACCTCACCATGAGCACTATCGTGCTCAGGTGAGCTAAAACAAGAGGGCCATTGGCCCTGAAGCGCTCACCTGATATGATATCTTTTTGTATACCAATTTTCAGGTTGATTGGACAAAAAATGTGACCTCTAGGGTGCACACAAGGTTTACTAAGATTTGACCTCGTGACCTAGAATTGATCAAGACAATCATTCTGATCAATTTTCAGGTTGATTGGGCAAAAAATGTGGCCTCTAGAGTGCACACATGGTTTTACAACGATTTTACATCATGACCTAGTTTATGACCCCAGATGACCCAATTTCAATCTTGTCCGAGAATTGATCAAGACAATAATTCTGATCAAATTTCAGGTTGATTGAGCAAAAAATGTGGCTTCTAAAGTGCACACGAGGGTTTTCTAAGATTTGACCCCGTGACCTAGTTTTTGACCCCAGATGACCCAATTTCGAACTTGTCCGAGATTTCATCAAAACATTCATTCTGAGCAGATTTCAGCTTGATTGGGCAAAAAAATGTGACCTCTAGAGTGCACACAAGGTTTTTCTAAGATTTGACCTAGTGACCTAGTTTTTGACCCCAGATGACCCAATTTCGAACTTGTCCGAGATTTCATAAAGACAATTATTCTGAGCAAATTTCAGGTTAATTGGGCAAAAAATGTGGCCTCTAGAGTGCACACAAGGTTTTACAAAGATTTGACCTCATGACCTAGTTTATGACCCCAGATGACCCAATTTCGAACCTGTCTGAGAATTGATCAAGACAATCATTCTGATGAATTTTCAATTTGATTGGGCAAAAAATGTGGCCTCTAGAGTGCACACAAGGTTTTTCTAAGATTTGACCCCGTGACCTAGTCTTTGACCCCAGATGACCCAATTTCGAACTTGTCCGAGATTTCATCAAGATAATCATTCTGTGCAAATTTGAGGTTGATTGGGCAAAAAATGTGGCCTCTAGAGTGCACACAAGGTTTTTCTAAGATTTGATCCCGTGACCTAGTCTTTGACCCCAGATGACCCAATTTCAAACTTGTCCGAGATTTCATCAAGATAATCATTCTGTGCAAATTTGAGGTTGAATGGGCAAAAAATGTGGCCTCTAGAGTGCACACAAGGTTTTTCTAAGATTTGACCCAGTGACCTAGTTTTTGACCCCAGATGACCCAATTTCAAACCTGTCCGAGATTTCATCAAGACAATTATTCTGAGCAAATTTCAGGTTGATTGGGCAAAAAATGTGGCCTCTAGAGTGCACACAAGGTTTTTCTAAGATTTGACCCTGTGACCTAGTTTTTGACCCGAGATGACCAAATTTCGAACTTGTCCGAGATTTCATCAAGATAATCATTCTGTGCAAATTTCAGGTTGATTGGGCAAAAAATGTGGCCTCTAGAGTGCACACAAGGTTTTTCTAAGATTTGACCCCGTGACCTAGTTTTTGACCCCAGATGACCCAATTTCAAACTTGTACGAGATTTCATCAAGACAATTATTCTGAGCAAATTTCAGGTTGATTGGGCAAAAAATGTGGCCTCTAGAGTGCACACAAGGTTTTTCTAAGATTTGACCCCGTGACCTAGTTTTTGACCCCAGATGACCCAATTCAAAACTTGTCCGAGATTTTATCAAGACAATCATTCTGAGCAAATTTCAGGTTGATTGGGCAAAAAATGTGGCCTCTAGAGTGCACACAAGGTTTTTCTAAGATTTGACCCTGTGACCTAGTTTTTGACCCCAGATGACCCAATTTCGAACTTGTCCGAGATTTCATCAAGACATTCATTCTGAGCAAATCTAAGGTTGATTGGGCAAAAAATGTGGCCTCTAGAGTGCACACAAGCCAAAGGTTCACGCACGACGGACGACGGACGACTGACGACGGACGACGGACGACGGACACAGCGGTATCACAATACCTCACCATGAGCACTATCGTGCTCAGGTGAGCTAAAAAAAGCTTGAAAAAACATTTAGGGAAAGAAAATGCTGTTAACCAAAATTTTCTATGCTATATTCTGAATATATCCTTCCATTATCAAAACCTATTTTGTTGTCTGTAGTATGTTCCAAATTGGAACAATACAAATTTTGTCAATAAGAAAAAAGCCAAAGAGGAAGCTGAGCCTGAAAGTAAAACCTAATTTGATTAAATCTTAATTTCAATTTAGCACTTGAACCTGTCATTCGATAAATGTTCTATGTACCATTATTTGTTAACTCGAAAAAGTCCCACAGTTATTGGCACTTGAATATTGAAAATCTTGCTTAAACACTCAATAGCAGTTAATTCTTCGCTGAAAATAGAGTTGGATTACTGTTATATATTGATAAACAGTCAATGTTGTTATAAAATCTCATAGATGCAAGATTTTACAACAACACCCACTGTTTGTAAGAAATTATGTAACTGATAACCGGATAAAATCGATCCCTTTTAGAAACAGATGTGAAAGGAGGGAGGGTATTTAAACATACTTGTGTGTAAATATGGCTCTGTCCCCACATGGAGCAGTAGATATATATAGATGAAAGGTAATGTGAGCTTTAAATCTCTGTTTACCACTAGTCCCTGTGTCTAGTGACCCCTGATATAAACATAATCAAACATACTAGTGTGTAAATATGGCTCCGTCCCCACATGGGGCAGTAGATATATATAGATGAAAGGTAATGTGAGCTTTAAATCTCTGTTTACCACTAGTCCCTGTGTCTAGTGACCCCTGATATAAACATAATCAAACATACTTGTGTGTAAATGTGGCTCCATCCCCACATGGGGCAGTAGATATATATAGATGAAAGGTAATGTGAGCTTTAAATCTCTGTTTACCACTAGTCCCTGTGTCTAGTGACCCCTGATATAAACATAATCAAACATACTAGTGTGTAAATATGGCTCCGTCCCCACATGGAGCAGTAGATATATATAGATGAAAGGTTATGTGAGCTTTAAATCTCTGTTTACCACTAGTCCCTGTGTCTAGTGACCCCTGATATAAACATAATCAAACATACTAGTGTGTAAATATGGCTCCGTCCCCACATGGAGCAGTAGATATATATAGATGAAAGGTAATGTGAGCTTTAAATCTCTGTTTACCACTAGTCCCTGTGTCTAGTGACCCCTGATATAAACATAATCAAACATACTAGTGTGTAAATATGGCTCCATCCCTACATGGGGCAGTAGATATATATAGATGAAAGGTTATGTGAGCTTTAAATCTCTGTTTACCACTAGTCCCTGTGTCTAGTAATCCCTGATATAAACATAATCAAACATACTAGTGTGTAAATATGGCTCCATCCCCGCAGGGAGCAGTAGATATATATAGATGAAAGGTAATGTGAGCTTTTAATCTCTGTTTACCACTAGTCCCTGTGTCTAGTGACCCCTGATATAAACATAATCAAACATACTTGTGTGTAAATATGGCTCCATCCCCACATGGAGCAGTAGATATATATAGATGAAAGGTAATGTGAGCTTTAAATCTCTGTTTACCACTAGTCCCTGTGTCTAGTGACCCCTGATATAAACATAATCAAACATACTAGTGTGTAAATATGGCTCCATCCCCACATGGGGCAGTAGATATATATAGATGAAAGGTTATGTGAGCTTTAAATCTCTGTTTACCACTAGTCCCTGTGTCTAGTAATCCCTAATTAAAACATAATCAAACATACTAGTGTGTAAATATGGCTCCATCCCCACATGGGGCAGTAGATATATATAGATGAAAGGTTATGTGAGCTTTAAATCTCTGTTTACCACTAGGCCCTGTGTCTAGTAATCCCTAATTAAAACATAATCAGACATACTTGTATGTAAATATGGCCCCATCCCCACATGGGGCAGTAGATATGTATAGATGAAAGGTAATGTGAGCTTTAAATCTCTGTTTACCACTAGTCCCTGTGTCTAGTAATCCCTGATATAAACATAATCAAACATACTTGTGTGTAAATGTGGCTCCGTCCCCACATGGGGCAGTAGATATATATAGATGAAAGGTTATGTGAGCTTTAAATCTCTGTTTACCACTAGTCTCTGTGTCTAGTGACCCCTGATATAAACATAATCAAACATACTTGTGTGTAAATATGGCTCCATCCCCACATGGAGCAGTAGATATATATAGATGAAAGGTTATGTGAGCTTTAAATCTCTGTTTACCACTAGTCCCTGTGTCTAGTAATCCCTGATATAAACATAATCAAACATACTAGTGTGTAAATATGGCTCCATCCCCACATGGAGCAGTAGATATATATATAGATGAAAGGTTATGTGAGCTTTAAATCTCTGTTTACCACTAGTCTCTGTGTCTAGTGACCCCTGATATAAACATAATCAAACATACTTGTGTGTAAATATGGCTCCATCCCCACATGGAGCAGTAGATATATATAGATGAAAGGTTATGTGAGCTTTAAATCTCTGTTTACCACTAGTCCCTGTGTCTAGTGACCCCTGATATAAACATAATCAAACATACTAGTGTGTAAATATGGCTCCATCCCCACATGGAGCAGTAGATATATATAGATGAAAGGTTATGTGAGCTTTAAATCTCTGTTTACCACTAGTCCCTGTGTCTAGTAATCCCTAATTAAAACATAATCAAACATACTAGTGTGTAAATATGGCTCCATCCCCACATGGGGCAGTAGATATATATAGATGAAAGGTTATGTGAGCTTTAAATCTCTGTTTACCACTAGGTCCTGTGTCTAGTAATCCCTGATTGTCTCTCAATAAACTGTACAAATATCTGAAATCAGACCAACAATGAATTGATACAAGAAGTTTCACCCAAATTGGTTGAAGTCTTATGAATAGACTGATTGACAGAGAAAGGACAAAGTGGCAAAAGTATTCTTGCTATTCTATGAGTATTCTAGAGTCAACAAATCAACTGGTGAATCAAATTAATGAGATTATAGCCAAACACCAATTACTTTGTAATGCAATTGTTATGTGTTCCTGTTTAGTTAATGCAAATATTCATAGAGATACCTCCTACATGCATTTCATGATTTTTATTAACCTTGCATAACAAAATTTGTTATTTCATTCATATTTTTTCTCCTATGCTTTGTCTTTGAAATTCAGACTCTTCCTTTGGCTTTATAAATATGGACAAGTCTAAAATCTTAAAAAGCATTTGAATCATTATGAAGAGCTAATGAAATTCTTAAAACCAACTCTCGCTCATAAGATAAAGCCAAACAGCTACAAATTAAACCATATCAACTGACCTTCTGAACGCTCTTCTAGCCAGTATTTCTGCATGTGAGTCATGTACAACCTTTCCTGTATCTGTAATGTTGTCACCTTTTATACAACGATTACCTGTAAATTGTAAGATAAAATGAGCCTGAAAGTAATAATATAATTGAGCCTGCATCTGGTGAACAGTTCTTCATGGACTTTGAGACCAACAGCAACCCTGATCAGCCTGTGAATATGCCAAGTCTAATCAGGACCCATGTTGTTCTCTTATAGCTTCCAGCATGAGAAACAAAACACTGATGATGAATAGCTGTAGAAATTGTAAGTTTGCAGAATGGACCAATATCATTATATGAGACTGTGTTTGACAACAGGAAATAAGGCTTTTTAAATTTCTATAAGGGTCTTTTTTCAGATCCTGGCTTATATTCATGAACATGATGCCTGTCTCAAGTTTATGCTAAGCGAAAAAAGCTTTGATTGCAATATCTTTTGTTATATCAAAGTGTTCACTATACCTATCTTTTTGTTTCCAAACAATCTTTCCAGTGGAGATTTGTATTTGTCAATGCTCTATTGTAGATTATAAAACAGGTCCAGATATGTTAGCCCCTCAGTAATTAATTGATTGATTGGGATTTAATGCTTTTTCAAATGCTATGGTCATATCGCAGTGCCTGTAACATCTAACAATAGTTTGCTCTCATTTCTCATGCTAGTACTACTACAACATCCCTAACCAGCCTCCAAATGCTTGTCCACAAAGGTTGACAAAATAAGACTGTTAATGGGAGACAAAGTTGTCTAAAAGGATATTTATTTGCCGCGACCGAGGATCAAACCCAGGACCTTGCAAGTGAGAATCTAATGTAGGGTAAGGAGGGGCAAAACGCCCCCCTTAAGGAAAGAGCGCTGTAGCACAAAACAAACAAAGTATAATGTAAATGTTTCAAAGTGAAATTAAACTTTGCCCTTTGTCCCAAATGTCTATACACAAAACAGCTTTGTCATTTGATATAAAAAATGACTGTCGTTAAAACAAAATTTCTCGAAATTTGGCCTTTTTGCCCCACCCTCGGGGCAAAACGCCTTTGGGGGTGGGGCATGAAGCCCACCACTGGGCTTTATACCCCATATGAAAAATAAAAAAAATATTTTGAAAATATCTGGGGGAAAATAGGAATATAATTAGTTTGTAATTAATATACTAGGAAAAATATATTTTGGATGGGTTTTATCATATTTTGAAAATTTTTTATCAAGCGTAAAGGTTAGATTTGGGCATAATTTACTTGTCTATAAAAGTGGTTACGTGTTACTGTCCTTTGTCTGCAGCACCTTCATATCAGTCAAATTAAAACATACTGATGTTATGTTCTTTATAAGGCCCCTTTAAAGTAGATTAAATGGTCTTATTGTCTCATTTTAACACAAAATCGACGTTTCATGGGCGTTTTGCCCCACATGGATCCATCAGGTGACATAAAAGTTTGATATATTTGCGAAAAGTCGGTCTTTTTTGCCAGTTTTTCTTTTGTAGACAACGAAATGTAAATTGATTTCGTCATATGTACCAACCTTAGTCATTCTTTGAGTTTAAAGGAAAATTTTAGTACTTCTGAATACCTACTTATCCATACAAGGGGCAAAACGCCCACTATTTATCCCTTGGAAGGGGCAAAACGCCCAGTCTGGGCGTTTTGCCCCAAAGCAGCATAGGCGTCTTGCCCCAAAGGGGGTGGGTGATTTAATTTGGCCAGAGAAAAAAATGTATTGATATTTTTTTCTTTTATCTTTTTGTGTATGCGACCAATTGGACATATAAATATAAAATGCATTTTGGTTGATTGAATACTCGGACTGAATTAAGATACACAAGAAAAACCATTACCCAAATATTAGATCAAACATATGCAAAATAAACAATTATTCGCATACTGATAATTGAATGACGTTTAGATGTAAAAATTGCATGGGCATCTTTCTAAAAGAATATTTCAAGTGTAAAATCAAGACAAATATCAATTGACATAATGAGTGACGAAATAATAGGGGTGGGCGTTTGACCCCACCTGGGCGTTTTGCCCCTCCTTACCCTACCACCAACTGTGCCTTGGCTGCAGCTACTTAGCGAGTATGGAAGCAATAAAGGTATTCCAACTGATATTCCACAAACAGAAAATTCTTACTTTTATATTCAATAAATAGCAAACAACATGTATCAGTAAGATCACATGTATGAAGACAACCAGCCAGTAACCAGTTACTTACCTGCAGCAAGACTGACAACTCTGAATGACCCGGAGTTATTGTCCTTCATGATAATGGCTGACACAACTTTACGACCCACCAGGGATTCTGGTGTCTTCAGCAATAACTCCTCCATCTTGTCCATTGTTAATCTGTGTAGAATGTCACCAGATACTTCATCTTGTGGTGTACACAGGCCGTTTGTGCTGCTTGTTGGTTTCTACAGAAACAAAATGACATTTTTGTGTACATGCTTGTAAGTAAAGTCATCTTAACCCATTACCAGACAGCAAAATTTTGGGGTGGTCTAAATTCAAAGATGTTGCAGACGACAATTTCAAGTTGATGAAATTTTAAACAAGAGGGCCATTGGCCCTGAAGCGCTCACCTGATATAATATAACTTTTTGTATACCAATTTTCAGGTTGATTGCACAAAAATGTGACCTCTAGGGTGCACACAAGGTTTAACTAAGATTTGATCTTGTGACCTAGAATTGATCAAGACAATCATTCTGATCAATTTTCAGGTTGATTGCCGAATGATTGGGCAAAAATGTGGCCTCTAGAGTGCACACAAGGTTTTACAAAGATTTTACCTCATGACCTAGTTTATGACCCCAGATGACCCAATTTCGATCTTGTCCGAGAATGATCAAGACAATCATTCTGATCAATTTTCAGGTTGATTGGGCAAAAAATGTGGCCTCTAGAGTGCACACAAGGTTTTTCTAAGATTTGACCCTTTGACCTATTTTTTGACCCCAGATGACCCAATTTCAAAGTCGTCCGAGATTTTAACAAAACAATCATTCTGAGCAAATTCCAGGTTGATTGGGCAAAAAATGTGGCCTCTAGAGTGCACACAAGGTTTTTCTAAGATTTGACCCAGTGACCTAGTTTTTGACCCCAGATAACCCAATTTCGAACTTGTCTGAGATTTTATAAAGACCATTATTCTGATCAATTTTCAGGTTGATTGGGCAAAAAATGTGGCCTCTAGAGTGCACATAAGGTTTTTCTAAGATTTGACCCCGTGACCTAGTTTTTGACCCCAGATGACCCAATTTCAAACTTGTTTGAAATTTTATCAAGACAATCATTCTGAGCAAATTTCAGGTTGATTGGTCAAAAAATGTGGCCTCTAGAGTGCACACAAGGTTTTTCTAAGATTTGACCCCGTGACCTAGTTTTTGACCCTAGATGACCCAATTTCGAACTTGTCCAAGATTTTATCAAGACAATCATTCTGAGCAAATTTCAGGTTGATTGGGCAAAAAATGTGGCCTCTAGAGTGCACACAAGGTTTTTCTAAGATTTGACCCCATGACCTAGTTTTTGACCCCAGATGACCCAATTTCAAACTTGTCCAAGATTTTATCAAGACAATCATTCTGAGCAAATTTCAGATTGATTGGGCAAAAAATGTGGCCTCTAGAGTGCACACAAGCCAAAGGTTGACGCACGACGCACGACGGACGACGCACGACGGACGACGGACACAGCGGTATCACAATACCTCACCATGAGCACTATCGTGCTCAGGTGAGCTAAAAATTAACCATTTTGGGTTAGAAAACATTGTGGAAAATGAAGAAATTGCTTGTCACAAGCAATTTCTTCATTTTGCACAATGTTTTCCAAAGCCTTGAATGACCCTGAGTTACTGTCCTTCATGATAATGGCTGACACAACTTTACGACCCACCAGGGATTCTGGTGTCTTCAGCAATAACTCTTCCATCTTGTCCATTGTTAATCTGTGTAGAATGTCACCAGATAATTCATCCTGTGGTGTATATGGGCCGTTTGTGCTGCAGCTGGATATCTACAGCAACAAAATTACATTTTTGTGTACATGTTTGTAAGCAAAATCATGTTAAAAAGGGCTCATTAAAAGAGTAAACCTGCACAGTCTGCATTGCCAGACCTTTCTTTGAATACATGTACTTTGTTTTTTGTGAATAGCATATACCTTTAATGATTATGTACCGTACTAGAAAATAACTTAATATAAAATATATTACCTTAAAATGTTACATTTTATATAGACTTACCAAATCATGTTTTCTTCTTTATAATGAAAGTTTCAAATACATGTACTAAACATGTATGAATGTTTACCCTATCCAATATAGCAATCATTCAGACTGTGCAAATTATTGATAAAGAGGGAATTTGTGTACCATGTATTACATGAAACATCGACAAAAAAGGAGAAAAATTCTGGTAATTGGGGTTTTCTTCTTTTGTCTCACTTTTTCATCGAAGATTTTTTTATATCAGAATATTCAAAATGTCTTGTTTAACCCTTTCCCAAACAGCAAAATTTTAGGGCAGTCCTATTTAAAAGCTGCTGCAGCAACAAAACGGATGTTGATAAAGATCAGATTTTTGTATGATATAGCTCAGAAAATATTGAGGCAAAAGGAGAAACTGCTGGTTATCAGTAGTTTCTTCTTTTGTCTCAATGTTCTCCCAAGCCTTTTCTAATAGAGACGTCAAAAGCAGGTAGATCTATTGTTTGGGAAAGGGTTAAGAAAGAGTTAAACCTCCTCAAAGTGTAAAAGAGACATCACAAACCTTAGATCCACATGAATTTAGATTGACATATTTCCCTTGTTCTTCTAGCCAAGTAAGGATTTGTTCTGCCACTAGTCTGTTACCCTCCTTCTTGTTTTGAGCATCACTCACTTGAAACTCTTGTCCGTTTAATATAGCTGTGACCTTGAATCTGAACATAGAAGAGTTGAAAAGATAACCCATTACCACTCAATGACGCCTTTTGACACCCACAAGATAAAACCTTGTCAAATTGTTTTGGAAAATGTAGGAATTGCTTGTGATAAACAATTTCTTCATTTCCCACAACGACTTCTACTAAGTAAGACAAACAAATATAAAATGTTATTGACTTGAAATTGTCATCTGTAACATCTTTGAATTTGGTCTTAGTTTTGCAATCTGGTAATGAGTTGATAGAGGGTTTAAACTGCTTTGTTGTGGTTTTAAGCAATTAATTGCAATATTACCATCCTAATGCCATGCCATACTTAGCCATGGATTCCTGTTGTTTCTCTCACCATCACATCCTTTCCAAGGCTCCAGCAGCTCATCCCACTTAGGTAAAAGATTATGATAATCTTGATGAGGGACAAATGTCAGAAAGGATATTCACTGCAGCTGACTATCAAACTCTGAACTCCAAGATTGGAGGTCCAACGCTGAAAATCAGCATTTTCTTTTTTTTGCCTCAATATTTTCTGCACTGTATTGTACACAAATCCTATCTTTATCAATATCCATTTTGGTATCTTGAGTAGCTGTCAAATTGAAACAATGTACAATTTAGGTGTTTGGGAAAGCCAGGCTTATGATGTGGTGTTAATCTCAAAATGGCCACATCACAGAAATTCTACAACAAACTGAATCCTTACACAGGTTTATGTGGGGGTCCTGACTGCTGGTACTCATATTTAGGATTGAGACAGTGTTTCTGTACATACTTACACAGGTTTATGTGAGGGTCCTGACTGTTGGTACTCATATTTAGGATTGAGACAGTGTTTCTGTAGGTACTTACACAGGTTTATGTGAGGGTCCTGACTGTTGGTACTCATATTTAGGATTGAGACAGTGTTTCTGTAGGTACTTACACAGGTTTATGTGGGGGTCCTGACTGCTGGTACTCATATTTAGGATTGAGACAGTGTTTCTGTACATACTTACACAGGTTTATGTGGGGGTCCTGACTGTTGGTACTCATATTTAGGATTGAGACAGTGTTTCTGTAGGTACTTACACAGGTTTATGTGGGGGTCCTGACTGCTGGTACTCATATTTAGGATTGAGACAGTGTTTCTGTACATACTTACACAGGTTTATGTGGGGGTCCTGACTGTTGGTACTCATATTTAGGATTGAGACAGTGTTTCTGTAGGTACTTACACAGGTTTATGTGGGGGTCCTGACTGCTAGTACTCATATTTAGGATTGAGACAGTGTTTCTGTACATACTTACACAGGTTTATGTGGGGGTCCTGACTGTTGGTACTCATATTTAGGATTGAGACAGTGTTTCTGTACATACTTACACAGGTTTATGTGGGGGTCCTGACTGTTGGTACTCATATTTAGGATTGAGACAGTGTTTCTGTACATACTTACACAGGTTTATGTGGGGGTCCTGACTGTTGGTATTCATATTTAGGATTGAGACAGTGTTTCTGTACATACTTACACAGGTTTATGTGAGGGTCCTGACTGTTGGTACTCATATTTAGGATTGAGACAGTGTTTCTGTAGGTACTTACACAGGTTTATGTGGGGGACCTGACTGTTGGTACTCATATTTAGGATTGAGACAGTGTTTCTGTAGGTACTTACACAGGTTTATGTGAGGGTCCTGACTGTTGGTACTCATATTTAGGATTGAGACAGTGTTTCTGTAGATACTTACACAGGTTTATGTGGGGGTCCTGACTGCCGGTACTCATATTTAGGATTGAGACAGTGTTTCTGTACGTACTTACACAGGTTTATGTGGGGGTCCTGACTGCTGGTACTCATATTTAGGATTGAGACAGTGTTTCTGTACGTACTTACACAGGTTTATGTGGGGGTCCTGACTGCTGGTACTCATATTTAGGATTGAGAGTGTTTCTGTAGATACTTACACAGGTTTATGTGGGGGTCCTGACTGTTGGTACTCATATTTAGGATTGAGACAGTGTTTCTGTACGTACTTACACAGGTTTATGTGGGGGTCCTGACTGTTGGTACTCATATTTAGGATTGAGACAGTGTTTCTGTACATACTTACACAGGTTTATGTGGGGGTCCGGACTGCCGGTACTCATATTTAGGATTGAGACAGTGTTTCTGTACGTACTTACACAGGTTTATGTGGGGGTCCTGACTGCTGGTACTCATATTTAGGATTGAGACAGTGTTTCTGTAGGTACTTACACAGGTTTATGTGGGGGTCCTGACTGCTGGTACTCATATTTAGGATTGAGACAGTGTTTCTGTAGGTACTCATTCAGCTGACTGACTGGATTACTTTGTGTATGCCCCGTTGTCTTGTTAGCTGGGGCCTTCCCTTCACCATTACAAGCCTGCAAAATATGTGAAAGAAATGAACTGGAGTAAAGAACAACAGCTGTCAGAGGACAGCAAAGCACAACTATCAAGAGCTGGATGGAAGAAAACAAGAGATGTTTGTAAACAATATATCCCCCCTCAAGGGCCTATCTTTAATGTAGGTCAAACTCCAAGGTCAAGTTTACAAGGTCCAAGGTCATGATCAATTGTGAAAGGTCTTGGTAGGAGGTGTTTATGTGTGAAATATCAAGGCTGTAGGTGTGAAAGGGCACGAGATAAAGGCCAGTTTAAGATTTTTAAAAGTAGGTCAAACTCCAAGGCCAAGGTCACATGGGCCAAGGTCATGGTCAAATGTGAAAGGTCTTGGTAGGAGGTGTCCATGTATAAAGTATCGAGGCTGTATAGGTGACAGGACATGAGATATAGGACAGGTTAAAGCTTTTTAAAAGTATGTCAAACTCCAAGATGAAGGTCCAAGGTCATGGTCAAAAGTGAAATGTCTTGGTTGGAAGTGACTATGTGTGAAATATCAAGGCTGTATGTGTAAAAGGACATGAAATATTGGCCAGGTTAAAGTAGGTCAAACGTCAAGGTCAAAAGGTCCAAGGTCATGGTCAAATGTGAAAGGTCTTGGTTGTAGGCGTTCATGTGTCTAAAATCAAGGCTGTATGTGTAAAAGGACATGAAATATAGGCCAGGTTAAAGTTTTTTTAAAAGTAGGTCAAACCCCAAGGTTGAGGTCACAAGGTCATGGTCAAAAGTGAAAGGTCTTGGTAGGATGTGTCTATGTGTGAAATATCAAGGCTGTTTGTGTAATAGTACATGAGATATAGGCCCAGTTTAATTTTTTAAAAAATAGGTCAAGCTCCAATGTCAAGGTCACAAGGTCCAAGGTCATAGTCATATGTGAAAGGTCTTGGTCTGAGGTGTCCATGTGTCAAATATCAAGGCTGTACGTGTAAAAGGACATGATATATTGGCCAGGTTAAAGTTTTTTAAAGTAGGTCAAACTCCAAGGTCAATGTCACAAGGTCCAAGGTCATGGTCAAATGTAATAGGTCTTGGTAGGAGGTGTCTATGTTTGAAATATCAAGGCTGCATGTGTAATAGGCCATCAGATGTAGGCCCTGTTCAATTCTTTTTAAAGTAGGTCAAACACTAAGGTCAAGGTCACAAGGTCCAAGGTCATGGTCAAATGTGAACGATGTTGACAGGAGGTATCCATGTGTTAGATATCAAGGCTGTATGTGTAAAAGGACATGAGATATATGCCAGGTTAAGAATTAAGTGTGAAAATCAACAAAGGGCAATAACTCAAAAAGTTTGATAGGCAGAGTTACAGTTCTTATGCACTGCACCTCTCCATAATGAGATCTATCCACGTGTAAAGTTTCATGATTCTACCTTACATGCTTTTCGAGTTATGATCCGGACAAGAATCAAGTTTGAAAATCAACAAAGGGCAATAACTCCAAAGATTTGATTGGCAGAGTTACGGTTCTTGCGCACTGCACCTCTCCATAATGTGATCTATCCATCTACAGGGATGGGGTAATTAGTAATGTGTAATTAGCATTACATGTAATTAATTACTTAATTACAGTAATTGAATGTAATGTGTAATTGAACCAAAATTCAATTACATGCAATTGAAATGTAATTAATTACAATGCAAAATTGATGTAATTATCAATTACATTTTCAATTACTTCAATTACTTTTTTGTGTTTTGAGGTTGTAAAATTGGATTGTGAATACTAGTTAACTGTATCATGCATATTGATAACAACCTCCTGCTTTTCCTCACTACATAATATGATTATTATATCACCTAGAAAATGGATTTGTCATTTCATTTAAAATCTGTGGTTGGATATTTTTCAAAAAATATTAATGTATAAAAGAATAAACAGATAACCAGCATTTTCTCCATATCATCAATATTTTCTTTGCTATATAATGTACATGAATTCCAACACCCATGAAATCAAGTGTGTTCTAAACTTGTCTAAAACTATAAAATTATAATTCAAACTATTTCAGGAGAAAATGTTGTTTTCAACAAATTTTTATTTTTCCCCACCTTTTCCTAAGCCTTGTCTGTTAGGGACTTCAAATTTAGAGCATTATTGTCTAATGGACATAATAAACACCTGTGGTATTTAACCCTTTCCCAAACAAGACCAGGTCATCCCAAGAAAAAACAGTTGGTGAAAACATTGAGGAAAGGAAGGAATTGCTGATATTTTTAGCAATTTTCCCTTTCTTAGACTATTTGTTATGATATAAAATGCAAATGTCATCAACTTTTGTTTAATCATTTGGTAAGCAGCAGTTCATTTCAAATTCTATCATTCCAAAAATTGTGCCATTTGGGAATGGGTTAACCTGAGGTAACCTGCATGACAGTAGGTTATCCATTTTCACACCTTTTCCTGGGGGCTATATAGAGGGTTTATTCCCGGAACGTCGAATCGCACCTTTTATAAATGTGTGAAAAGGGGCTACCCGAAGGGGGAAATTATTGAAAGGGGGGGTGATTGTCGAGTGACTTTTATAGTAAGAAGAAATATACATGTAGTAAGAATATTTTTTATTTCGTTTTACAGAAATTTATTTATCGTTTTACATCTAAAATACATGTATACATATATTTATATTTTCTATTTAACCAATTACTAGATGGCAATCTTTTATACTCCTCAAAATTCAAAGATGTTGCAGACGACAATTAAAACTGAATGAAATTTTTACATATTTTGTCTTTTTGTGAAGAAAATATTGTGGGAAATGAAGAAATTCCGAGTCACAAACAAATTCTTCATTTTCCACAATGTTTTCAAAAGTCATTATATTTGTGGGGAGTCAAAAAGAGTCGCAATGTGATAAAGGGTTAAGACCTGTTGAAAAAATTAACGTTTTGTTGCAATAAGAAAAATGCTCTGTCCATGGATTTTTCCTTTTTCTAACCACGTTAAATACACTTTTATAGTGTGACATTTTTAGATTTTTTGCCGTTCATGGATGAAAACAATGTACTTGAAACTTTTTAAAGAATTACAGAAACTATCTCTGTTCACCCTTTCCTAAACGGCAACTATTTGAACTTGTCCAAATTAAAAGCTGTTGTAGAAGTCAAAATTGATGATGGTGAATACTAGTACATGATTTGTGTACAATATAATTATATAGCACAGAAAATCTTGACCAAAAAGGAGAAAATGCTGATAATCAGTATTTACTTCTTTTGCTTCGATATTTTCCTAATTTTAACTTTTAGGTGCATGAAGACAAGTTCTTGTTTGGGAAAGGGTAAATTAAAATCCATGTTTACTGTAATCACTGCAAAATTCACTATCAGCTGATGCTCATATATTTCAATATCACAATATTAATATCACGAATTACATTACTCTAGATGGAGAAGCTGTGCGACCAAGTCAGCGTAGCTGATCAAGTCATATTCTCCAGCCTGGTATCTGTCTTTGAGTGTTCTTAGACGTCTGTCGATGTTCATGTAGCGCTTAGCGCGGATAGTTCCACCTGCAGATCTCTGTATTCTGTTGATATCGTTGGCGTTCTTTATGTCTACGAACATCTGGATGGCGTTGAAGATATTCGGATGGGCCGTGGTCATCTTCTTCAGTTTGCTGTGCCATCCCTCGAGGTTGTTGGTAGTTCTAGCCCCGACAGTACCAAAGTGGTTCCACACACGTCGGTCGTCTTCCACCCACTGTTCTGTCACGTAGTCCGTAAAAGCTTCTGTAATGTCAGTAATATCGTCGTCGTCTCTGTCTTCTAAAGTGTGGAGCCACATGGCGTCGAGTGGGACAAGTGGTAATACTGCTGCTCGTCGTACCAGTTTCTTCACGGCAGGGTTGTCTCTGTACTCGTTCTGTAGTCCCATCGCCTGTACTCGCCGCCAAATTCACTGGGTATAATGGAAGAAGCACCACTGTATAGTGATTCCAGGAATTGAATCTCTAATGGCGCCCTGGGCAGCAGCCTCAAAATCAAGGAGGGCGGTTGCTGGTTGGAGCCTCAGTCCGATGTCTTCCATCTTCTTTAAAGTACAATAATTTCGAAGCAATTAAATGGTTTTTTCAAAGAATTAGATCTACTTTCTTTTGCCATTAAATATGAATTAAAAATCTCAATTTAAATCATCTTTCTTTATCAGTTTAGACAGATAATCTTTATTTCATAATTACAAAATGATATATAAATAAAATCAGTTTTCCTACATATAGATATTTTCATTCTTTTTCAATTAAATTATAAAATCAGTTTTCCTACATATAGATATATTTTTCATATTTTCTTTTTCCATTAAATTATAAATGTAATATCTCAATTTAAAGCATTTTCCCCCATTTTTTGAGATACTGTTGATTTACAACTACTTTAGAAATATATGAATAAAACAAAATATTTTTACTAGATATTGATGTTTTTTTCATATTTCAGTTTCAATAATCATCAATCATATTTTATTTCAATTAACGTTCATAGATATTCAAATATCTATTCGACATTACCCCTTATCGTGCCCCCTAATCCCATATAGGTAAGAAAATCGATTCGACGTTCCGGGAACACACCATATAGAGAGTCAATATTGCACCCTTTGTGCATTTTTGTTATCAACTTGAGAGCTTAGTGCAAAAATATTGTAACTGCTTAAAATTTATCTGCACATAAGTTAACCATGTCCTGAATAATAATTGTCAACATATTGGACATCAAATCGAAGTTAGAAAATTCATATTTTATTGCAAAGAAAATATTGAGGGAGAATGAAAATTTTATGATTATCAGCAATTTCTTCTTTTCTCTCGTTTTTTAATTCCCCCCAACCATTTCTACTATGGATGTTATAACCAGGTCTTGTTTGGGCAATGGTTAAAATAACTGTACCCTTGGGCTAAGCTTTCGACTACTGGAGTACTGAAACAATTTCTAGCTTAATTTTCTTTCTCATGCGATATATCCATTGAAATTATTTTTGTCATTTTCATTCAGTTACAAACTGGACTGTTGAGTGGACATAGATTTTAATGGAGAAAATCAATGTATTTGTTCATTTTGAATTGCATGAAAATAAATCAGGAACAATTTAGGCAAAATGAAAAAAAACTAGGGTCTAGTCTAGGCCCAAGATTTGATACATTTTCCAGAAGACCAAATTTTAGTCTGATCCAATTCAAAGATATTTCAGAAGACAATTTCAAGAAAATGAAATTTTACATGTTCGTGTCCATCCTGGAAATTGTGGAAAAAGCATAGTTAACAGTTAATTAAAGCAACAACAAAATCATAAAAGCAACCTTTTGCCTCAAAACTTTCCAAAGCATGAACTCCCTGAAGAAAAGGAAAATATTGGTTATCAGCTGTTTTCTTCTTTCTAACAAAAGGCTTTAAAACTATAATATTCTACTGAGTCACCAAAGCTAAGTCTTGTTTTATCCAAAATACCAAGTTCCAGAATGGTTTCATTTCAAATGCTCTACAAACAACTAAATGAATGTCACAAGTGAATTTGTTTTGTATTACATCAAATTATACGATACAGATGGAAAAGAAGAAAATGTTGATTGTCAGAACGTTCTTCCTTTGTCTCAAAGTTATTAAAAGTAATGTGTAATTGTAATTAATTACATAGGCAATGTAATGTAATTAATTACATTTGAAAATGCATGTAATGGTAATTGTAATGGTAATTGAAGATTTTCAATGTAATTGTAATGGTAATTAATTACATTGCAATGTAATTGACCCCAACCCTGTCCACCTATGAAGTTTCATGATTATACCTTACATATTTTTCCAGTTATGCTCCGGACAAGAATCAAGTTTGAAAATCAACAAAGGGCAATAACTCATTAAATTTTATCGGCAGAGATACGGTTCTTGTGCACTGCACCTCTCCATAATGAGATCTATCTACCTGTAAAGTTTCATCATTCTACCTTAAATACTTTTTGAGTTATGATCCGGACAAGAATCAAGTTTGAAAATCAACAAAGGGCAATAACTCCACAAATTTTAACAGCAGAGTTACGGTTCTTGTGCACTGCACCTATCCATAATGAGATCTATCCACCTATGAAGTTTCATGATTCTACCTTACATACTTTTTGAGTTATGCTCCGGACAAGGTTTGGTCTACCGACAGACCGACCTACCGACTGACCAACCAACCTACCGACCAACCGACCGACACTTGCAAAACAATATACCCCCATTTTCTTCAAAAGGGGTCATAAATATTAAGTAGAAATAGCTTAGAATTCCACTAAATTTAAAGTCAGAGTAATGAATCTGAGTTGCACGTAAAAACTTAACCAAGAATTTTCAAGTTTGAAAACGGTAGAAATTCCACTATGTAAAAGTCAGAGCAGATGTCAAAGCTAGTGAAAACAGTATGCTGTAAATTTAACCCTTTCCCAGACAAGACCTTGTTTTGACGTCCCTGATAGACAAGGTTTGGGAAAACATTGAAACAAAAGAAGAAACTGCTGATAACCAGCAGTTTCTCCTTTTGTCTCAATATTTTCTATGCCATACTTTACACCAATTCTGTCCTTATCAATATCCATTTTGTCATCAGCAGCAGCTTTTGAAGTGGACCACCCTATTATTTTGCCGTTTGGGAAAGGGTTAATTGTGCTAGCTTGGAAAGAGCTAAAGACTAACCAGTGTTTCAGGAAAGACAGACTTTAGTAGCCCCTCCATCTGTAATGTTAACAATGCTAGACAGGCTGCCTTCTTCTTCGCATCTTTTATACTGGAACCCTGAGCCAAGTCAAACTCCCTCTCCCCTACATGGGCCTTTATTGAAAATCTGCAAGATAAATGAGCTAGGGTCTGAATAAAGGGCCTTTTTGTCATTCGACACAAGCATAGGTTAAGATCAGTCCATAAATAAAAACAGTCTGATCCAGGTCCTTTATGTTCTCTAATAACTTCTTCCTTAGCTTCATGACTATATAATGATACAATATGTTAATTAAACATCAGCATTCTTTGTGGCACTTTTGACAATTTGATTTTTTATTATTGACATTTAATCTTTTTGAATAGAATTTGTTCAAACTTACTGTACCTGTTCACAGACAACAAAATTATAGCATCTATTTGTATCAATTCTCACTTTGTCATCTAAAACAGCTTTCTTATTGGAAGCGACGTTACCTTTGCCCTTTGGAAAAGTGTTAATTCACTTGAAATTGTTGCATACTTCCTTGAATTTGGACCAGTCTAAAATTTTGCTGTCTGGTAATGGGTTAAGGCACTGGACTCTACCACAGATCCAGATAAGCCTGTACATATGCAGT
Source organism: Fragum sueziense (assembly GCA_963680895.1). Taxonomy (NCBI): domain Eukaryota; kingdom Metazoa; phylum Mollusca; class Bivalvia; order Cardiida; family Cardiidae; genus Fragum; species Fragum sueziense. The sequence continues at coordinate 456,080 of OY804606.1, forward strand.
CTGATCAGGATCCATGTTGGTCTGTAAAAAGTTATTCATGACCTAAAGTAACTTTTAAATAGCTGCACGAATCCTTATTGGACTGCATTTGACAACAGGCTGATCTTGAAACTCAATTTTCGATATGCTATAAGGGACCTTTTTCAAGCTCCATTGTCCTCCATAGTTATGAAATTATTACCTTGGCATATGAGTGGGTCCCTCCTGCGCTACCTTATCAAAGCTGACGGCAGTTTTCTGAGACTGAGCATATTGAGACAGGGCTGATACTGGGTCTTTATAGGGAACAGGATTTATTATCTCATCTTTTATTTCTGTAGGGCTACAGACGTTAGCACCATTCATACTCTGAAAGGTATGCAGTAAAATTAATCCTTTCCCAAACAAGACCGGTTTTTGAAGTTCATGATAGAATAAGCTTGGGAAAACATTGAAGCAAAAGAAGAAAATGCTGATAATCAGCATTTTCTCCTTTTGCCTCAATATTTTCTGTGCAAAAAATGTACACAAATTCCATTTCTAGCAACACATTGTTCTCCAAAGCCCAATAAGCTGTAGGGGCCCACTACGCATCCAACTTATTCAGCTACCTTATCAAACCTGACTGCCATTTTATGAGACTGAGCATATTCAGACAGGGCTGATACTGGGTCTTTATAGGGAACAGGATTTATTATCTCATCCTTTATATTTGTAGGGCTACAGAGGTTGGCACCATTCATACTCTGAAAGGTATGCAGTAAAATTAAAAGGGCGTCTTAAATCTTAACCCATTCCCAAACAACAAAATTTCACCAGATGGCAAAATTTTAGACGTGTCCAAATTCAAAGGTATTGCAGGTGCCAATGTCAAGCGGTTGAAATTTTAAAAATTTTTGTCTTTTAGCGTAGAAAACATTGTGGTTAACTTAATTAAGAAATTGTTGCACTTTTCATGATGTTTTCCAAAGCCTTTACATTGTGGGTGCCAAAAGTTGTCACCAAGTGGTAATGGATTAAGAAAAGGAAAAATAAATCTACAATCACTTTGCTACCTTCGTTATCAAGCTTTTTTTCAAAACAGCACCATTTCTACTCTTCTAATTTGCAAGGTGCTGCAGACAATGAAATTTATGTTGATAAAAATAAGATTTGTGTACAGTACAACATAGAAAATATTGAGACAAAAAGTGATAATCCGGATCATCAGCCGTTGCTTCTCTTGTCTCAATATTTTTCTTAACCTTTTGCTTTACTGTTCCGGAAATCAAGACCAGAGGCACATTCTTAAGAGCGTGATTTCTTAAGATACATGTATCTTGAGATTTCTTAAAAAATATTTTCAGATAAAGTGTTCTTCAGAACAAAGTTTTTCAGCCAGTCAATGGAAAGTACCATTACTATACTACTTGCGGAACCCCTCGGTCATCTCTGTAGAAACAATCTTAAGTGAGAATTGACCGAGTTGTTCCTAATTCTCCATAATTCTTTCACCGCGGTCTTCCGAATGCTCCATATGTTATACAAATGACATCATCATGATGTCATTTGTATAAAGTATGGAGCATTTGGAACACCTTGGTCAGAATCTTGGCCTTAAAAACGTTTTATCAAAAACATCTTATGAAATCTTACAAAATTTCGCTCTAAAGAATGCGCCTCTGGTCTTGGGAAAGTATTAAAAAGTGCATACCTCAGCATGTAAGACTTGTAAAGCCCTCTCAGCACATTTCACTTTAGCCTCATGTTTAGAGCCGCCACATTCTGTACATACCTCACGATCACCGAGCCAGGCCTTCGCATAAAATCTGTCAAAAAAAAACAGGTGCTTTTTGATAATCAAATGACAATTAATCCCTACCCACACAACAAAATTTGAGACTGCTCAAAGTTGGGAGCTGTTTGAAACAATGTGATACATGTTCATAAAATGATACTTGTGTGCACTGTATTAGAGAAATTATTGATGTAAAAGGAGGAAATGCTGGTACTTGGAATTGTTTCTTTCAACTTTTTGTTGAAATCCCAAATCTTTACTATTAGGGACATCAAAACCATGGATGTCTTCTTCAGAGAAGGTCAATTACAGTCATGAAGTAAACCTGTCTTCATAAATACATTAAAAACAAATCATTCATCTGTTAATTCTTTTCCCAAACGACAAAATTTAAGGATATATTAGAGAAAGGTCTGGTCTGAGAAAAGATTTAGACTAGTTTTATTATGTTTAGAAAGAAGCATGAAGATCAGTTCGCACATATTACAGACTACAGTGCACGATTATGCTAAGCAACAGATAAGAGAGACCGGAGACAAACTAAATTTTTCATTTCAAATCCAAACACTATGTTTGACGAGATAATTTCAATGAGCGCCCACAACATAAAATATTGCATTTTGAAAAGCCTTCACTCCCTCTTTTCCATAGCTCTGATAATGGATATGCGTCTCTGATCTTTAACTCTGATATACATTTTATATACAATAAACATTTCCATTTGCAGACAGTGACACTAATAAATAATTTGTGACCCGTCGCGCTTAAAGGGACCTTATCGGGTGTGTGAAAAATATCGACCCTAGTCAGTCTGCGCAGTCCGCGCAGCCAGACTAGGGCCGACACTTTTCACTTTTATGTAATTTTCTAAACCCAGAATGTTTTCCCTATCTTACTATATGTTAATTTTTTGCAAACGGGATCTGATTGACCTGTGATGAGTCTGACAAGTTTGTCAAAATTTGGATTTTGGGTATTCTGATAAGGTCCCTTTTAGCGTGACGGTCACATTTCTGTAAATATGTAAACACTTGTCTTACACAGGCTTATGCGATGGCCCATCCTGGTGAGTAATCTCTATTTTTGGTATCTCTCTCCTTGACACTCCATACTCTTCAAAAGCACTTATAGCATTCTTGTTCAGGTTCTTCCTAGTTGCCATGATGTCTCTGGAATAAAGTAATGCATGAAAATAAAATACTGGGAACCAATACTATTGATGGCTCGTCCAATTGATTCGGTCAGCACAATCCCTTCAGCCAATCAAAAACGTTGTCAGTCATAAAGTGCGGACCTGCAGTCAATCGGTGGAGGTGAAAGCTTCGGTCTTTTTCGATAAAGCATTACCAACTTTCAGCAATGATTAATATCTCGACGACTACCGTAAGTCTGGTTATTAAAAATGCATTGGTAGTTAGAAAGTTTAAATCACATTCTTTAACGAAAGAATTTTGTTTATAAAGAATCTTAACGATGGATTTTTTAAATATTCTGCCTCAAAAAGGGTATCCTGTAACGATAAAGACTGAGGAAGTACCCTCGATGAAACAAGAGCCATCACAGACGGATTATGCTCCCCGAATAAGTGTTTGTCACAAAATAAAAACTATCATACATTAAGCCCCCTTTTCACATGACAGCTTTTTTGAACACACATTATTTATAGAATATGGTCTAGAACATCCTATCTATTACATGAGCACAAAATTGTATTAAATTCTGCCTATTAGATGAAGAGAAATAAGAGAAAAACTAATTTTTACACTAAGGCCCCTTTTTCCATGACACAGCCTTAAATTTACAAACGGAGAAAAAGATCCCTCTAGGGTATTGACCCAGGGCGTCAGTGTCTGATCTAGGACGCGCGATTGCGAGAATCCCCGGCATTTCTGAAAGATCACGCATGTTTTTTTATCAAGCGCGGGATGGTCGCGCAAAAAAATTCAAAAGGGAATATCAACAAATCTAGCCTTTTACAGCAAGTCACGTCTAACTGTTTACCATTTTCTTCTAGCGGTATAATAAGAGTGACTTCCCTTATTGTTTTACTATGGTTGAGTTCGATCGCAACTAAGACTGTGTGTTTGTAACTATAGTTATACCTGCTAATAGCCTATCGTATTCCCACTCTAGTAGCAGTCGAAGTTAACCGATGATTTTATGAATCTCTTTTAAACGAACATTTGATTACATTCATTGTGCTAGATATTGTCAATAAAAATATTCACTTTTGAAAAATAAATAAAGGTTGTTTTTTTTCGAAGTGAATTAGATCTACTTATAATGAAAATTTTAAAAATCGTTTTCGTTAACAGAAAATTCTAATTTTACCTTTGTTGACATAGACAGTAATGATCCAATCGTCTGCATTTTCTTTGACATATTCCATGGATCAGACAGGGAAAACGGCGTTTTATTACTGAATGGATGACGAAAATATGTTGACCAACGTAAGTGAAACTGAGACGGCGCTAGTCAACTGTTTTGTTGTTTGGTCAAGCAAACTTTAAATCCCCCATAGTAATTTCAGATCACGCATAATTTCAAAACTAATGCGGGAATTTCCCCCATGTTTTTCAAATCCTGGATCAGACACTGGGGCGTTCACATGTGAAGTTTCATTGAATTTGGTCCAAGGGTTGCTGAGATATGGCTGTGGACGGACGGACGGACGGACACAGACAGACACACAGACGGACGGACAGCGTGGCGACTATATGCTCCCGCGAAATTTTTTCGGGGAGCATAAAAATGAAAGGCTATGACGTCATGCTGAATGTTTCTATGAAAAAGTACAAAGAATTAATACAAAAGAGAATCTGTGTTTTTGGTCTGTCATTGTCCGTTTAAGTGGTGTAAATTGTTATTGCGAGATGTCGTTTGACAAAAATGGGCTTGATAGTCAGAGTTTTGATCTTCTGTAGCTGTATGTCAAAACAGAAGTAATATTTGTTTTATAGATAATCATAAATGTTAGTACAATACTAAAGCTGTACGACCATGCTTTATAGATTTGGGTTGTTTTTAAAGGAAATAAAGCCTCATAAATATGAAAGGAGGTGTAGATGTCACTTCTCCCACTTCAAGCCTAAGCTAATAAATTACGCTATTGTTGCATTTTTTCTCCATGCAAGATCACAAATAGGCATGCTAGCCTGTGGTGGTCACTACAGAGCTGATGACCTAAAGGACTTGAAGACAAGTTAGGGAAAGGATTAAATGACATTTCTTATAGATGGACGTATAGGATAATGATTTAAGTTTAATTTATATCTCATTAAAAAAGGTACGATGTTAATGTGGTCCGAAACAACATAACCCGATTTCAGTTTTACAACCACATTTTTGCTAGTTCTTATTTCCATAAACTTTAAAACACGACACAATTTTACAATTTTTCATGCGAGACTTGCCTTTCGTTACCTAATTTTGTTGAAACAGTTGGAAAAAGGAGTTATTTAATATTTTTGAGTGGCGGGTTTTAATCTAAGGGAAGTAACTGTTCTAGTCAACCGACAAAGGGAGATAACTTTTCTATTGGACTATATTGGATAGTTCAAACAGAACTGCTAAAGCGATTTTTTTGCCTTTATTTTCTTTTTTTTTTAAAGAAAAAAATATAAGAGATGAGTAGGTCTATAACATATATTTATACTGTTCTGTTTTGTTTCGATAAAAAAAAATATTGCTTGATGACGTCATTCAAAACTTAATCCTAGCAATGACGTCAGTTGTCAACGTCGTTTAGGGACAAGTAACGTCTGCAAAGTATCGACGCGACAGAGTCGCAGAATGACACATTTTCATGTTAAAATTATTGCTCACTAAAGGACAAGTTCACAAAGACGGATCGCAGGTGTAGATTAAGATTCAGTAAACATGTCCACGGCGGGAGTTGAGAATCTGCCGTCGGTTCGAATCCCGCACACGCCGGGTATACCGATGACCATGCAGAATGAGCGCCAATCCGGGACATTTTCCGCGTGCTTCACTCCAGATAGCGTGGACATTCCGCCAAATACTCAAAGGTGAGTTTCGTCGTTGCTGTGCCTTTTAAATCAAAGGTAGATGTTGAGTAGGAATAACATTCAAATTAATTTTAGAATCTGAATCTATACGTAGGCCTATTTGAAGCTTTATAGCCAAGTATATATGCGCGTTTGCTTCGACAACCGGCCTATGAATCGACGACGACAACAACCACGGTGGATAATCACGTAAAATTATTTACAAATATTTCAAAAAATCTTCAATAATTTTGTTAGATCTAGATCTAATACGGAAGTGATTTTGGATTCGGTTTGAACTAGAAAATGTGGACAGACGTCACACATTAATTTAGATGGACGTGGTGGATTTTTGAAAAAAAATCCGCTGATAGAAAAGTTATTGAAGATCAAACAAAATTTCCGCTTATTCCTGGCATTTTCCCACCTTCTCTGCTTCAAGCCAAATTCAAGTTAGTCAAGTATTAACAAAAATATTGATGATTTTATAAAATTCTGGTCACATGATTAACTGCGGTGACAATAGCAGTGGTAAAACTCTGAGATAATTCACATATCGGGAACTCGCGTGTCTGAATGCCTACATGAGTGTTCCGTGCATTTTCTATGAATAATTTACTAGCAAGAATTGTTCAGATTTTATTGATGATCTTTGTCACAATAAAACAAGGTGTTGGACAACACGAATCAGAGCAACAGATAAAAGAGATAATGGCTTTCAAGGGTGGATCCAGGATTTTTCCAGGGGAGGGGGTTCAAGCACAAGATTTTATTTCCAGGGGGTCCAAGCTGACATTATGGCTTAATATGTAAGTAACGTTATGGTCAAAATTCAATTTTAGGTCAATGCCAGGGGGGAGGGGGGGGGGTGGTCGGGACCCCCTCTAGATCCGCCCATGGCTTTTCGGGTCGTAATATTTTATAAATCATTTATCAAACCCAAAGTTATAGGCCCTAATTAGAATCGTCTCATCTTATATTTGTAATATAACAAATTTAAGATGCATTTTACTCCCTCTTATCTGTTGCGCTAGTGAATCAGTTGTCATTTAACAACAGTAGGCCTAAATAAACGATTAGATACCTGGTTTTGGCGTCAATGATCCAAACGCATTGGAATAGGCCTACACCAATTTGAGTGATCAGGTGGGAACTACATGTACGCATATGGTAGCCTATTTTTTTCTCTCTCTCATTTCCGCAAAATGTTGAACAACAGAATTCATTTATCATTTTAAACCATCAAAGATCTCTGTGTCACAGTTTTCAAGGACATTTTTTGCGACTGAACGAAATATTTAGCTGTTAGACCTATCGATGCTCTTATGCAAATGGCTTTCGGTCACGTGTCCTGAGGGATGGTGTGTTTTGAGAATTTGGAAATATTTTCTGTGACCCCTTCCCAAACAAGGCCGGGTTTTGACGTCCCCTGTAGAAATGGCATGACAGCATATTGAGGCAAAAAAGAAAATGCTGATAATCAGCATTGTCTCATTTTGCCTCAATAATTTTCTAGACCATATCTTTTTCAAATCATTATCTTTATTTACGTCAATTTTGTAGTCTGCATCAGCTTTTGAATTGAATCGTCCTAAAATCTTGCCATACGGGAAAGGGGTTTTTACCTAACAACTTTTGCCTATTTTCTTGTGCCGTAGATTTTCCTACAATTCAGAATCATTAATTCATGTTTACTCATTCGTTTCTAGTTCTCGGTTCCCTGGTGTTGATAAACGAAACAAAGGTATTATACGTGTCAATGGGTACGCCCACAGGACGATTACTCTAGGTTCGCCCAATGTATGTAAGTAGATTACTTTTTTCACTTCTTGTAAATTACATGTAAATGATGTATATGTGATATGTTAAGCTAAAGGGGACCATCTGGGAGGTATAACAAAGATCGACCTTAATCAGTTCGTGCGAATTAACCCTAGGATCGAAACCTTTTATTTCAAGCTAATTTTCCGAAACTAATTATAAAAAAAAATGTCCTATAAATCTTACTGTAGGCCTATTTTGATTTTCTAAATGCGACATCTGATTGACCTTTGCCGAGGCTGATCTGATTCTCATGTATTTGACGTTCCCATGGGGCACATTTTAGTGTGACAGATAATAATTGAGCCAGGATCTGGAAAAACGTCCCTTATAGCATTTTTAAAAATTGAGTTTGAAAATCAGCCTGTTGTCAAATACAGTCAAATATGCATCCATGCTGCTCTCTTTAAGTTACTACAGATCACAAAGAAGCTATTAGAGAACAACATGGATCCTGATCAGACTGTGCGCATGCACAGGCTGATCTGGATCTATGTTGGGCTCAAAAGCCTTAAGGGACGTTTTTCCAGATCATGGCTCAATTATAGAATCGAACGAGTAAGAGTTGTCTTCTATGTTCACCTTTCTGTATCCACGGGCTTTATTGCAGAGTACAAATAACAATGCCAAAATTCAAAATTTTCATAATTGTGTATTAAACTCTATTTTGTGGGTACTCATTGGAATCGTTTTCTCGAGAGGGTTCAAATGAATAGCCACAACATAAGGGTTTGATTTTAAAACAAATCTGGAATCCCTTTATTTCCTCTTATCTACTTACTGCTCTGACACATTGAGCATGCTTATGAACGCAGGGCGAATAATTTAATGTTCAAAAGAATAGTTTTCATTTCGACCGCACGGTGCTAGCCCACTGGCAATGGCACTTTTTTATTATGTTTGTTATTTTACAAAATGCGAAATCATTAGCATGTAAATGGTTTAAATTCGATTCTTTGCAAAATGGAAAGAAAAATCATTGTTAATTGCTATTCTTGAAAGCCGTATTCTTTCTCAAATGCAATTTAACGAGCATTTGTCCAGGTTCATAGATCTTCATACGGTTAATATAGATAGTATCGTATTTTCTTCAACTACCCTTTTCTCTCCATAAATCGTCTATGGCAAATGATTTAAGGTAAGTCAATAGCTTTTGCTTAAGCTTAGTATGTTGTAGCAGTTGTCATCCTTTCACAGCTTCTGTATCCGTGTTTGGCCTAATAGGTCCAATTGGTCCACACACACATATTTTGACAAATCATCAGTGTTATTGCAAAACCTCGTAACTACAGCTTGAGTTAAGCTGTAGTTACGAGATTTTATGGCGCGCGAATAGGGTCTAAAGTCAATATAGCGCTAGACCGATAATTAAAATAGGGGTAGACCGGTAAAAATAGCGGTCTACCCTTATATTTTTACCGGTCTACCGATAAAAATATCGGTCTACCCTTAAAATAAGGGTAGACCCCTATTTCAAATAACGGTCTAGCGATAAATTACCGGTAGACCGATAGTTATTTTTGACCCTTCTGCTCGAAATCTCATTAGCCAATCAAATGGCTCGTTACATCCTCAACCTACCGGGAATATCAACGACCGTATAATACAAGCTCTGTGATTGGCTATCGAAAAAAATAGGGGTCTACCGATAAAAATGGCGGTCTACCGGTAATTTTATCGCTAGACCGTTATTTTGAATAGCGGTTTACCCTTATTTTATGGGTAGACCGATATTTTTGTCGGTAGACCGGTAAAAATATAAGGGTAGACCGCTATTTTTAAGGGTCTACCCCTATTTTAATTATCGGTCTAGCGCTTATATTGACTTTAGACCCTATTCGCGCGCCATAAGATTTCGCAATAACCCCAACGAAATGTCTGTTAAACCTTTTACATCCCGTTGTAATATTTTTCCTTTCAATGGCCTTGCATTTTCCCAATGTCGTCAATTTTGTTTTGAAACAAAAAGCAATACAGGACATTCGCTCTTTAAATAGGCCTATTGGAGAAAATCCAACGAGACACCAATAAGCCTGCATACAAACCATTGCTAAATTTGTTTTTTCTTGTATAAGTTCTAAGTGATGTGTTTACAAGAAATCAAAGCACCGAAGGCCCTGTGGGTTTGGAGGTTGTCCATTTTATTCTGTAAAATCAACGCAGAATATCTGCTGTATACAATGATAATCACTTTAAGGAAAATGAATTGAAATCTAAAAGATTTCCAATCTCTATCTGATATCATAGAACAGAATGGCATTTCACAAACACCGCATTAAGCTAAGGAAAAACAATTTCCTAAATACAAATAAACACAACGATAAATTGTATAATGTATTACCATATACAAAATACTATTTTTCGCATTTTCAGTACAGCGTATATTTACTGGACAGCTACCCCCGTCGTATTTTAACGAGATTTGTTATGGTCGTAGGGCCACGCCACGAGAGTACCTATATAGAACGCCCACGAAGGAACGAGAAAGGCAACTATGGGAACCGAAAAATGTGTCACGTGAGAAAGCACGTCACGTGGTTAGAGACATACAGGATGCCAGGTGGGTTGATACGTTTGGGCAACATCTTTCACATTTTTTAAACGTTATGTCTAATTATTATTTGTTCTACGTAGATCTAATCAGATCGAATGCCTTTTAGGAAATGTATAAACCCACAGCAATACTCTTGATATGTCAACTAATGGATCAAAATTATTTAAAGTGACATTTCACAATAATCTTTACATAAATTTTACTTTTATTTTATCTGAAAGGGCATATTTTCTTATGAAAATTCTGAAAATTTCAAGCCAAAATATTGAACCGTTTACGAGAAATATATATTTTTGTGTTAAAATTAAACAAATTGTTGTGGACAACAGTTCAGATTTATATAGTCATTTCTGTCCCAATTTTAAAGGCGTATATTTCGCTTGAAAATAACAACTTCAAGAAACTGATAGCGATTCTACCCATTAGAATAAACAATCTTAGCATCAAGACATACTTTTAAAAAAATGAAATAAATGTGAAAATTCGCTTTAATACTGTTTGGTTTATAATAAAACAACAAGAAAACAAACATTCAAAATAAAAAAAACCGAACTGAATGTGTCATGTAGTGTGCTCAAACAGAAGAAACTTTTTGCATCATCCAGAAAAGCCATCTGTTCATAACGACAGACCGGCTTTAAGATCAAGCATAATTCACATGGTGGCTGACACAAGACGCCTTATTTCTCTATCAAGATTTAACCCATTACCAAATGACAAAATATCGACTTGTCCATATTCAAAAATGTTGCAGACGACAATTAAAAAATGAATGAAAAAGTACATTTTTTAATCATTTTGTATGAAAAATATTGTGGGAAATGAAGAAATTGCTTGTCACAAGCAATTTCTTCATTTTCCACAATATTTTCCATAATCGGTTTCTTGTTGGGAGTCAAAAAGAGTCACTGTGTGGTGATGGGTTAAGATTCTTGTAGCCACTATCTTTTTGTAACCCACAACTCGTCCAGCCATTATTTTATTTCCCCAGATTCCGACGACAATCCATACTAGAGAAACAATCCACCATCAAGGGTAAGGCGTTAATGAAGAAAACAGAGGCCACGTTGTTGAGGGAGGCCGAGATTGTGCCACGTGGTATGCAGGCCACATTAACGAAATTTGACAAGGAGAAACTGAAATATCAGAACACCAAGAAGAAAAAAGTCAAAATAGTCACTAAAGAGGAACCGTAAACCGAAACGAATGCTTTTTATAAACAGTATTAATATTCATTTAATGGTTTGACTGTAAACTCTGAGATGATTTGTGTATGATTTTTTGCAATAGTGTTTTCTGTACGTTAGTTGGACATTTGACATTAAGGAGCTATGTAAGTATTTCTGGTCTTAAAGTAAATTTTTGTTTATGCAAATAATGTAAGGACCCTCTTGTTTTTGTTTTGTTTCTATACTGCAGTAAGAGCTTATATATATTACCCATAATCCATACTTTGTTTGTCTGTCCGTCCTTTCATTGATTCAGTGGCTATTTTTCCAAATTAATACATCGATGGCTCAGCGCGAAACAGTTGTAACTGCCTATAAGCATATAGGCAGTTATAACTGTTTCGCGCTGAGCCATCGACATGTCATCGCAAACTCCGTGCATTTTGCGCATGTCTAAGTTTTCTTAATGTTTTGCAACTGATGAACGATATGTGTATGTCCTATACTACATATGTTCTGTTTGACTTTCTTTTGAGCGGGCAACCGTACTGGTCAGTTTAAGAGTGTCCCATTATCAAAATATCTGGAGCATAAATGTAGTTTCTACCACTGCTCATGTGCATGTATGACTGTCTATTTGTCTTCCTGCACTACTTTACTGAATATAAGAACGTATCCATAAAACTTCTAATTTTCTTACAGAAGTCGTGAGGTTCATATTTGTTTGTAAATCTCATCCACATCATGCAATGTTATCAATCAAGGTCAAAAGCTTATTGTCAGTCGTTATCTTAACCCTATCCCGAACGGCAAATTTTATCGCGATCCTAGCTGATGCAAACGATAAAATAGATGGTACTTAATGCAGATTAGCACAGAAAACTTTGAGACAATAGGAGAAAATGCTGATTATCAGCATTTCACCTTTTGTTTAAATTGTTTCCCATGCTAATTCTATTATGAGCGTCAAAACCAGGACTTGTTTGGGAAAGGGTTAATCAAAAGCCGCTTCAAATTTTTTTGTTTCACAAAAACATATTGTTTAAAGTTAGGGTTTTTAAGGCGTAGACCAACATTAATTTTATAAACCTAGATAGGCTACATATATCGTTATAAATAATCAAAATGAGCTATTGTAAAAGAACGCCCACACAATTTACGTAAGATTTTTTTTCATAATATACAACGCTTTCCAAAATGACCAAATAATTGATTGTCGCTATAGCGGACGAGAATTGACCTGGCGGAGCAGCCTATGCTAATTGAATCGAATGCTCTGCCAGGTCAATTCTCGCCCGCTATATGAGCTGCTGCAGACGACTATTTAAGTAAAAATACGACGTACGTAAAGTACAACACAGAAAATATTGAGGCTAAAGAAGGATATATTAATCAAATGCACCAACGCGTCAACTGTCATAACCACTGGTGGTGAACTCGGCCAAAGCGAGGGACGTTTTTTCGCGAACAATGTATTCCGTCGGTGTTGTTATAAAATATCGTAACTACGGCTTTATCGAAGCCGTAGTTGCGAGATTTTATAACAACACCGACAGTTTGTCAATACAAAACGATAAACCCGGTCTGTTTTTAGAACAAGTTCATTGTCATTAGAAAACAAATCTATAAACTCACATTTAAACGCAAAATATCTATACCTTGTTAATCAATATGAGCGATATTTAACTCTGTGCAGAGTTTTAAAAATGTTGAAAGCGAAATAAAACATAAAAAGTCTAAGGTGTTTATGACGATGCTTTACAATCCCCCGGCAGTGGATCGATAGATAAGCCTTCTCATATCACTAGTTGCACATTGATGGATCAGCATCGATCTGGCACTGACCCTTTCCCAAAATGACAAAAATGTATGGTAGAACAATTTGAAAGCGGTTAAAGACTACAAATTGTCGATAAAACGGGATTTTTTTTTGCTACATAGCTCAGAAAATATTAAGACAAAAGGAGTAAATGCTGACTATCAGCATTTTCTTCTTTTGTCTCAATCTTTCCCCAATCATTTCCTTTCAGGAACGGTAAAACCCGGTCTTGTTTGGAAAATGGGTAACAGATCGATATGTCTGCCTTGCTTTTTTATGATACGGAAACTCTCCCTGAATATTATACAGAAGACAGGCCTAACCAGTGTTAACACAATTGGTTGGACGTTCATGCTATAACTACAGTAGTGCAAGAGGGTTGTTAATATTGGATAAATTACGTAAGGATGTAGGAATGTTGAGAGGACGTTGTTGCTTTGCTTTTATATTTGAATTCCAATTGATGGATGGATCATTTTTTCGTCAACTTTATTTCTGTTCAGAAAAGTCTATTAGTTGTGCGTCTAAATAAAAAAAGGGACATTGGCGAACTGTGGTCGTTAGGCTGCATATCGACGGTTACGTTTGAAAATGTCGTATCTGCAGCTCGAATACTTTACACGGTGGGTAACCCACGTGACATTTGGGAAGCGTTAACACCGAAGAAGTCGTCCGCTTCAAGGTATGTATCGTTTAATTTCTCAGCTTATACTCTATTGATTTAGATGAGATAAAGTGCACGGAACGCGCCTTTGAGAGGGCTATTCCCGGCTCTAACTCACTCTGCTCCAAATCCAGTGATTTCTTCAAACATTCGAGCCAAAGTATTTGTAAGTGCAAAACGAAAATGGGAACGTTCACATGCACCGAAAAAAAACTTTCGCTTGAATGTTTGAAGAAACCACGGGATTCCGAGCAGAGTGAGTTACAAACGGGGATAGCCCTCTCAAATGCGCGTTCCGTGCACTTTATCTTGTCAAAATCTGAGTATTAGGTGAGAAATTAAACAAAACATACCTTGAAGCGGACGATTTTTTCGGCGTTAACGCTTCCCAAAAGTCACGTGGGTTACCCACCGTGACTTTAGATCGTTTTTTGAACCTCGCCGCCGACGGTTGGGAACCACGTGACACATCAACAGTTGCAGAAAATCGCCAATCATTTTGCTAATGAGTGACCAATGGTTTGAAGATGGTTTGACGCTAAGATGACGCATGATTGTTAAATGTTTTCACCGAAAAAGTCATTTGCAACATTTTTGAAATTGGATCAGTCTTGATTTTGTTGTTGTTGTTGTTGTTGTTCTTGTTGTTGTTATTGTTGTTGTTGTGTTACATGATTCCCCGTCGTAAACACCACGATATACAGACGTCCCGTTTTAATCTTCGAGCACTTTATATCTTTTTTGTCATTAAAACTGCTGTATTGGAGCGGCATAGGCTAACGAGTATTTTATCCAAATGTTTAGACGCTTATTAAAAGAATAGTCTAAGAACATTCATATGACACAAAACGACATCGAGACAAAATGTATTTCGAAGCTTTCTGAATGCATCAGTCAAAATTCATTTGGGAAGGGATTAGATCAGCAATTGTCTACGGGTAAAGATCAATACAAAAATAAACTTGGCGATAACATTCACCAATCAGTCTAGTTCTGAGTTCGGGCTAACTCAGTCTTACAACAAATCTGATTGGTGGAGACTTACCATCGATACATTGTCGAATCAGATTAATTGTATTGCTATTTAGAACTAGCGATTGTTTGAAACACGAATCCTCTGTGAAGAAGGGAAAAGACGACTTGGCCGAAATTTATAGATATTTTACTCGTTTTAAAATCTACGGTCCCCGTCAAGATACTATGGCACATACTTACAATATTTACACAATGCAAACAACACAATACAAAACTAAAAACTATTGTAATTTTACATGTGGTGGTTCGAATCTCGCAGGTGTGAAATATTTGCAAGAACCGAACCAACATATGCAAAATTATAGGCCCCTATTAAAAACTGAGTGTGAATCCGTCCTTGTTTGCATAGGTAAAAGTGTAAACATGTTCCATATTAATTTCTTAACCCTTTCCCAAACAAGACCTGGTTTTGACGTCCCTGATAGAAAAGGCTTGGGAAAACTTTGTGGCAAAAGAAGAAACTGCTGATAACCAGCAGTTTCTTCTTTTGTCTCAATATTTTCTGTGCCATATTTTACAGAAATCTTATCTTTGATACCATCCATTTTGTCATTTGTGGCAGTTTTAGAAGTTGATCGCCCTAAAATTTTGTGGTTTGAAAAATGGTTTAGAGGACTATAGTCTATAGTGATACTGGAAGATGAGTAATTTAAATGATGTCAATGGAGTAAATACTAAGGGTGTGGAAGATTTGAACACACTCTCTCAATCAATGGATAAAGAAACGGTTGAAAAAGAATCGCCTGGAGGTGAAGTGGAAGGTGAATCAGATATAACTAAAGGACAACAAAATGGGATTAAATCAGACAGTCCGAGTGAGGAACTTATAGACAGTATTGAGGAGACGTTAGTTATCAGTGAGGATACTGTTATACAAGTGCAAGCATCATCTGATGATACTAAAGTGAACATTACTTCAATGTCGAAAGGTGACGATATAAAAATAAGTGATAAACTAGATGATAACGTACAAATAAGTAACGAGGTCGATTCTGTTCTTCAAGAGTCGGTCGATTCCGCTGAGGTTACTGAAACGCACACGGAAGTTGAAAACGAAACTGATATTGTCATAAAAGAAAATAAAGAAGAGCTAGAAACTTTTACAGCATTAGAGACATCGAACGAATCCAACAAAGCTTCCGATAGTGATTCTAAAATGATCAATAGCACATCTAGTGAAAACATAATAAACGAGCAAAGTACTGATAATAGAGATGAAAGGTTGGGAGCAACAGGAGGGTCCGAAATACCTGCTCAATCACGGAAAAACAATGATGATGATGACGACGACGATTTCCGGGCGATGACTGAGGACGAGATACAGGCGGTGATCCGGAAGTATTCGTTCATGGATCCGGAGGTTCGGAGTCGGAGTCTGCGGTTTTTCTGGGGTCTTGATGTAGATAGATGGGGCTACTTTAACGTGACACATTTACGGTACTGGTACAGGGTACAGGGGTCCATACTCACGGATGATCAAATAGCGGTAAGTATGCAGGAGGTGTAATTTATAGCATATAGGATAGTTTTGGGATATCCTACTAAGCTAGTTAGCATGATCACAATGTGCCATAAACGGTGCTTTTAACTACGTTTGAAGAACAGTAGGCTTACATGTAGGCCTACTTGTATAAATTTATTCTCTAGAGGTCTGAATATAAAGTTCGTTTGTAAAAGTGCATGATGTTTTTTATAAAAGCAATTTTAAAAGAAATCAAAAAGATCTCCCTAATTTTCACTCTTATTTTACATCGTGGTTAAACGACATGAATACAAAGAAGGACTTTGTTTGCTCAGTGTACTTAAATAGATAGTCTCAAGTTTTATGACAGTTCTAAAGGTCTTATTAAACATCGTAAATTTTATTGACATCATTTTTAGATAAAATTTTGCAAATGAAAAGGTTGTATAGTTAAATCTTTCACCTATTGCAAAAAACACGATCACAAAATTGCGTATTTTTTTTTTTTTCATGTGTAGGACCTAACCATATCCTGAACAATACTAGCCTGCTCCAAATTAAAAAGAAAGATTGCAAGACAATAAAGCAAAAGTTGCCACAAAAATAAAGTGTAACAATTAGAAACATAGTAATTCTTTATTGAAAAGTAAAAATGCTGATAATCAGCATTTTCTCCCTTTCCCTTAAAGTGACATTTCACATTTATTTCATTTTTTAAAAGTATGTCTTGATGCAAAGATTGTTTATTCTAATGCGTAGAAATACTATCAGTTTTTTGAAGTTGTTATCTATAAGTGAAAAATACGCCTCTAAAGTTGAGACAGAATTGGCAAATTCTGTATAAATCTGAACTGTTGTCCACAACAATTTGTTTGATTTTAGCACAAAAATATATATATTTCTCGTAAACGGTTCAATATTTAGGCTTGAAATTTTCAGAATTTTCATAAGAAAATATGCTCTTTCAGATAAAATAAAAGTTTAAATTTATGTAAAAATTATTGTGAAATGTCACTTTAACGGTTTTTCATCTATCAGACCATGTTGTCTTGTTTTGGGAAAGGGTTAAATCCTAACAACATAGCTAACCAAGATTAAATTTTGTATTAACGCTTGCAATTATATAACAGAGTAAAATTCTATTTTTACAAAAATAATTCATAGAAGCATAGGGCTTGTGTTGCCCCTTCCCAAACAAAGAATGCTTTTGACGCACCAAATAGATACTGCTTTGGAAAGCATTGATGCAAAAGAAAAGATCAATCTAAGATAATCGATCATCTGTGGCATATTTCAAAGGTACATTTTCCTACCAGGCCGTTAATGTTACCACACTCTATGTGCATGGATCCAGATTAACTTGTGCATGAGTGTGGCCTTGTCCGGACCCGTGTCAATTTTAGTTAACCCTTTCCCAAACAAGACCTGGCCCCGGTTTCTCGAAAACACTTTCTCATGCTCAAATCTGAGCACCGTGCTCAAATCGCACGAAATCCACGTGAACTTCAATCGAATACCCTTCAACATTGGAGAGTATCCCTTTGAAGTTGAGCATGTTCTCATGAGAATATACTTAAGTTTTTTCGAGAAACCGTGACCTGGTTTTGACGTCCCTGGTGGAATAGGCTTGGGAAAACATTGCGACAAAAGAAGAAACTGTTGATAACCAGTAGTTTCTCCTTTTGTCTCAATATTTTCTGCGCCATATTTCACACAAATTCTATCTCGAATAACTTCCATTTTGTCATTTGTGGCAGTTTTTGCAGTGTATCATCGTAACCTTTTGCCGTTTGGGAAAGGGTTAAGTATGGATAATGAACTTGAGGAGTAAAAAAAGAAAACTAATTGTTAGAGACAGATTACTGATTACCTCATTCCAAAACAGTCCCGCCTTTTGCACTGGTGGTGAACTCGGCCAAAGCGAGGGACGTTTTTCGCTACAACAAGGTACAGATATTTTGCGTTTAAATGTGAGTTTAAAGATCTGATTGGATAGTTTTTCTAATAACAATGAATTTGTTCTAAAAATAGACCGGATTTACCGATATGTATTGACACACCGTCTGTGTTGTTATAAAATCCCGTAACTACGGCTATATCGAAGCCGTAGTTACGATATTTTATAACAACACCGACGGAATAGGCTACTATGATCACGAAAAACCGTCCTTCGCTTTGGCCGAGTTCACCACCAGGGACCAGTTTCATCAAAACATTTAAGACGTATTTTTGACTTACCCGATGTCTTACGACACATTTAGAGGAAGAATAACGTATCGCCAATCTACCCAAAACTATGTAATGCGATTGTTGTTTGAAGCGTTTTTAAGTCGTCGGTAAGTCAAAAATACGTCTTAAATCTTTTGATGAAACAGGCCCCAGTGTTTTGACGCCCTACAGAATTAAGGTATTGGAACATTTCCCACACTGCTTTCTAAACAAAAAAAAAAAAAAAAAAAAAAAAAAAAAAAACAACACTAAAATGTGAAATTCCATGCATTTAAAATTGTCGTCTGCAACATTTTGGCATTTTGAATGGAAATAGACTTTACCTTCTGGTAATTAATGGAATGAAACGTTTGTCTGTGCTTGGTGATGATATCGATCCATATCTGTCCAAAATAGGCTATCATATTGACCCATAAACGCATCGTTTTACATTTCTCATATTTTAGAAATGCTTTATATATGCAATACGATAACGAGGAACCGAATGGCGGATCTAAAGGGGGTTTGAGTTTCCGGACCCATGGCAATGGCCGAAAAATTAAATTCAGGCCATAAAACTCTAGTGTAATGTTACATATCGATGCTGTTCAACGAAAACCTGGTAACTGTAGCTTAAACAAGCTGCAGTTACGAGGTTTTCGTTGAAAAGCAACTATATTTATCACATTTTAAGCCATCATTTGGGCTAGGACCCCCTGGAAAAAATTCTGGATCCGCCCTTGGAACCCTACACTATTTATACACGAAGTTTCATTGAGCTTATAATATAGCTATAGAAGCAAAATGTTAATACGAAGTCCCCAATGTGCAATAACTCTGGAACGTCTGAATTATTCAGTACAGCAATAATATACAAGAACCTAGTTATAGATCAACCGTGTCCATATTCAATTTAGCCACATTAGAGTCATTGCATAACATGCAATGTAAATGCGAGAAAAATCGATCCATAACAGCCAGCCTCGTCAATGTACAATGCAATCCATCGAGGGTCCAAACTTTTCATTTTTTTGTTAAAAAGGTCTTATTGAAAACGAAAAACATATCTACCCTTGTAAGTCAAGGCCCCCAACTGTGCATCAGCCATGTAGGCCTAGTCGGTCTGAATTATTCAGTACAGTAATAATTTCCAAGAATATTATAGCTGAACCGATGCGAAATAAGCGGCTTCATTGCCTTATTTTTATTCTCCATGCACATCGATCGAGATCAAGTTGCAACTAATAATGTTCATTACTTAATCATTTCCCAAACAAAACAAGGTTTTTGGCGTCTCCAGTAGGCCTGTGGGATACTTGGAAAACACGTAGTGTAGGCAAATGGAAAAACACTCACAACCAGGTCTTTCTCATCTTCCCTAAATAATTTCTAGGCCATGTTTACATAAATTCCATCTTGATATCTTATTGTCAAATACTGTCTCGCCAAAATTCAAAGGAGATTAGACGACAATGTAGAAAGCTGTGGAATGGTGAAAAGTAGCTGGAAATTTAAACAAATAAGATAAAGATGGAAATGGAGAAAATGATAGGCCTATAGGGTCTGTGTAAATTTAGCATGTTCTCATTTTCCCTGTCTCTTTATTTCCTCTAATACTTTCTTTCCATTTTTCTATATTTCACGTTTTTCCTTTTCAGAGGATATTTGTTGACCTAGATAAAGATGGAGACAACCTCGTGTCTTTAGACGAGTTTCTTTGTGAAATGTCCAAAAAACGTCCAAGGCCATATAGGTAAGATATGGATACAGTCGACACTCGTTATGTCGACATCGGATAAGTCGAATTTCCGCTTAAGTCGAAGTTCAAATCTGGTCCCGTCCTCATCTATTGACATATTTTTTTTCAAAACAAAATGATTTCAAACTGAATATAACCATTGCAATATAGTAGGAAAAGGATAGAAATTGCTCGACACGAGCAATTTCTTTCCTTTTCCTACTATATTTCAATAATATTCGTACTTGATAAGTTTCAAAAACGATCAAATGTCACATATTTCGAAGTCGAACAAAATCGGATGTGTCGAAGTCCGGATATGTCGAGGTATTTTGACGGCCCCTCCGACTTCGACACAACGAGTGTTGACTGTACAATGTTACTAGGGTCATGGTCCAAATACCATTTTACAAACGTTTTGACAAAATACCATTAGTGTGTTGGAAATTTCTGTAGCCAAAATGACTATTCTCTAGAGCGTCGTTTAGGGTGTTATGCCAAGCCATGCTAACCACATTTATTGCATTATCCCGCAACTGTTACGATGGGTGACTATATATAATAGATTCACAATTAAACGAGAATAATTTCAGTTAATTTGATAAAGCAATTCAACTGTAATTATTCTCGTTTAATAGTGAATCGATTATAGTCCTTCATCACGAACCTTGAATCCCAAAACAAACATTTAGTCGGTGATAAACATTTTCTAAAATAAGACCTGCATGACGATCCTATAAGAAACTTGGGAAAACATGATATGAATAAAAGAAGAAACTATATATTCTTCTTTTATTTCAATAGGCCTATTTTCTGTGCTATCATATTTTTATCAACATTCATTATGTCGTCTACAGCAGCTTTCTAATAGCCATTTGGTTGATTAACTCTTTCCCAAACGACAAAATTTTAGGGCGGTCCAAATTGAAAGATCCTGCAGACGACAATTTCAAGTTGATGGAACTTTAAAAATCTGTTTTGTTTTAGAAAACCTTTTCCAAATGTTTTCCAAATCTTTTTTTTTTTTTTTTTTTTTTTTTTTCATTTGGAGAGTCAAAAGGCGTCAATGTGTGGTAATGGGTCAATCGGTATGTTGATTGTCTGTACTTTCTTTTAACAAAGTACATTACCTCTTCGTTTAAACTATGATGAAATGATATGTAATCAATAGACCTCGGCTTTGGAGAGTAATTGACTGTGACGATTAGTCTATTAAGTACAATAATAAACATTGTGGCATTTGATACCAATCTCAGAACAACAGATGGGAGGGGGGTAAAGGCTTTCCAAAATATGTTACCTATGTTATGTTACTTATTATTCATCAAAACCTATATCGTCAGTACTAATTGGAATTGCCACATTGAATCGCTCCAAATGAGTACCAACAACTATGGTTTTGTATTTAAAATGACATTTAGAATGCTTTTCATTACCCATCTTATCTGTTGTTTATACGGCCCGATATGCAAATTGGCCATGTATATCGGGAGTCGTTTCAAGTACTGAACTGATGAAAGCAGTTTAGAATTGAATTATGCTTTTGAAAACGACGTACCTACAGCATTTTAATCTGTAGAAACGACATATTCGAACGTAGTCAGCGATATTCTCTGTGTAGATATGTGATGATAGCCATAATGTCATTTTATGTAAATCTTGCAAAAATAAAGGAGACAGACGGTAATTTGCCTCATTCATCAGAATTTACATTCCAACAACGTTGACCCTTATAAGTACTGTCGTTGATGATAAATTATGAGTCATATCTTGGCTTATGAGGTTGCAAAGGCAGAGCGTTTTCACCATAATCACCACTAGGCATAAACTTGGGCACAAAATCATGAGAAGTAAATAAACATAAGATTTTACATATAGCCATTAAAGTTTCGTTGCCACATATTCCTTTTTCCGTGACAAAGGAAATTGACGAAGTTATCCGTAATTTGAAAATCCGGATAACTTCATCAATGTACGTTGCCGCGGATGACGCCGAAAATGCACGGAGCGTTTGGTATAAAATGATGGACGGAATACCTTAACATTCTCATAGAATCAATCTACGTTACTGGACAAAAGTCCCTGTATCATTTTATTTTTCCTTTCTTAAAACAAGAATTCACTAAATTAGACTAGTGTTTATCTGTTTGTTCACGTGACAGTAGGCTAATTTTCAGCAGACAAAAGTACCGCACGGAGAGAACACAGAGCCAATTATTCAAGTATAAAGAGATAAACGACAACATTTGTCGGGATAAATGGCTTAGATGCAGACAAAACCTAATGTTAGTCATTCACATAATTCAAATAAATGACTCCAGCTTTACTAATTATTGCCTTGCTGTCTTTGACAAAGCAAACGTTTAGACTGATCTTAATATGACTGAGTTAAAGACGACAACATGAACCCCTCAACCCTGGAAAATGTGGCCCGTCACGCTAAAAAGGACCATATAGGAAGTGTGAAAAATATCGACCCTAGTCAGTCTGCGCATTCTGCGCATCCAGACTAGGGCCGACACTTTTCACTTTAAATAATGTAATTTTCTAAATCCGAAATGTTTTCCATATCTTACTACAATATATGTTCATTTTTCGCACGCGGGATCTGGTTGACCAGCACTGAGTCTGACAAGTTTGTCAAAATTTGGATGTTTGGAGTTCGAATAAGGTCCCTTTTAGCGTGACGGGTCACAAATGTAAATTTCAATTAGGATATAGGAAACACCGATAACATGATGGTCGTCAGCATTTTCTTTGCATGTCTCAATGATATCATTGACTTCAAGAATAAGTGACATCAAAAACAAAGAATTGTTTGAAAAACGGTAGGCTAAAACTATGTGTCCTGCTTTTTGAAATTCTTAGGTAGCCTATCTTTAATTCGTGATGCTGAGCTTGCAGAAAATATGTTACGCAACTTGAAAACTTGGTAAGATATAAAATTCATAGATCTCAACAATTCACCAAGCATTTCAGAATTGTTTTTGCAACGTGGAGGGATATTCCTAGATTCATCAATATTTGTCAAATAATTCATAATTTTTCTTCCCATTGCGGATCCTGGGATGTAGAGTTGGCAATGTAACAAAACTGGATCAATTCAACTGAAAAACAAGATGAAATTAAACAGATCATATAGCAGACATTTGTCTCGTCTATGATACAGTCGTTTGTCTCTGTAATGCAAGAGTTGTTAGATAACGCGCAGTCGATTTCAACAAGTTTATCATTGTCTGAACTTCTTAAAGTGACATTTCACATTTATTTCATTTTTTAAAAGTATGTCTTGATGCAACGATTGTGTATTCTAATGCGTAGAAATGCTATCAGTTTTTTGAAGTTGTTATTTATAGGCGAAAAATACGCCTTCAAAGTTGAGACAGAAATGACAAATTCTAAAATAAATTTTACTTTTATTTTTATCTGAAAGAGCATATTTCCTTATGAAAATTCTGAAAGTTTCAAGCCAAAATATTACGCCGTTTACGAGAAATTTATATTTTTGTGTTAAAATTGAACAAATTGTTGTGGACAACAGTTCGGATTTATATGCAATTTATCGATTATGTCTCAACTTTAAATGCGCGTTTCTCGCTTATTGGCAACAACTTCAAAAAACTAATAGTATTTATACTCATTAGAATAACCAATCTTTGCATCAAGACATACGAGGTACAGTCAGAAAGTTCCCGGACTGCCTTCGTACGTAAATTATATGCATTCGGATTTTTCTAAAACTTATATACATAAAAAGATGAAATCATGTGCGATAAGTACATATATAATTTATATTGATACAATACATATAACATAATATTTTACAGTCGCAAAAACATACATAAACAATGTACGGATCACTTTGACGTCGTACAGCGACGTCTACATTACGTCGTAATTTACAGAGCCAAAATCAATAATTTCGGTTTAGTTTACAACTTTTCAAATTATTCTTCAAAATGATCTAGATACTTCCCATCGCGATACACATATGGAGCAAACGAATGAATTCGGTGTCATAATATTTCACAGCTGACCTGGTCGCAGGTCAAAGCTCTTCGTTTCACCCAAACCTGCAACATCGGGGAAGTTCAGGAAAATTTCAAATTTTCAATTTCAATTTCAAATCTCAAACGAGGGAAATGCTGAAATGACATTTTACTGAGTCTGTGCTGTATTGCGTGTTATGTGGGACAGTCTTTGATAGCTTAGAACATAATTATGTGGCTCCTATTTTCATAACGGTATGATGGATGCATTAGGTTGGTAAGACCTACATTATCCTGGTAAAATCAGCGTTCACACGCTTCTTAGGAAACGTTCAAAGAAAAGGCATTGTGTACACGACAAGGGTCATTTGCTCATCATCCGTCTAAAGCCGCGCCTCCCGCCCTGCGTACAATTTAGACGTATTTTATTTTATTGAAATTATTTCATGAATTGCACCACGTCAAATATTCCAACAATATTTGCCACATCGTCGAATGATTTCTACCGGTCCATGAGAATATCGGTCTTCATGTCTAAATGAGCACGTTTTTAGACCACTCGTTGCTAAGATCATCGCTTATTTTCACGCGGTATATCCAAAATTTCTTATGTCAATTAAACAAAGTTGTCCTAGAATATGCACTGAAGCCGTTGCTTGGATTAAAGAACTTCTTAATTTCCATAGGCGTCATTCCGGCCTTCACATACACGTTAATAGCGGAGATTTGTTCCGTACGCTGTGATGACGTCGCCTTGATTTCAGTTGACTTTCATCCATTGCTAGGAGAAATGTGTATGAAACGCAGAATTTTTATGCCACGGCGTTAAAATTTTGAAATTGTTCAGAAAATTTGTTGATGTGATGCCATATCGAGGCTGCATGTAAAAGTGCCTGTAATTTTTAATATATTGTCCTTTGAATAATAGTAAGAATTTTGGGAGCAAGCGTTATTTCAAAGTGATCCGTACTCTTGAACACCATGCTCTAACGTCTTTGAAAATTTTGATTTTTAACAATTTAAAACCACAAAAACTTATCAAAGTGGTAGTTTACATTTCAAAATTACTTATTGAATAAAGACTTGAATCAAATACGTCGGAAAAAATACAATTCAAAGGCAGTCCGGGAACTTTTTGACTATACCTCGTACTTTAAAAAATTGAAATTGGAATGAAATGTCCCTTTAACTGTTGTCCACAACAATTTGTTTAATTTTAGCATAAAAATATATATTTCTCGTAAACGGTTCAATACTTTGGCTTGAAGTTTTCAGAATTTTCATAAGAAAACATGCTCTTTCAGATAGAATAAAAGTGAAATTTATGGACAAATAATCGTGAAATGTCACTTTAAACTCATACTAGAACCCTTTTTCTGAAAATCATCACTTGTTACATTAACCCATTACCACAAAGTGACTCTTGTTGACTCCCTATAAGATATTGACTCTTGAAAACATTGTGGAAAATGAAGAAATTGCTTGTAACAAGCAATTTCTTCATTTCCCACAATGTTTTCTACCCCAAAAGACTAACAGATTTTAAATTTTATGCACTTGGAATTGTCGTCTGGAACATCTTTGAATTTGGACGACCCTAGAATTTTGCCGTCTTTTAAAGGGTCGAAATGTAGTTGCAGTCAGAAGGACCGTCAAAATATCTCGAGACATCCAAAGTTTGACACATCCTATTTCTATACATTTGTGTCGTAAATGAAAATTAAAATTACAATATTTCATCTTAAGGTAGAATACCCGTAATGTGGCCATTTTGAGATTGATAAAACATCGAAGTTTCTAAAGTGGCGTCGTTACGTATCCGAATTTATTCGGGCGCGGTCGTTAACATTCGGCGTTGTCCGAATAATTTCGACGTCGCGCGAGTCTCAATAGGGGTATTATTACCTTAATCGATGCCGACATTACGAGTGTGTAGGATCTCTTCGGTTTGCAAAGTCGCAGAGATAATTCTATGATGATATGAGTCAGGATCTGGAAAAGGTCCCTTATATAGTATTTTAGACATCCCTATTTCCATATCATCATGTGACCAAAAGCGGTCTCAAAAGAATCCATGCTGCTATCTTAAAGTCTCTACAAGTCATAAAGAAGCTATTAGAGAACAACATGGATCTTGGACTGCGTATATAGATCCATGCTGTTTTCAAATGCTATAAGGGACCTTTTTTCAAGATCCTGGCTCATAACTAGGCCCATATCGTCGGCGGGAAGTCAAAACCTCGTAACTCCAGCTTATTCAAGCTGTAGTTACGAGGTTTTGACTCCCCACCAACGATATGATTATTCTTCTTTCAGACCAGACGAGCTAAAGGAATTGTTTGAATCCTGGGATGTGAACAAGGACGGTTACATCTGCGAGAATGATATCCGGACCAAGTTGGAGAGCCTTGGTAGGACACCACAATCCTACGACATATACACGGCACTTCACTACGACAGGACAGGTCGTAGACGACTAGGCTACAGTGATTTTGTACGTTATGCGCAGGAGAAGATGACAGAGCGGTTACCTACAACCCAGCAGTGGCCGACACGGTGGCGACGTACTGATGAATATTATTATTGATCTTTTCTAAAACAAGGCCAGGTTTTGACGTCATAGAATAGGCTTGGGAAACCATGCGACAACATAAGTAAATGCCTATAGATAACTAGCATTTCTTTCTACTTTTCTCTGTTCATTTTCTGTGCTATATCCTCAATGCATTATTCCTTTCTAAACATTTTGTTTAAAAAATAGTGATTGATTGGGAAAGATTTAAACAGCAGTATGGTCATGGATTTTGCTCTTTTAAATCTCTACAATGTTAGATTTTTATCGTTCTAGAAGTATGTAATTCCATTATCATGGGAACTTCTATAAACCGGGATGTGAAAAGAGGGCTAGATCTACAGAGTGTCCCAAAAAAACGGAACCCATTTTTGAAAGTACATTTCTCGTGTATCGAGTTATGCTCCTCCACCAAATTTACATTTGCAATAGCTACGGCAGTTTTCTATTAGCAGTGAAAATTTGGTTGAGAAATAATGATTTGTTTTGAAAATATTGACATTCAAATGAATATACCCAGAAACCATTTTAACACGATATCGATTTTTTTGTTTTGCAGCGCGCGCTTGTACACTCCTTGAATAAATTGACGCTATATGATTGGTTAATATATTTAATACAATACAAAAATTATTTTGAAACATTGTATTCATAATAGTGCGATTTCATTTCATATTTTTGCTAATAAATTAACTGTTAATGCTGCGAGCTGCGATGTAACTAAAATGAATACAAATAAAATATCTAAGTGCATCACAGACTCATGAATAATAATCATAGGCACTTATTTCATTTCTGACCAACATGCCGGTCACCGCTCAATTGGAAAGTATTAGGCTACACTGACCTTTATGCAAAACACAGATAACACAAAATTCACCAAAAAGAATTAAAGTCCACAGAAATGTATACTATGCAAGAAAATTAAGACTGGACTAATTTTAGGAAACATCAAGCTTGTAATTTATGTTATGAAAATAAAAGTTAAATAAAAAAAAACTTTAATAAAAGTTAAAACTGTGCCATGTGAAATGAATCACACAATAATTTGCAATTAATTCAAACAAACACCCTTTGGACTCAATTTGAACGTACAAAACGTGTACATATTAAATTTTGAGAAAATCGGTACATACATGTACATACATGTACAACGGTATAGAATTCAACAGCTGACCGTAAGTGCGCTTTCACGAACAAACAAGACGCAAAAATCAATATCATGTCAAATCGGTTTTTTAGTGCCATTATTAATTTGCTTATAACTTTTGAACCGATGCATATTTTTAAGTGAAATTTGGAACAAAAATGCGAAAAAAATGTATCTTCAGTACTGTAAATTCAAAAATTAGATTTTTCGCTTACGCTTTTAAATATTTGACTTTGAATTAGGGTTCCGTTTTTTTTCGGGACACTCTGTATATTCATTTCAATGGCGTTTTTATCATTGTGATTCGTTATAATCTAGTACCATTTTTCTATTTGTAAGAAACATTTCTTACATGTTCACTATAGCCTACTTGTATTTTATAATTCTTCTCTAGATGCTTGTTTCCACTGTCGCTTCACGTCAGAAATAGTTTATTAAACGTGTGATAAATAATGATTGTGATAAGACTGTTCATGTCGTGCAGTCTAAAAAGGATAGAATGTTTCTATTTTATCTTTACTGAGAGGCAAAATTAAGTATACACCCTAGTTCTTTCACGTTTTCGGAGAAACCGATTAATAGATTGCGAACGATTTTTAAACGCCGCCGAAGGTATTTGTCTATTGATATAACCTTCTCAGCATACCTGTCCATCTATCTTTTCTTTCGGTGTGACGGCTTTTTTCATAGCATACAGCGTCATGGAAAAGGGGGACTTAATCGCTAAATTAATGCAAGCATATATACGTTGACACATCCCCTACATTTATGAATGGATTTTGATAGAATTTTCATAGAAAGAGTCTAGTCACCTAGGACTATGCGTACATTGCTAGTGATTTTCCATATTACGGTGAGTCATGGCAAAAGGGGGCTTGACACAAACAAGTTATCTGTCATAACATCTTCTAAATTTATTGACAGATTTTGATAAAATTTGCGCAGAATGTTCCACGCTACCTTACTAAGTGTACAGAATGTTACATTTCTTTTGCGTCATAGAAAAATGGGTCTTAGTACAAAAAAGTGACATATTGATCAATTTCAACCAGCCAGCGAGAATTGTGTGATAATGTTATAGAAAATTTAACGTTGTGATTTGTTGTGATAAAGAATAAAGAAATTAACAACGGATTAACGGCAATATTTGATACTCCACTAAGTAGCACGTGCAAAGCTCGCAAAATCGGCATGTAGCAAGAGTATGGGCAGTCCAGCAATTTCAGGTAAAGTTTATCAACCCTGTATTATTTGTCTATATGTAGAAATAAAATGTACAAAATTTTGCGTCGATATGGTGGAAATTAAGAGAGATTTTTAAAGACAAAAGGTGTATACTTTCTTTTGCCTCTCAGTATATTTCTTGCAATGTGCATATCTCTTTTTCCATTAATTATGGAGTTATTTCTCATGAGGCGACGCGCGTGAATTCTGCTAATATTGTTCGATAAATTATGGGTAAGATGTTAAAGTTGATAGGGCGATTTCTTTTCGAAAATTTCTCACCATATAATAATTAAGAAAATATCTGTTTTATTTGTAAATGTATGTATAAGCATTACCTATTAAAGCTTCAATTGTTACATGCACGGAGTTCATTTTGGTGTCCTTCGAACATATTAAATGAAAATCACAAACAAACTAGATAATAGGCCTATCAGAGTTTCGTCGGTGTCAACGACTGCATTGGTATAACAGAACAAAACTTGCACAAATATTATCTTTATTAAGACTGACTTTGTCGGTTGTATTGTCCAGCAAGATTAACCCGGGACGTCTGCATATGTAATGACCCCGCTTCGGCAATGTTTTGTTAAGACGCTCAACTAACGGACTTTGCGCACGAAAATTAAGTTGTCCCGGGTTAACCTTGCTGGACAATACCAGATTTCAAATAGGGAACGAATTTATCCAGTTAACAGTGACGTATTTTCGGGCAATCAAGTAGTATAAGTAGATGAATCAAGCCGTAGTTACGAGATTTTATAACAACACCTACGAAAGTACTATGATTTGTCCGAATTTACGTCACGGTTTACTTGACAAAATCGTTCCCTATTGTGTCATGCTCCTAAATACTTACTTTGTTAGATCTACTATTTATTGAGTTCTTTCTCAAACGAAGAATTTCTGCACTGATTTCAATTTACAGTTGTTGCAGACGACAATTAATTGATTTAATGGCAATGAATTTTGTGCTAAGAATAGATTTGGTTAGCCGTTATGTTTCGATAAACCGTCAGTGTTGTTACAAAATCTCGCAACTACGGCTTGAATCATGCCGTAGTTACGAGATTTTATAACAACACCAACGAAATACTAATGAACGAAATACTATTTGTTTGTCCGAAAATACGTAACGTGCAACTGGATAAAATCGTCCCCTATTGGAGTTTTACGTTCCACTCGGCAGATAAGATCATATGAAAACAGGACCTCTGTTTTAAGTCTCATACGAAATACTTGCAGACGACCAAAATGTGTACAACTGACATAACACCTGTGTGTTCAAACGTATACATGTACAAAACATTGGGGGAAATAGAGAAAGCAGGCCCATAGGAAGCAATTTCAAATTGGGGTGGCTAAAGCCCCCGTGTCTGAATATTGGGGGGGGGGGTATTTTTGGCCAAGTAATGGGGTGGGCTTCCCCCACTCCCCTCCACTGTACCTACGAACCTGCTGGAAAGTGTTGGTTATCTCAGCATTTTCTTCAATGCCCTCACCTTTTCCAAAATTTAACCCATATTAAGTCGACAAAGTATGCGAGACGGGTTTATCCGAGTCATAACGCCGTATATACTTGTGTTGTAGCGGTTGAGTCAACCCCCAAGCGATGATATCGCTTATGGCAGTAAATCTATCATATAGGGGAGAGCACTGCGTAGGAGATGGTGGCAGTGACAAATCTACGCCACCATGTGATGTCATGTTCCGAAACAATATCACATCTTTTCGAAGCTCAGTATATCAATGATTACGTTCAAAATTGGCGTAACTACAGCATGGACTAGATATCTTATCACTAAATGGCATAAAATAACCCCATCTATATTTGTCCGGACAAGCGTTTTTGTCGAAAACAAAGGGCAATAACTCACTGTCATAACATAAGCAAGGTAGAGTTATGCTCCTTGCACACTGTACTTCTTATTGAGGTCTGTCTACCCCGAGTTTCACGATGATAGCTTTACTTTCAGATATTTGCCCCGTACAAGTACTTTTTAAACGGACGGACAGACAGGCTGATTCTAGTGACCAGTATACCCCCTAAAACATTCGTTTTGCAGGGTTAAATAAGCTATAGACTTTACGGCTTTTTGGAATATGACCGATGGTATGTAGTAGATTTTGGAAGAGACAATAATCGTTGTCTAACGTGTGGAGATGATACTGGTCCAACCAAAGTCTCAACCCATTACCAAACGGCAAATTTTTAGACTTGTCCAAAATCAAAGATGGTGCAGACGACAATTTCAAGTGAATGAAATTTTGAATCTTTGGTCTTTGTACGTAGAAAACTTTGTGGTAAATGAAGAAATTGCTTGTCACAAGCAATTTCTTCATTTTCCATGATGTTTTCCAGTCATTATCTTGTGGGGAGTCAAATGGAGTCACTGCCGCGTGCCTGGTAATGGGTTAACCCTTTCCCAGACAAGACCTGGTTTTGACGTCCCTAATAGAAAAGGCTTCAGAAAACATCGAAACAAAAGAAGAAACTGCTGATAACCAACAGTTTCTCCGTTTGTCTCAATATTTTCTGTGCCATCTTATACACAAATTGTATCTTTAACAACATCCCTTTTGTCGTCTTATGCAGCTTTCGAATTTGATGATCTTGACGTTTGGGAAAGGGTTAAAATGACTGCGAAGAGAAATAATTTGTGAATCTAACATTTCACAAAGGGCTGAAAAAAATGAGCTGAACAAAGTTCTGGAATAAATAAGTTTATTCCTTTTTCCCAAATCGATAAACCATACACTAATAGCAGACAAAAAAATTCAGACAATAAGCATCATAATTCATACAATAATAATGAATATAAAACATTGTGATAATAATAAGATATGGTTCAGAGAAATACTTTCCTTAGTGTTTGAATTCTAAATCAATGGATGAGTTTAAAACAATTCCAAGGGAACTTCAAAGTTCAATCATGAAGGAGTAATCACATAACTATTGCAAGGGCATATGAAAAAGCTACCTACGTTTAAAAATATCGTAAATACAGCTTAACCCTTTCCCAAACAACAAAATTTTAGGGTGGTCCTTTTCAAAATCTGCAGTAGACGACAAAATTGATGCTAAAACAGAAGGAATTTGTGTACAATATGGCACAGAAAATATTGAGACAAAAGGAGAAACTGCTGGTTATCAGCAGTTTCTTCTTTTGTCTCAATGTTTTCCCAAGCCTTTTCTATTAGGGACGTCAAAACCAGGTCTTGTTTGGGAAAGGGTTAAGTAAGCTGTATTTACATCAATTTCAAACACAGCTGATGGTAAACGTTCTTGCAAAAGATCTGCACCTACTCCTTCTCAGTGTAACTTTCTGATCACTTACAATTGTTTTGCTCTCACCCAAAGACTTATTACAACTCACATAGATTAGTATTGCTCTGAACCATGTTAATTTCATCCACCCAGGAAATGCTATAACCTCACGAATGTAACAAATAGGAAGGGTTTGACAAATCTACAGTGTAAAACATATAAATTATGTTGGGCGTTTAGTTCACTAGTAGTGCTTACCTGGTTTATATTTACAAATACGGTGAATTATTAATCCTTTCCCTAAAACAAGATTTGGTTTTAATTTTCCTAATTAAGAACGCTTGGGAAAATATTGGAGCAAAACAAGAAAGCACTGATAATCACCACTTTCTCCTTTTGCCTCGATATGTTCTGGGTAATTTTGTACACAATTCCGGATTTTAGGAACATCCATTTTTGCAGCGGCTTTCAAATTGGACCACTTTGCAATTTTGTTATTTGGGAAAGGGTTAATGTGGCATAGGGCATGTGCAACAAATTCGACTTATTGAAGTGTTAAATACTTTCCCAAACAAGACCTGGTAAAGTCAAGTCCTTCTATAAATATTTGGGAAAAAAATAAGGAAAACGAAAATGCTAACACCCAGCATATTCTCCTTTTTTCCCCTCAAAGTTTTACATGCAAAATTGTACACAAATCCTATTAAGTAACCTTCCATTTTGAGGGCTGCACCAGCTTTGAAGTTTAAGAAAAAACTACCATTTGGTAAAATATTTGTTCGTTCCTGTGTATTTTCCCCCGTTCAGTTCGAGACACTATCTTCTGATACGTCTGTATCGTCTGATATAATTTTAAGCTGCAGTTACGAGGTTTTTGTTGGAAAGCGTCTATAATAGGATATTGTTAAAACTTTGAGAAAGGTGCAAGCACAACAGTACAAATACTACTAGTATTCTAACCCGAGTCTATATTCAACAAAATTTTCTACATTCTGAATTCATTTCTAAGACAATGAGAAATTGAAGTGAATTCAAAACACGCTGTATATAGGTCCCTTGTGAAAAACCTAACATAATCAATACCACTCTGTAGTTTTCATAACGTATAGGATTTGATTTGAAAAACTCAAAACAAATCAGAGCAACAAATAAGAGAGGATAATGGCAATCTAACTTACTTATCGTCGCTTTTCTACGAAAACCTCGTAACTGCAGCTTAAAACAAGCTGCAGTTACGAGGTTTTCGAAGAAAAGCAGCATTATTCCAATTCCAAACCCTATGTTGTGAGTACCCATTGGAATCCTCTCAAGGAGATGTTTATAATAAGTACCAATAACAAAATGTTTTGTGAACAATTAAAGATGTTTCATGCTTAGCTTTGAAAGTTCATTATCCTCTCTTACCTGTATCTCTGATAAATATTGCAACTAATTCAGGAATTAAATCAAGTGTCTTACCGCTACTTTTTCTTCAAAAACATGACTACAGCTTTAAACAAGCTGTAATTACGAGATTTTTGAAGGAAAGTGACTAAATCATTTTGATAAATCCATGTTAAAAAGTCCTTGACTTTCATACTTATTTAGATAGCACATTTTAAAAATATGGTAATGTTTATCACTTATTATGCAGAATCAAGGCAAGAATTTGAGTAAACTAAATTTCATTTTCTTTTATCAATTAAAACTCTATCCGTAAAGAATTAAACTTAATAATGAACAGATTAGCTTTATACAGAATGTTCGTAATGCCCATTCATTTCATGAAAGTTATGACATGAATCAAATATCTATCAACATGATGAGTGGATGACGAGTATTTTGATCCTTATGTTAAATGTTTCTTCTGAAAAAATGCAGTCAGGCATATTCAGCAAATTCAAAATAAAGATCTTAAAGAATATCAATATGGATTAGTGTATAAAAACTTTAAATTTGTTCAATCTAACATTTGAGGCATTATACCGAAGTTAAGAAATGTTAAAATTTTGGGGTTAACAATAATTGTGTGCAAGGGCTTTAAGTTTATTCAAATCCACATAAGAAAGGTAAATACCAATTAATGCAAGTTATTCTCCTGATGTCTTTGGTGATACAGTATCATGTACAATACAAGAAACTGTTCTAATAAACTATATTAGACCTGTAAATAGGGCACATTGAAATTCAAAAAAATGGTGACCTTTATCAATCTACATGGCCTATCTATCAAAAATATATACTGCCTAAACTCCCCTTTAGGGTATTACTGGCAGGCGTGCAACAGGCCTGTCGACAAACATTTTGCTTTTGTTCTAAATTCATTATAAAAGCAAAATGGCGTAATTGTAATAATCTATTTTAACATTGATAAAGTATCAATGTTTTGTAAGTTTCAGAATTTCTGCAAAGCCCAATTTACAAGACAAATTATAATAGATTCACTATTAAACGAGAAAAATTTCAGTTGTTTTGATAAAGCAGTTCAACTGTAATTATTCTCGTTTAATAGTGAATCTATTATACATACAAGAATAAATGTACTGACACATGAACACAATAATAATCAAGTCACAAGTTGTAGTAGAACTACAGACGGGAGGGGTAAAAGGCATCCTAAAATTGTTATTTCAATTCCAAACCCTATGTTGTGGGTACTCATTTGAATCGTCTCAACGAGACGATTCCAATGAGTACCCACAACTTAGGGTTTGAAGAACAATAAATATCGCATTTTGAAAATCCGTTCACCCCCTCCTATGTGTAGCCATGTTGTAGATTATCACATCACTTCCTATCCGGGCTATTTGTCACTGTGAGGCTATGTAAACTCCTGGTGGGCTTCATTACGACTTGGTCATCAGCTTCAGATACTGCAGGGCGTGATGTGCAGACCCACCATGGGCCTCATCGACAGTTGGACCTGTACCGTGACATACAGCTACAGGCATAGTGGACAGCTGAACTAGACACTGGTGCATACCTGTAATGTGTGTAGTGTATAATTATAGATACTGTAAGATGTACAGACCCACCATGGGCCTCGTCGACAGTGGGACCTGTACCGTGACATACAGCTACAGGCATAGTGGACAGCTGTACTAGACACTGGTGCATACCTGTAATGTGTGTAGTGTATAATTATAGATACTGTAAGATGTACAGACCCACCATGGGCCTCATCTACAGTGGGACCTGTACCGTGACATACAGCTACAGGCATAGTGGACAGCTGTACTAGACACTGGTGCATACCTGTAATGTGTGTAGTGTATAATTATAGATACTGTAAGATGTACAGACCCACCATGGGCCTCATCTACAGTGGGACCTGTACCGTGACATACAGCTACAGGCATAGTGGACAGCTGTACTAGACACTGGTGCATACCTGTAATGTGTGTAGTGTATAATTATAGATACTGTAAGATGTACAGACCCACCATGGGCCTCATCTACAGTGGGACCTGTACCGTGACATACAGCTACAGGCATAGTGGACAGCTGTACTAGACACTGGTGCATACCTGTAATGTGTGTAGTGTATAATTATAGATACTGTAAGATGTACAGACCCACCATGGGCCTCATCTACAGTGGGACCTGTACCGTGACATACAGCTACAGGCATAGTGGA
The DNA here is from genome assembly GCA_963680895.1 of Fragum sueziense. Taxonomy (NCBI): domain Eukaryota; kingdom Metazoa; phylum Mollusca; class Bivalvia; order Cardiida; family Cardiidae; genus Fragum; species Fragum sueziense. The sequence continues at coordinate 492,132 of OY804606.1, forward strand.
CAGCTGTACTAGACACTGGTGCATACCTGTAATGTGTGTAGTGTATAATTATAGATACTGTAAGATGTACAGACCCACCATGGGCCTCATCTACAGTGGGACCTGTACCGTGACATACAGCTACAGGCATAGTGGACAGCTGTACTAGACACTGGTTCATACCTGTAATCAGTAAAGAGTAAAGTATAAATTGCTGCTTTTCAATGCAGATACGAGTTTATGTTGAAAAGCGATGAAATACTGGTGTACCCTGAAATACAGCTATAGACATAGTGGACAGCTGCACTAAGCATTGATGCATACCTGAAATGTGTGAAGTGTATAATTAACCCTTTCCCAAACAACAAAATTTTATGGAGATCCAATTTGAAAGCTGCTGCAGACAACAAATTGAATGTAAGGAAGGAAACCACTTGTGTGCAAAAAGGTCAGAAAATATTGAAACAAAAGGAGAAACTGCTGGTTATCAGCAGTTTCTTCTTTTGTTTCAATGTTTTCCAGACCCTTTTCTATTAGGGACGTCAAAACCAGGTCTTGTTTGGGATAGGGTTAAAGTCTTGACAGACCAATGAGTATCATGTAAAATTACAGTTATTAATGTATACCCCCAACATGATTTGAGGCATAGAGTGAAACAGTAAAAGAAAGATGGGCATTGATGATATTGATTTACAATTTTCTCATCGAAACTTGAAGGAATTTTCTTTTTCATTTAGTCTCTTTTGGCCTTTCTGCAATTCTGCTAATAGATACAATACAAATAGATATGTATCTATCTGCGAAAGGATTATAGTCCCTTGTGTCAAGTTTGTTCAGCACTTCACTTTACTACATTGGAGTACTTCTGCTGTCTTGGCTGACCAGTCAATGTTATGTATTGTAATAAGAATTGTTTAAAGTCTAACCTTCATCAAATATTAAACATCTAAATAGAGCATACCAAATCATTTGACAGTATCTCATTTACTAAAATTAAACAAACCCAAATTTGTCACAAGGTTGAGCTTATGTAAATTCTACAAAATGAATTTTGCTGAATGTGTAAGACGTCATCTTGCACAACTTACCATAAGCACTGAGCTCTGGTATATCAGTGTAGAGAACCTCAAATCTCTGAGCCTCCGCGATCTCCTGTAACATCTGGCAGTAGTTAGTGGCCGGGGCGTTCAGGGGCTTCCCTTGTAGATTCTTCAACTGTTTAGAACTCTTCTTCATAACTGTCTGGTAAAATTTCTGTAAACAAAGTTATTTTTGATCAATTATCACAGCTTAAACATTTCCCACACAGCAAAGACATGCAAGCTGTTGCAGACGACATAATGGATGTTGATGAAGAATCAGCAAAGCAGATAACAGCTATTCGTTTGCCTCAATGTCTTTTCCCAGGACATCAAAATCAGGTCTTGTTTGGAAAATTAGAGCTTCACAAAAGGGCACAGCCTGAATAAGTATTTTCTACATTAGGGCCCCATTTTCCATGACGCATCCATAAATTGAGAAATGGAGGGAAAGGTTTCTAAAGAATATTCAAGGGAGTTCACATGTGAAGTTTCGTTGAATTCCGTCCAAGGGTTGCCGAGATCTTGCTGTGGACAGATGGACAGCATGGCGACTAATTTTTGCTGATTTTTTGGGGGAGCATAAAAATGATCAAAGTAGAAATAGCAAGGCATACAACTAAATATCTTAGAGAAACTCAAGACTGTGCAAAAGTTGAATATAAGTTAACTGTTGCAACAATAGATTGATTGAAAGGAGATTGACACTATTTTAAACAGTATTTCAGTCATATTATAAAGGCTGGAGCACCTAGCCATGGATACTGTTGTTGCTCTCACCAACTACAAGAATAACATCCTTTTATAAAAGCATTATTCCTTGTCATGCTGATTCTGGAATAATCAAGTCCCTTTGGCAGGCAGAATAGAACAAGACTAGCATGCATATTCGTGCAGTCTGGTTTTATTCTATACTGTCTGCTTCTTAAACTCAGCATGACACCTCATTACTCATGGATTTAACCCATTACTGCAGTGACGCCTGTTGACTCCCTCACAAGAAAAAAGCTTGGGAAAACATTGTGGAAAATGAAGAAATTGCTTGTGATAAGCAATTTCTTCATTTTTCACACTGTTTTCTAACATAAAAAAGTAAAGATTTTGCGTAATTTCATCAACTGGAAATTGTCTGCAACACTGTTCAAATTGGAACAGTCCAAAATTTTGTCGTCTGGTAATAGGTTAAAGGGTAAAAGCAATAATGGGTATGTGTGTTAAGAAGGGAGGAAGGCGGGGTGGGGTGAAACTAAGACTATATTGTAATTTGATTGCTACAGTACAACATGAATGAGTACCTGTATCCCTTTGTTCTGTTTTGGAGTGAGTATGGGACTACATTTAACCTATGACTACTGTACAACATGGAAGCATAAAATGTTCAAAATTAAAAGAGAATCGTTACAGCTGTTTTGATAAAACAACACAACTGTAACAATTCTCTTCAACTTTAAACATATACTCACCGTCATAAGAAAGTAGCCACTTTTCAAATAGCCATACTTTTTAACAATCCTTTATGTCTCTTTGTTTTTACACATTCATACACATTCCCAATAGTTTCTTTTGAACACCTCAATGGTTAAATGCTTTCAACATGTCCGGAAAGATGTTTAGTTGTAATATGGGTTTAAAACAGTATTTTAGGATACAAAGTTCAGTTTGTTTACTTACAGCTGTCATTTTCAGCGTAAGTTGACGCAGTGGAAACCCAAACAAAAGTTCCATTTCAATTTTACGGAAAATCATTTCATTGAATCGATAGAGGTCTATGAAAATTTAGCACTACCAGTATAGCATAATTTAATATTAAACGTTAGATAAAAACCGGAAGTGGTTGGTGGTTAAAGTGAAGGGAAACATTTTCCAAATTAGGAACTTGCTAAAGACAAAGCGGAAACAAAATTTCAAAGAATAGTGCATTTGAGAGGAAAGTGGGGGTTGGTTGGACTAAAACCGGAAACTGCCATTTTGCAAGGATTTGGGGTGTAATGAACATCACTTATTGGTCACTTAGCATTTCGAATAAAAACAGTATCATAAACACATATCCTTATTCATGTTTGTCCCTTTTCTAGCCCTATGTATGGCCGTAAATTTCAGTAATGTATTCCTTATTTGTTACGGATTTCCTGGAACTACCACCAAGCTACCATAGCTAATGGGATAATTCGACAGTTTTCGATACATTCACGAAAGCATTTTTACCTGCCTTTTTGCAATATTTTGTATTTATTTCGATACGTTTATGAATAATCCTAAAATTGCCGATCATTTGCATTAGACAAGTGGCTACTTTCTTTTGACGGGGAGTATAGAATAGTACCTGAATCTCTTTGTTCTGTTTTGGAGTGAGTATGGGAACTTTCACTTTCCCTTCCTTCAGTGCAGTGTAAGAGTTGTGTTCTGCATTCTGTAGACAAGGGAGAGTCAAAGTTAACATAGTCACAAAACAAAGACAGTCATATTAACCCTCTCCCAAACGACAAAATGTTAGGGTGGTCCAATTCAAAAGCTGCTACAAATGACAAAATGGATGTTATTTGGGATAGATTTTGTGTAAAATATGGCACAGAAAATATTGAAACAAAAGAAGAAACTGCTGGTTATCAGCAGTTTCTTCTTTTGTCTCAATGTTTTCCCAAGCCTTTTCTATTACAGACATCAAAACCAGGTCTTGTTTGGGAAAGGGTTAAATATGTGCAATATTTGAACATTTGGGAACCAGTTGAGTGAAACCAGTTTCACCCATTCCCCAAAAAGTTTGATTTTGAAGTGCTTGTAGTGAAAGAGCTACAGATTAGAAGGGGTATACATTGGTTTTGAAAATGAAGTATATGAGTCGTTTTCAAAATTCGCAGGTTTTCTTGTCCACGTGTGATAATTTGTACATTTAAGTAATTAAATAAACATTAATGTTAAAAATGAGACCACACCAATGCAATTGTGTTGATTAAGCATAAAAATATAGCATGTTACATGCTTTAGTGAGATATTTTACATGTTATATGGCCTGAAATGTGTAAATTTGCTTTGTCCCACTGCTACCCTCATTGGTTTTGACCAGCAAAGATAACTACTTTTAACCGTAATTGAAAAACTTTTTTGGGTTAGTTTGCATGACAATATGTTAAATTACACTTTGAATATACCAGTTACCCAAATGATATTATGTAAATGGTATAAAAATCATCATATATCCTTGTCCCACAGATTTTTGTCTTTGGTGTTCCAGTGTCTAAAAGGTCAAAGAAATGCAATCTTGATTAGATGTAGACACAAATCATGTACCTCCTTTTGAAAAGCTATCGTAGACTCATACATTACAATTGAAAGAGGAAGAATTTATTTTGTGTCTTGTTAATAAATTGAAAAAGAAGGCGGTCAACTTGTACAGTACTTTTTTTCTTTGTCTTTGGGATGACGCACTTTATAATACTTTGCAAGGTACCTTTTTATAAGATATTTGTCCGGTATATCTGACTTAAAGTACAGTAAATGCTTTTAATAGTAGATTTAGCAAATACCCGATTTTCACTTATATTTTTGCAAATTAGTGTGAAATTGTCCTTGGTGTTCCAGTCCTTGGTGTTCCGGTCTGAGCACTGGAACGCCAAAGACAAAAATAAAATGGCACTGACGTATGTCATATTGCGTGGATCAGATAGATATTATTAAAATAAGGTAACATACCAAATTTCAGCTTTGTTCGTGTAATAATTTTAGAGAAAATGCCAAATCTAGGTTTCGCTCGATGTTTTAAGTGGAGTTTCATGTTAAGGGTTGAAAATGACTTTTTGGGAATGTCTGAATGAATGGAGCATAAAGATGTCATTGAACAATCGTTACTTACCAAATGTTAGCTTTCTTTGTCCATTGTTTTAGAGAAATGCCAATTAAAAGTTTTGAACTGACGGGCAGGCTGACAGACGGTAAATGCTAGAACAGCATTACCCAAAATGTTTTATATTAGTGCATTAAAATCCTAAATTATTACACATTAACTATATCTCTTTGCATTCCTATATCTTTCGGCTCATGCCGTGTTACTGAATTCATGTCTTAAATGAGGTTGGATTTTACTATCAACTGGAGGTTAAGCTTGGACTTTTCATTGGCATTTTAATTTGTCAAGCGTTCTGATGTGCGTTGCGGGAAGCGGAATCACTGGGGACAAATATTAGCTGCCAGTTTCAAGCTCAATCAATGCAAAATAAACATTTTAAAGCAAAGAAAATAGATGATTTTCTTTGGGGTTATGTTGATGTCTTTTGTGTTCCGCTAATGTCTTTGGTGTTCCGGTAATGTTGAATTCATTTTCCAAGAAAACTGATCAAGCAAATGCATCAATAGTACTAGTTATATAAAGCAGATTGGACATACTAATTTTGACGATTGAAACTTTTCTGGACATTTGGACTCAAATAAGACATTTTGAGACTAAAATGTTTGATTTTTTCCAACTTTAGCAGACAAAGGTACTTTCCTGTAAATTATTAAGTAATTATGCATCCAAAATGATTCTTTTCTATTAGTTATTAGCTATTGACCTTTTAAAATGTAATTTGGTGAAAAAAAAAATGTGAAATATCTTTTAATCTATATTAATTTATACCTTTATTTAACCGGAACACCAAAGACATTTTTGTCCAGAACACATGGTTAATAACCGATTTAGAAGCTACACACCAACAATCCAGGGTGGAAAATGATTTAAAACATGTTATTAATAATCTAACAACAAATTGAGAACACAAAAATTATAATATTTGACAATTATTTTTCGTGATTTACTGGTCTAAAAAACCTGCGAATTTTGAAATTGAGTCATATCTTTCAAAGTTCATTAAACCCTATGTTGTGTGTACTCTTTGTAATTGTCTCAACTAGACTACTCAATTGAGTACCCACAAAACAGGGTTAAAAAATGAAATTACAAATTTAGAATGAATTTCAATACATTTTGTCATTTTTAGTAAGGAGTACAATTGCTTACTGTCCTAAAACAGAAAATTTCAGCTCAAAAATCTTACTATATCTAATTGAATTCTTTAAGCATGTTTTCTTGAACGGTTTAAAATTTAGAGCTAACTAAATGCACCTCAGATCTTCTCAGAGAGGTTTTGACAAATGGATAGAAAAATTTTCTTGTAAATTTTCAGTAAAGAGAATACCAGGAAAATAATATTACCAGATTTTTTTCATTTCTTTCTCTTCTTTATGGGATTTCTATGGTACGATGTCAATTACAGACATGTGTCATTTGGGAGTTCTAAACCCATTACCAGATGGCAAAATTTTAGACTTGTCCAAATTCAAAGATGAGGCAAGTGAATTAACTTGATTGTTTACAGTTGTTGCTGACGACAATTGATTGATTGTTTCACGTTCCACTCAGCAGCTAAGGTCATATGGAAAAAGGACCTCGGTTTTAAGTTTCTACTTTCATGAGAAGACTTCCAGACGACCGCCAAATTTGTACAACTGACATGAAAAAATGTGTGATGAAACATGCAAAAACAGTGAGGGTAATAGAGAAAGTGCTGGATTATCAGTATTTCTCCATTGCCCTGTTTCCAAAGTTTTACCCTTCATGGGTCGTTAAGGCATTATTCGGGACGGATTTATTCGAGCCATAACGCCGTCTTAACTTGTAGCGGTTGAGTAAAAATCCACGCACTCGTTACGCTATAATCGGCAAATCTTATTCTGTAAGATCACTGCTTAGGAGATGGCGGAAGTGACAAAATCGTATTGCTGTCATGTCTCAAAACAGTACAACACAACATCTTACCGAAGATTCCAGCAGCTCAGTAATCAGTGCAGCATTGGTTAGGTTCAAAATGGCGTAACTACAGCTTGAATAGCTGTTTAACCCTTTCCCAAACGACAAATTTTAGGGTGATCCACTTCAAAAACTGCTAAAAATGACAAAATGGATGTTATTAAAGATAGGATTTGTGTAAAATATGGCACAGAAAATATTGAGACAAAAGGAGAAACTGCTGGTTATCAGCAGTTTCTTCTTTTGTCTCAATGTTTTCCCAAGCCTATTCTCTTAGGGACGTCAAAACCAGGGCCCCGTATTACTAAACATCTTACGATCGAGTTTTTGTGTAAACTGTTTAACAAGACATCCGATTGCACGAGAAATCCGACTGAGTCAATCAGGGCTGTTGTTACAAGTAATTATGCAAAAATCAAACGTACGATCGTTAGTAATACGGGCCCCTGGTCTTGTTTGGTAAAGGGTTAACGGCTTTTTCGAATGTATAACTGTATGTAGTAGATTCTTCTATGACAGAGGCAATACTTTTTCCAATGTCGGGAGGGGATACAGGCCCAGACAAACTCTTAACCCATTACCAAACGACAAAATAGTAGGGTGGTCCAAATTGAAAGAAGTTGCAGACAACATTTTCAATGTGATCAAATTTTGAAACTTTATTACTTTCGAGGTAGAAAACATTGTGGGAAATGAAGAAATTGCTTGTCACAAGCAATTTCTTCATTTTCCACAATGTTTTCCAAAACCATTATCTTGTAGGGAGTCAAAAAGAGTCATTGTGTGGTAATGGGTTAACCGTTTCCCAAACAAGACAAGTCCCCGACAGTCAGGCATAAGAAAGCATTGAGGCAAAAAGAGAACATGCTGATAATAAGCATTTTCTGATTTTGCCTTAATATTTTCTTGAAAATATACACAAATCCAGTCTTTTTCAACATCCAATTTGTCTTTAGGAGCAGCTATTGAATTTGACCGTCATAATTTTTTGCCGTTTGGGACACGGTTTACATGACTACGAAGAGAAATAATTTGTGAATCTAACATTTCATGAAGGGGATAAAATAAAGAGCTAAACAAAGTGCTGGAATAAATAAGTTTATTCCTTTTTCCCAAATCGATAAACCATACACTAATAGCAGACAAAAAATGCAGACAATAAGCATCATAATTCATACAATAATAATGAATATAAAACATTGTGATAATAATAAGATATGGTTCAGAGAAATACTTTCCTTAGTGTTTGAATTCTAAATCAATGGATGAGTTTAAAACAATTCCAAGAGAATTTCGAAGTTCAAAAATGAAGGAGTAATCACATAACTATTGCAAGTGCACATGAAAAAGCTACATATCGTCGGTGGGGAGTCAAAACCTCGTAACTACAGCTTTTTCAAGCTGTAGTTACGAGGTTTTGACTCGCCACCAGCGATATGTTGAAATATATCGTAAATACCGCTTAAGTTGTATTTACATCAATTTTAAACGCAGCTAATGCAAATGTTCTTGCAAAAGATCTGTACTTACTCCTTCTCAGTTTAACTTAATGATCACTTATAATTGTTTTGCTCTCACCCAAAGACTTATTACAACTCACATAGATTAGTATTGCTCTGAACCATGTTAATTTCATCCACCCAGGAAATGCTATAACCTCACGAATGTAACAAATAGGAAGGGTTTGACAAATCTACAGTGTAAAACATATAAATTATGTTGGGCGTTTAGTTCACTAGTAGTGCTTACCTGGCTTATATAATACAAGTTCAGTGAATTATTAATCCTTTCCCTAAAACAAGATTTGGTTTTGATGTTCATAATTGAAAACGCTTCGGAAAACATTGGAGCAAAAGAAGAAAGTGCTGATAATCAGCACTTTATCCTTTTGCCTCAATATTTTCGGAGTTATGTTGTACACAATTCCTGTTTTTAGAAACATCCGTCATGTCTTTTAGAGCAGCTTTCGAATTGGACTACCCTGAAATTTTGTAATTTGGGAAAGGACTAATGTGACATAGGGCATGTGCAACAAATTTGACTAATTGAACAGTTTAATGGTTTCCCAAACAAGTCTTCCTAAAACTATTAGGAAAAAAATTGAGGAAACTGAAAATGCTGATACTCAGCATTTTCTCCTTTTTTCCCCTCAATGTTTTAGATGCATCATTGTGCACAAATCCTATAAACAATGTTCCATTTTGATGGCTGTACCAGCTTTAAAGATTCTACCATTTGGTAAAATATTTGTTCGTTCCTGCGTATTTTCCCCTGTTCAGTTCGAGACACTATCTTCTGATATGTCTGTATCGTCTGATATGTCGCTTTTCAACAAAAACCTCGTAACTGCAGCTTGTTTTAAGCTGCAGTTACGAGGTTTTTGTTGGAAAGCGTCAATAATAGGATATTTTCAAACTTTGTGAATGGTGCAAGCACAACAGTACAAATACTACTAGTATTCTAACCCGAGTCTATATTCAACAAAATTTTCTACATTCTGAATTCATTTCTAAGACAATGAGAAATTGAAGTGAATTCAAAACACGCTGTATATAGGTCCCTTGTGAAAAACCTAACATAATCAATACAACTCTGTAGTTTTCATAACGTATAGGATTTGATTTGAAAAACTCAAAAACAAATCAGAGCAACAAATAAGAGAGGATGAAGGCAATCTAACTTACTTATCGTCGCTGTTCTACGAAAACCTCGTAACTGCAGCTTAAAACAAGCTGCAGTTACGAGGTTTTCGAAGAAAAGCAGCGTTATTCCAATTCTAAACCCTATGTTGAGAGTTCCCATTGGAATCCTCTCAAGGAGATGTTTATAATAAGTACCAATAACAAAATGTTTTGTGAACAAATAAAGATGTTTCATGCTTAGCTTTGAAAGTTCATTACCCTCTCTTACCTGTATCTCTGATAAATATTGCAACTAATTCGGGAATTAAATCAAGAGTCTTACCGCTACTTTTTCTTCAAAAACATGACTATAGCTTTAAACAAGCTGTAATTAAAAGGTTTTTGAAGAAAAGTGACTAAATCATTTTGATCAATCCATGTTAAAAAACCCTGGACTTTCATATTTATTTAGATAGCACATTTTAAGAATATGGTAATGTTTATCACTTATTATGCTGAATCAAGGCAAGAATTTGAGTAAACTAAATTTCATTTTCTTTTATCAATCAACATTCAATATGTAAAGAATTAAACGTTAACATAGACAAATCAGTTTCGCATCACTGCTTTTCAATGAAAACCTTTTAACTGCAGCTTAAAACAAGCTGCAGTTACAAGGTTTTCATTGAAAAGTGACAATAGATAATGTCAGTAATGCCCATTCATTTCATGAAAGTTATGACATGAATCAAATATCTATCAAGATGATGAGTGATGACAAGTATTTTGATCCTTATGTTAAATGTTTCTTCTGAAAAATGCAGTCAGGCATATTCAGCTAGGTCAAAATAAAGGTCATAAAGAATATCAAATTGGATTAGAGTATATGAGTTTAAATTTGTTCAATCTAACATTTGAGGAATTATAATAAAGTTAAGACATGTTAAAATTTTGGGGTTAACAATAATTGTGTGCAAGGGCTGTAAGTTAATTCAAATTGACATAAGAAAGGTAAATATTAATTAATGCAAGTTATTCTCCTGTTACTTTTTGTGATACAGTATCGTGTACAATACAAGAAACTGTTCTGATAAACATCAGAATTGACCTGTAAACAGGGCAGAATGAAATTCAGAAAGTGGTGACCTTCATCAATCTTCACTGGCCTATCTATCTATATATACTGCCTAAACTTCCCTTTATGGTATTACTGGCAATTGTTCAACAGGCTTGTTGACAAATATTTTGCCTTTTTTCCAAATTCATTATAAAAGCAAAATAGCTCTACTTATAATCTATTTTCAAGTAAAATATTGATAAAGTATCAAATTTTCTCAAGTTTCAGAATTTCTGTAAGGCCCAATTTACAAGACAAATTACACACAAGAATAAATGTACGGACACATGAACACAATAATTATCAAGTCACAAGTTGTAGTAGAGCAACACATAAGAGGGAATAAAGGCATTCAAAAATTATTATTTCAATTCCAAACCCTATGTTGTGGGTACTCATTTGAATCGTCTCAACGAGACGATTCCAATGAGTACCCACAACTTAGGGTTTGAAGAACAATAAATAAAATATCGCATTTTGAAAATCCGTTAACCCCCTCCTATGTGCAGCCATGTTGTAGATTATCACATCACTTCCTATCCGGGCTATTTGTCACTGTGAGGCTATGTAAACTCCTGGTGGGCTTCATTACGACTTGGTCATCAGCTTCAGATACTGCAGGGCGTGATGTGCAGACCCACCATGGGCCTCATCGACAGTTGGACCTGTACCGTGACACACAGCTACAGGCATAGTGGACAGCTGTACGAGACACTGGTGCATACCTGTAATCAGTAAAGTATAAATTGCTGCTTTTCAACAAAAACCTCATAACTGCAGCTTAAAATAAGCTGCAGATACGAGTTTTTGTCGAGTATGAGTTTATTGGGGTTTTACGCCGTTTTCAACTTCTATGGTCATATCGCGGCGGCTGAAGCACCTAACAGTGGGTTCCTGGTATTTCTAGCACCAATACAGCCACAATATCCAAACCGAGCCTCCAGCTGCTCTCTCACATAGATAATTCACACCCATTGGTGAGAGACAAATGACTTTCGTCAAATGTCAGAATGGATACTGGCCGGGCCGGGGTTCGAACTCGAGGCCCCTGGATTGACAGACTCCGACGTAACCGACTGAGCTATCTAGGCTCGGCTCGAGTTTTTGTTGAAAAGCGATGAAATACTGTTGTACCATGAAATACAGCTATAGACATTGTGAACAGCTGTAGTAGGCATTGATGCATACCTGTAATGAGTAAGGTGTATAGTTATAGTCATATCTGCATCGGCTTTGATGCTTTAGGGTAGGATTGAATAGTGATTTATGTCCCAGTAGACATATCAGATTATATGGAGACAGGACCTTTGTTTAAAATCTCATCCAAAAGACTGACCAGCTTTGATGCATACCTGAGGAGAACAATCAAAGACAGATTGACAATGAAGATACTGATTTGCAAATTATATCATTGAAACTTCAAGGAATTTTCTTCTTTGATATATCGTTTTTCAGTTTTTCAGCAAAATACAACGCACATGGATATTATCCATCTGCAAAAGAATTAAGTCCCTTGTGTCAAATTTGTTTAGCATTTTACATTGCTACATTGTGCTTATTTTTTCTTTCTTGATATGCTATATCTTGCAATAAGTTGTTTGGTGTCTCACATTCTTTTAACCCATTATCGAACAACAAACTTTTAGACTAATCCAAATTCAAAGATGATGCAGATGACGATTTAAAGTGAATGAAATTTTGAATTTTTTGTCTTTTTCCAAAGCCGTTATCTTGTGGGGAGTCACTGTGTGGTAATGCCTTAATGTTAAACATCTAAATAGAGCATATCAAAACATTTGACAGTATCTCATTTACAGAAATTAAACAAGCCCAAATTTGTCACAAGGTTGGGCTTATTCCAATTCTACAAAATGAATTTTGCTGAATGTGTAAAATGTCATCTCGCACAACTTACCATAAGCACTCAACTCTGGTATATCAGTGTAGAGAACCTCAAATCTCTGAGCCTCCGCGATCTCTTGTAACATCTGGCAGTAGTTCGTGGCCGGGGCGTTCAGGGGCTTCCCTTGTAGATTCTTCAACTGTTTAGAACTCTTCTTCATCACCGTCTGGTAAAATTTCTGTAAACAAAGTTATTTTTTATCAATATCACAGCTTAACCCATTACTGCATAGTGACGCCTTTTGACTCCCTCACAAGAGAAGGCTTGGGAAAACATTGTGGAAAATGAAGAAATTGCTTGTGACAAGCAATTTCTTCATTTTCCACAATATTTTCTACACATAAAGACCAGAAAATGTAAATTTTCATCGTCTTAATTGTTGTCTGCAACACTATTGAATTTGGAGCAACACAAAATTTTGTTGTTTGGGAAAGGGTTAAACATTTCCCACACAGCAAAGACTTGCAAGCTTTTGCAGACGACACAATGGATGAAGAATCATTATTGTACAATTCTGCAAAGCAGATAACAGCTATTCGTTTGCCTCAATGTTTTTTCCCTAATCAGGTCTTGTTTGGAAAATGAGAGCTTCACAAAAGGGCACAGCCAGAATAAGTATTTTCTACATTAAGGCCCCATTTTCCATGACGCATCCATAAATTGAGAAATGGAGGGAAAGGTTTCTAAAGAATATTCAAGGGAGTTCACATGTGAAGTTTCGTTGAATTCCGTCCAAGGGTTGCCGAGTTCTTGCTGTGGACAGATGGACAGCATGGCGACTAATTTTTGCTGATTTTTTTGGGGAGCATAAAAATGATCAAAGTAGAAATAGCAAGGCGTACAACTAAATATCGTAGAGAAACTCAAGACTGTGCCAAAGTTGAACGTAAGTTAACTGTTGCAACGATAGATTGATTGAAAGGAGATTGACACTATTTTAAACAGTATTTCAGTCATATTATAAAGGCTGGAGCACCTAGCCATGGATTACTGATGCTGCTCTCACCAACTACAAGAATAACATCCTTTTACAAAAGCATTATTCCTTGTCATGCTGATTCTGGAATAACCAAGTCCCTTTGGCAGGCAGAATAGATCAAAAACCAGCCTGCATATTCGTGCAGTCTGGCTTTATTCTATACTGCCTGCTTCTTAAACTCAGCATGACACCTCATTACTCATGGGTTTACCCATTACTGCAGTGACGCCTGTTGACTCCCTCACAAGAAAAAGGCTTGGGAAAACATTGAGGAAAATGAAGAAATTGCTTGTGACAAGCAATTTCTTCATTTTTCACAATGTTTTCTAACCTAAAATGTAAAGATTTTTTTGTAATTTCATCAACTTGAAATTGTCGTCTGCAACACCTTTCAAATTGGAACAGTCCAAAATTTTGTTGTCTGGTAATGGGTTAAAGGGTAAAAGCAATAATGTGTATGTGTGTGAGGAAGGAGGATGGAGGGGTGTGGGGGTGAAACTAAGACTATATAGCTGGCTACAGTACAACATAAATGAGTACCTGTATCCCTTTGTTCTGTTTTGGAGTGAGTATGGGACTACATTAAACAAATGACTACTGTACAACATGGAAGCATAAAATGTTCAAAATTAAACGAGAATCGTTACAGCTGTTTTGATAAACCAACACAACTGTATTGTCCACCCAAATTAACCCGGGACAACTTAATTTTCGTGCGCTAGGTCCGTTAGTTAAGCGTCTTAACAAAACATTGTCGAAGTGGGGTCATTACATATGCAGATGTCCCGGGTTAATCTTGCTGGACAATAACAATTCTCTTTTAATTTAAACATAGAATAGTACCTGAATCTCTTTGTTCTGTTTTGGAGTGAGTATGGGAACTTTCACTTTCCCTTCCTTCAGTGCAGTGTAAGAGTTGTGTTCTGCATTCTGTAGACAAGGGAAAGTCAAAGTTAACATAGTCACAAAACAAAAACACAATGTCAATATTTGATCATTTTGGAGTGAAACAAGTTTAACCCTTTCCCAAAAGAGTTAGCTTATAGAGACAGGGCTCCAGATGAGATGGGGTATTAGCTTTTGAAAATGAAAACAAGATGTGTTTGTGAAACACAAATGCCCCCGAAATGGCCATTTTTCTAGAATGTTAAGTTTTCGTGGAGTAAAGGGTTATTAAGGGTTAAGGGATGACCTTGAGGATGCTCAAATTGCATGGAACAGATAGATATCATTGAAAAGAAGTTGCATACCAAATTTGAGCTTTGTATGTCAAATACTTTTGGAGAAAAGGCAAAGGTTAAGTTTTCGGAGTAGAAGGTTAAGTTTTCGTAGAGTAAAGGGTTGATAAGGGTTAAGGGATGACCTTGAGGAAAGTCAAATTGCATGGAACAAATAGATATTATTAAAAGGAAGTTGCATACCAAATTTGAGCTTTGTATGTCAAATACTTTTGGAGAAAAGGCCAAGGTTAAGTTTTCGGACAGACAGACGGACGGACGGACAGACAGACAGACAGACGGACACGAGTAAACCAATATGCCCCCGATCTCTCGATACGGGGGCATAAAAATCTTTCAAAGTTTATAAACCCTATGTTGTGTGTACTCTTTGTAATTGTCTCAACTAGACTACTCAACTGAGTACCCGCAAAACAGGGTTATAAAATGAAATTACAAATTTAGAATGAATTTCAATACATTTTGTCATTTTTAGTAAGGAGTACAATAATTATTGCTCAGTCCTAAAACAGAAAACTTCAGCTCAAAAATCTTACTATACATGTACCTAAATGAATTCTTTAAGCATGTTTTCTTGAGCGGTTTTAAATAAATAGCTCTGCCTCAAGCCCTCAACTAAATGCACCTCAGATCTTTTCAGAGAGGTTTTGACAAATGAAAAAGGATAGAAAAGTTTTATTGTGAATTTTCAGTTAAGATAATAAATAACAGGAAAAGAATTTTACCAGATTTTCTCATTCCTTTCTCTTCTTTATGGGATTTCTACGGTACGATGCCAAATACAGACATGGTGTCATTTGGGAGAAGTTCTAAACCCATTACCAGATGGCTTAATTTTAGACTGGTCCAAATTCAAAGATGTGGCAAGTAAATTAACTTCACGGTTTTTGGTCTTTCTGGTCAGAAAACATTGTGGAAAATGAAGAAATTGATTGTTACAAGCAATTTCTTAATTCTCTATGTTTTCCAGAGCCTTTTCATGAAGGGGTGTAAAAATGTGTCAATATGTTGGATTATGTTGACAAGAAAATTATTTAAATGAAAGTGATCAGTGTTCAATTCCTTTTTTAACATTTTTTTGTCATATTACAGTGCCTGAGCACCTAATCATGGATTCTTTTTGTTTCTCTAACTAGCGCTACCACAATATTCTTTCCAAGCCTCCAGCTGCTCTCCCAAATTACACACATAGGATTTCATTATATAAATCCAACCATTGGTGGTAAAGGAATGTCCGTAATGATATTTGTGGCCAGGAATCGTACCAAGGATTCAATGATTAGGAGTTCAATACACTGGCACCAAATATGAATGGGTATCACTGGACTTGCACAAGTACATCGCTCAGAATCTCCGGTGGTATTCAGAAACTGATCTAACTTACAGTAAAACTAAAAGTACATAACAATTACTCTGATATGCCATGTTTTTACCCAAACAGATTGCTTGTGAATGTGATGCAGTTAAGAATTGAAATTCAATTTAGACATGTTCAATACAAACCCTTGAATCCAGAGACCAATGGAGCTGTTGGAGCAATAATTCTACTATTGGTGGAAACGAGTCTTAAGGTACAAAATGCAAGCAGAATGAATTTTTTTTCTTTTTTATTTACCTTTTGATATTTTTTCTCCTGGAAGGAGACCACATAATTATACTAAGTTATATATTATTTCACAGTGCTCTACAATATCTAACATTGAATAATTATTATTGGTGCAAATGTGTCTAGCAGGGATATTATGCCTTTTACCTGGTTATATTGCCATAATAGGCAAAAACAAACCTGCTCACAAGCTATGATATCTATCTACCTACTATTATCATTTCATTCATATTGTGGCAGCTGGAGCACATAACCATGGAGTCCTGTTTTTCTCTCACCAATACTACAACATCTTTTCTGAGCCTGCAGCTGCCAAAACTAAGGTTTGCCACACATCCGTGGAAAACTAATATCAGAAATGCCATGGTAGGATATCCAACCCTTGGATACTTAATTTATTATCTGAGAGACTACCAACAGCCCATTGCAACAGCTCAATAGTATAAAGTGATTGATCTTCAGATAATTGTAGGAAAAAAAGAAATGACTTATCATATTTCAAAAGGGAAAGTCTTAGAAAAGCAATCATAGCTTTTCCTTGAAGTTCTACTTTTACATCGCAAATGTGTCCATTAAATCTACTTTTTTTCACCACAACTACCAGAGTATGATTTATATACCAGTATTACATAAAGTCTTGGCTGTTTAATACTCAGAGTATTGTTTCTATAGATACTGTACAGTTTCAGATAACTATGCTAATTAATACATCTTGTGATGAAACTTTGTAAGAAGTTAAAATACAATGTATTCACAAATCCACAACAATACTGAATGTGCTGCATTTGAAACAGTCTTTCATTTTCAGGAACAATTTAATCCCAAAGTCCCTTTCCCTGTATTGTTTACACAGAAAAACACAACAAGAGCCGACTACGGTTCCCCGTTAGCTGCCATCAACCTCCGCCTTGTTTTTGTTCTTCCTCATTCTTTTTTGGGTCTTTTCTTAAAAGAGACAGAAAAGAGCAAACAAGGACTTTAGGTGTGTTGTCCGCAGATCCTGGTGTGCTTGTTTGAAGGTTTTAGTCCCATATGATAGCAGCTCACTGCAGGTGATTTATGCACTCACATTGACAGCCAAGACTTCATGTAATACATACCAGTGATCTGTAGGAAAATTGGGCCAGGATCTGGAAAAGGGGCGCTTACAGCATTTGAGACCAACATGGATCCATATTAACCCTTTCCCAAACAAGACCTGGTTTTCACGTCCCTAATAGAAAAGACTTGTGAAAACATAGAGACAAAAGAAGAAACTGCTGATAACCAGCAGTTTCTCCTTTTGCCTCAATATTTTCTGCGCTACAATTTGCACAATTTCAATCTTTTTCAACATCTATTTTGTTGTCTGTAGCAGCTTTGAATTTGACCACCCTAAATTTTTGTCATTTGGGAGAGGGTTAACCTGCATATACACAGTCTGATCAAGAACCACTATGTTCTCAAATAGTTTCTTCATGATCATCTGAAGCAGCTAAAGGAGACCAGCTTAACCCTTTCCCAAATGGCAAATTTTCAGGGTGATCCACTTCAAAAACTGCCACAAATGACAGAATGGAAGTTATTATAGGCAGAATTTGTGTAAAATACGACATAGAAAATATAGAGACAAAAGGAGAAACTGCTGGTTATCAGCAGTATCTTCTTTTGTTTCAATGTTTTCCCTATCCTTTTCTATTAGGGACGTCAAATCCAGGTCTTGTTTGGGAAAGGGTTAATTATTGTTCAAACTGCACATAGGTGCAGGCTGATCTGGAGCCATGGTAGTTCTAAATGCCATAAAAGCCCCTTTTCCAGATTCTGGCTCAATTTTTTTCTTCTATGGATATGGAGGTATGGATAGTAAAGTATGAAAGATGCAGCTTCAACATGGTCTAGACAGATATATTAGTGTGTTGTACAAATAAACATTTCTTCATGCTTGATATCTAACAACAGTGCATAGCATGATGATTAAAGCCTAATTTACATTTCAAGCTAATTTCAAGGAAGTCCTGTCACTTTTGGCTGCTGGAAGCGAAAGCTGCATTTTTAAGATCAGCCTGTATACATCTTTTTCTTAACTAACAATCTCTTTTAAGCCTTTCTCTAACCATGACTAATTTAAAACTTCCCAAGAATAAGTGCTCTAGAAAACATTGAGAGAAAAGAAAATATTGATAATGAACATTTTTTCTTTGTCTTAAGAGTTTTTTATACATATTATCACGAGGTTTGGCCAGTTGTGCTCCCTGCGAAAAGGCTTCAGTTGCTTTCCATTTGGACTGGTCTATGATTATGCTGTGTAAGGGAGGGTTAGATAAGCGAGATGAGGGTTAACCCTTTCCCAAACAAGACCTGGTTTTGACGTCCCTAACATAAAAGGCTTGGGAAAACATTGAAACAAAAGAAGAAACTGCTGATAACCAGCAGTTTCTCCTTTTGTCTCAATATTTTCTGTGCCATATTTTACACAAATCATCTTTAATAACATCCATTTTGTCATTTGTGGCAGTTTTTGAAGTGGATCACCCTAAAAATTTGTCGTTTGGGAAAGGGTTAAAGCAGAAAATAACAAAGAAATATAATTTACCAAAGGTATTTCCTCATCATCCTCTTCCTCAATAACAGCATTACCACCATCATCAACCAGACCCTTGATGTGATTCAACATGTTCTGGGCAGCAAAGCGTTTAGCAGCCTTCTTGGATCTAGCAGATCCTGAAATACAAATGGACATCAGGGGCCCTGTTATATCATAAAACTTATGAACATTCTGTGTACACTACATTAAAATGTAACAATAGTGAATACATTAGATTGAACAAGAAATATATGCAAAAAGTCTGATTGGTTGTTGCGAAATAACCTTGCAATTTTACACATGAAATGTTTGCAAAGTGGTTTATAAAACAAGGCTCTGATCTGGGACAAAGTCCTTTACAGCATTTGTGACCATGCATTCTGATCACTTTCCATGTTATTCTCTGTTATTTTCTTCAAACACAATGCAATTCAGCAGATTCTGTGCAGCCTACTATTATAGCAAAGTAAATATTGAGGAAAAGAAGGAACTGCTGATTTGCTACAATTTCTTTTTTTTCTCTCAACAATTTCTCAATAATTTCTTCAGGAACATCCAAACCTGAGGCACGTTCTTTAGCTCTAGCGAGATTTTTAAGATTTCTTGACATGTTTTTGATAAAGCCTTTTTAAGACTTGAGACTTTGACCGAGCTGTTCCGAATGCTCCATACTTTATACAAATGACGTCATCATGACGTCATTTGTATAAATATGGAGCATTCGGAACACCACAATTTATAAAGTATGGAGCGTTCGGAACAACTCGGTCAAGTCTCTTTTATATTGTTTGTACAGATTTGTGCAAGGGGTTCCGCACGAAGAATAGGATAATGGCACCTCCCATTGAGCGTCTTAAAAATCTTACTCTAAAGAACACTTTATCCTAACATATCTTAAAGCTACTATTTCCCAGATTTGGACCCAAAAATTGTCAAATACAAACGAAATGTACACTTTTTAAGCTTTATATGACCTGATTAAATGATTACGAGAAACTATTGAAGCAACGACTCATTTTTTCGCAATTTGATACCAAATTCATGAAGCGATGTCGAAAGTAGGTCAAAACAGTAGGACATGCGACTTTCTTAAATGACGTCACAACATACATGATGACGTCATATTGAAATTTAAGTATGAATCTCGTTTGAATCATGGTCCGCGCTGTATGCGCATGCGTAACAACTTAAAAATAATTCTAACCCCATCAGTGATGGGGTTGAATTTAGGCTTGGATTCTCCCTAAATTCAGCTATCTGTCTTGTAATTTCGGCTCATTCTCTGTCTGAATCGCATATTATTAACCATCCCGAGGTGGTCAACACAAAAGTTTTGCATATTTTTTCAAAAAATTTCATTTTTTGCAATTAGACCATCTGTTACCGTCGCCCTTTAAGAAATCTCAAGAAATCTCGCTCTAAAGAAAGCACCTCAGGTCATGTTTAATTTGGCAACTGTTTTTGTATCAGGGTTAGACACTAACTTTTTAAGCAGGTGTCCCGATTGCATAATTTAGCAAAATCAGGGACACTTCACTCTTTAAAATGCAGAATTTCAGGAGTCCCTCCTTAAATTTTGGTGTCCTCGGGATCCCGGGACACTGTTAGTGTCGACCCCTGTTTGTATACTAAAGACCCTTTACCTTTTTCCTGGATTTTCCCCAGTTTCACAGTGCAAATAAACTCCCTGGCGTGGGGTGGACCCTGCTCGCTAGTAAAGTCATACACCGGGGGCTTCATCAGTTTTTTCTGTGTCATTTCCTGGAGTTCTCCTACAGGGTTACCCATACCATCACCTTCATGCACCACAGGGGCAGAGCTAAAATGTCATCAAGTTTTTCTAAACCCATTACCAAACAAAACAAGAGCTGTCTGAAGACAGCGCGCTCGACTTTCTAAGTTGCTTAGTATAAAGGGGGGCATAACACCAAATATAGTGGAGCTAGGGTCATGGGCCCTGGTAGTAAGCAGGGGTTTCAATAACTTTTTGGCCACCTGGGCCAGAAGCTAAAGTAGGCGGTGGATTTTCTATGTATTCCCTATTAACCCCATATAAAATTTTTAAAAGTAGCAGGGGGATTGTACTCAAATTCAGTCAAATAGGAGGGGGAAATCCCCGTCCCCCGCCTCTTAATGAAACCCCTGAGTAAGGTAGAGGGTGTGATGGTGAATAAGTATTCCAAGTTTGGGTTGAATCCCTATGATAGTATGGAAGTTATTGATGATTGAAAAAACTTTAACCTTTGTTGCAACGCCGACGCCCGGGTGACAGTATAAGCTCTCATTTTCTTCGAAAAGTCGAGCTAAAAGAATTGACACCTCCAAATTCAAAGATGTTGCAGACGACAATTTAAACTGGTTGAAATTTTACAAGTTTAGGTATTTTTGTTTGAAAAACAGAGTGGGAAATGAAGAAATTGCTTGTTACAAGCAATTTCTTCATTTTCCACAATGTTTTCCACAGCCATTATCTTGTGGGGAGTCAAAAAGAGTCACTGTGTGGTAATGGGTTAACTTTGTTAATCGCAAACAACCATTATTGACCCATCACTGCACAGTGACACCTTTTGACTCCCTCAAAAGAAAAGGCTTGAGAAAACATTGTGGAAAATGAAGAAATTGCTTGTGACAAGCTATTATATCATTTTCCACGATGTTTTCTTACCTAAAATGGTCATATTTTCAAAATTTCATCAACTTATTATTGTTGTCTGCAACACCTTTCAAATTGGAACAGTCCAAAATTTTACCAGCAGTTTCTCCTATTGTCTCAATATTTTCTGGGCCATATTTTACACAAATCCTATCTTTAATAACTTCTATTTTGTCATTTGTGGCAGTTTTTGAAAGGATCACCATAAAATTTTGTGGTTTGGGAAAGGGTTAAAACTAATTGCCTATTTAAGAGACATTTGAATCAGCTTGTCATAAGGTTTTTTTAGCAACAATAATTCTGTAGAAAGCAGTCAAGGTATAGGCTGTGATCAGACTGCGCATCTGCACAGACTGATCTTAGTCAATACTGCACATCACAGATTTGGTCACAACAGGAATATGATGTGTCACTCACTGCAAGAGAAGGCCTTTGCCCTTGGTGTAAGCAGGTTTACCTGGACAGTGTTCTCCCCAGCCCAATAGGCTGTATCGGCCCCACTACAGCTTCATGAAAATAAGTGTAAGGCCCCTACAGCTTCAAAAGCACCTCACACCTGAATTTCTTCAAAATGGTCACCAAAATAGAGGAATTTGAGGTATTTCATGGATGAATTAAGGCATTTTGTGCAATAAATCTGCATAAAAACATTATGGGAAAAGAAGAAATTGCTCAAAATGAGCAATTTCTTTTCCCATTTATGTTTTTATTCACAACTATTTGCATAAACACTGTTTTGTAAGGATCATCATTTTTTATACATTTTGCTACTACAGCTTCAATTTTTCTGCGGAGAACCCTGCTGGACGAGGCATCCCCAGCTGGGGTCTGACCATTAGGTACAGTGGTGCACCAAGACTCTGGTTTATCACAATCCATTTCTTCTTTTTCAACAATGTTTTCTGAAACCTATGTCTCATGGGGCGTCAAAAAGCGCCATTATGTGGGAACTGGTTTGCAAGTGGGACTGTCAGACATGTTTACCTGGACGAGGCATCGCCAGCTGGGGTCTGACCATTAGGTACACCAAGAATCTGGTTTAGAGCAGCCTGGGCAGCTGCATGCTTAGCCTTCTTCTTACTGGACCCTGTAACACAAGAGAAAATCTCAAATTCATACAATCAATCTGTTATGTCCAATAATAGAGATTCAGGGAGGACCAATTTACATGAAGTTGCAAACCTGTTACCACATATACATGTTGATTTAACCTAAATTCTGCATCTTTTTCAGACTTTCTGACCAGAAAACATTGTAGGAAATGAATTGCTGGTCACAATTTTCCATGATATTTATTTCTACCTTTTTCTGTAGGGCCATCAAAAAGCCCTTAATTTGGAATGGGTAAAATAGTGCAAAATGAAAGATCATTCACATTCTTATCGTGCCAATGTGAATCACACAGAATGGCAATAAATTTTGTGCTCAAAGTAGACTGAGTTTACCATGATGTTTTTATAAATTGTCAGTGTTGATATTAAATCCCATAAATACAGCTTCAATCAAGCTGTAGTTGCAAAATTTTAGATTTTGACCAACGAAATACTACTGTTCATCCCAAATGATATCAATGTTTACAAAGTGAAATTGATCCGTATTCCATGCAATAGAAGTTTGTTTACCTTTAGCAGTGGATGTGACCTCTCCAACAGTGGCCTTCATGATGAAGGTTGGTTCATGTACAGCCCCTTCATTAGCCACCAGATCATACTGTGGAGTGATGCCTCGCTTCGTACATAGTTCCTGAAGGTAACTGATCGGGGTCTTTCCTGCAGGGATAGTAGCAGCCATCTGAAATACAAACAATCATGAACCCATTACCACATAATGAAGCCTATTGACACCCCACAAGATACAAGCTATGGAAAACATTGTGGAAAATGAAGAAATTGCTTGTGACAAGCAATTTTTTTCATTTTCCACAATATTTTCAACCATAAAAGACCAAAAAACGTGAAATTCCATTCACTTGAAATTGTTGTCTGCAACACTTCAAATTGGAAAGACCAAAATTTTGGCCTTTGGGAAAGGGTTAATGGGGGTTCCATCCATTCATTTTTCAACAGAAGTAGTACAAATTGGAAATTGTTGCATTGTGCTTAAAATGAAAAACCCTTTCAAAAACAACAGTTTTAAGGGGCTGGCAGTCCATTTTGAAAGCTGATGCACATGATAAAAGGGTTGTTGTAAAAGATAGAATTTGAATATGATAAAACAAAGAAAATGTTGAGACAAAAGGAGAAACAGCTGGTTACCAGCAGTTTCTTCTTTTGTTTCAATGTTTTCCCAAACCATTTCTATAACTTAGGGACATCAAAACCTGGTCTTGTTTTGGAAAGGGATAATGTAATTGCGAAAATCTGTACTTTGTAACTAAAGGCGCTGTCAATCATGTTGCTGATAATGTAAATGTGACCTCTTCGGTCTTCCACTCAAAATTAAGAAGAGACAGAAGGCAATGATTTTTTCGTTACAAAATTTTAAGATCGAAAAACAGCCAGAAACGGCTATTTTGTTAAATTCAAGGGCACATAACTCTCAACTTTCTGATCGGATCAGACTGAAAATCAAACTCATCTGACATATTATGGTCCCAAACATTGTGTCCAAGTTTTGTCTTGATTAATTGATAATTGTAGATTCTAGAGTGTAAACAAGGTCGAAAATAGCCGAAAATGATAATTTTATCAAATTCAAGGGCACATAACTCTCGTCTTTCTGGTCAGATCACACTAACAAGAGGCCCAAGAGGGCCTGTATCGCTCCACTGGCTCAGTATTTCAATCAATGAGACGGTTCAAGTATAGATTTTCATAAGGAAATTTGACAGGAAAGCTGATTCCAGAATAGACTTTACCTTGAGAAACCTTATTTCTCAGTGGTAATAAGTATTGTTTGTAAATAGGAAAAGTTATATATCGCTGCTTTTCTGCCAAAAACATGTATCTGCAGCTTAAAACAAGCTGCAGATACAAGGTTTTTGCAGAAAAGCGACAATATGTATATCCCTGTATTTCAACCAAACCTTGTAACCGCAGCTTAACCCTTTTCCAAACTGAAACAAGACCTGGGCTGCGTTCAGTAGACAAAACGTTTTGTCTTACTGGACGCAGGGCTGGTTTTGATGTCCCCGATAGAATAGGCTTGAGAAAACATTTAGGCAATAGAAGAAAATGCTGATAATCAGCACTTTCTCCTTTTGCCTCAATATTTTCTGTGTATTATTGTACTCAGATCCAACCTGCCATATCTTTTTCAGTGAAACTTAGTTAAAGATGAAATTCCAATATATTTTTTGACCCATTACCAAAATGGCAAAATTTGGGGCTTTTCCAAATTCAAAGATATTGCAGACGACAATTTCAAGTGAATGAAATTTAAAATATTTTGGTGTTTTGGCATAGAAAACATTGTGGGAAATGAAGAAATTGCTTGTCACATGCAATTTCTTCATTTTCCGCACTGTTTTTCAAAGCTGTTATCTTTTAGGGAGTCAATGTGTAGTAATGGGTTAAGTCCCGCAACAGATAGATGCTGGACGATGGACGATCATTAAAGCTCATATAATAGCACCTTGTGCTCAGGAGAGCTGAAAACAGGTGTAAATGATACTAATGATGCCAAGGCTTTAGTTTTATGGAAATAAGGCAGAATTTGGCTGGAAATTCTGTATCGTAGGGTTTTCCATCTTAGATTTCCACACAACACAAAATTATCATGGATATGATCTTTTTCATCTCTCTCTTTAAATTGCCGTAAAATGCACAATTTTGATTTATATGACCTTGCCAGATAGTTTTCACTGGTGGTGAACTCGGCCAAAGCGTTGGACATTTTTTCGCGATCATAGTATTTCGTCTGTGTTGTTTTAAATATTGTAACTACGGCTTGGATTAAGCTGTAGTTACGAGATTTTATAACAACACAGACGGTTTGTCTATACAAATTGCTACATCCGGTCTATTTTTAGAACAAATTCATTGTTATTAGAAAAACTATCCAATCAGATCTTTAAACTCACATTTAACTGAAATATCTGTACCTTGTGGTAGCGAAAAATGTCCCTTGCTTTGGCCGAGTTCACCACCAGTGGTTTTTATGTTTAACTTGATTTGGTAGTATAAATAAAACTCAAACACAAGTGTTTCTGTAAATAATGAAGTTTTATTAAAGAATGTTTAAGTAATTGAAATTGTTGTTTACAATAGCATACAATCAATACATATTTTCATTACATAAAAGTTGTTAAATAAACAACTTGCAGAATTCATATTATGCATGTACATGTATTACTTAAAATTTTCAATTAACCCTTTCCCAAATGGCATTGTTTTAGACTTCCAATTTAAAAGCTGCACCAGAAGACAAAATGGAAGGTGATGAAAACAGGTTTTGCACAATATAGCAAAATAAAAATAAATGAATAAATTTATGAAAAAAATGAAGCAAAAGAAGAAAATGCTGATTATCAGCACTCAATGTTTACAGAAGCCTCTTAAATTAGGGACGTCATGAACAAGCTCTTATTTGGGAAAGCGTTAAGTTTCATTACAGCTTATTCATGTTTTTGACAAAAGTAAAATGTTAATTCATCTCAACATTATCTGTTATTCAAACCTTTGTATAACATCTAAATTCAAAAAGCATATTGCTACTATCTGCTGATATTAACCCAGGACAACTTAATTTTTGTCAACAATGTTCTCTATAACTAGGCTGGGGCTCTGAAATGACTTGCCAAAGGCCATACCCACATGGATGGCAGCTTGAATGTAATCCAATCACATCACCCGCAACTTCTCACAAGAAATGAGTTTGGCATTCAAGCTACCATGTCAAGCAGGACCCCATTGTTTAAAATAGAATATGATCATATTTCATGTGTTTTGATCATCATTCTACCCTTTACAGACCGACAAGCCTTTCTGGATTGTCTTGATCTGTTATGAGTGACATCTTCACTATAAATGTACATATATGAGTTTTAGACCTGTAAGCTTTTATTCCAATGATAAAACAAAGTTTTGCAGATTGTACAGCTATATATTAAAATGCCTTTCCATCTATTATATGAAAGAATTGTTCTATGCCATACAAAAACATACTTAAGTGATTATTTCTAAACTATTATAATTAAATTTAAATACATACACATTTACAATGATGTTGCATTAATCCCTTTATATGAATATTTGACTGTCATAATGATATCAGTCCTCTTGTTATTTGAGTAACATATAATAAATAGTTTGTTTTTCTCTCTTTCCCTTGCTATCATCTGTCATGACTTTCATATGATTTATATATAAATGTGGTTATTGTGATATTCTTTGTGCAAAGCACCATTTCCACTTCTAACAAAGTCTATTTGTTAATCTATGACATTGCTATATATATTCATTAAGTATCTTTGAAATATATTCTCCTTTTGGATCAGTACTAGTCTTTGTTTTGATTTTCTAATCATTTCAGAGATTTATTCTAAAACTCGCATAAAACACTAAACTAATATTTTGAATCAAACAATGAATGGTACATGAACTTTTTCAGTAGATCAGCAGTTTTAACAAAAGTAAGACAGTGCTTTACTGAGCTTAGAACAAGTATAATCAAAATAGGAACAAGAGCTCCGCAGAGTGGCGCATATACACCCGAGAGGGGCTTGTTTGTAAAATTTGCCATTTTTTCAATTCAAGGGCAGATAATTCAAAAACGAAACAGGTTATCTGAATTCCGTAAGCGATGTGCACAAATAGACACAATGGAGAATCATTGTGGCAAGTTTGATTAAATTCCAATCAAAACTGTAGGAGAAGTTGCGCACACAAGAAATTGCTAACGGACAGACTGACGGACAGACAGACGACCGGGGCCATAACAATATGAACCTTCAGGCGTATAAAAATATAAATATTTGCTCTATTTGTCACAATAATCTTACCATTGTGCATAATTTTTCACCCTACAGGTCATTAATTTTTTGATGAGTTTTCTTCTCAATACTGAGGTTGATGTGAAATACAAAATTTGTGTAAGTTAGTGTGAACACATTTCGAAATTTAAAGAACATACTGCAATAAATATATATGAGATGTTAATCTACAAATCTCATTTAACTTGTTTTTATACGTGATGAACCATTTGCTAAGCTCTGCACTGCCTTCAGAAAAATTATGCAGAATGGAATAGTAATGTGAGTAAAAAGGTACAGTTGAATTAATGTAAAGTAGCAAGTTCATGTGTAACAGAA
This sequence comes from Fragum sueziense, assembly GCA_963680895.1. Classification (NCBI taxonomy): domain Eukaryota; kingdom Metazoa; phylum Mollusca; class Bivalvia; order Cardiida; family Cardiidae; genus Fragum; species Fragum sueziense. The sequence continues at coordinate 519,902 of OY804606.1, forward strand.
AGTAACAAATAGGAATCAATTCTATTAATTAAACAGTGACATAATTTCCGACAAACAATAGTATTTCCTCAGTGTAAATCTAAAAAATTTAACTTAGTCCAAATTCAAAAATGTTGCAGATGACAATTTAAAATGAATGAATCTTACATGTTTGGTCATCTTATGTAGAAAACATTGTGGGAAATGAAGAATTTGGTTTTCACAAGCAATTTCTTCATTTTCCACATGGTTTTCCATGGACATTATCTTCTGGGGAGTCAAAAGGAATCACTGTATGGTAATGGGTTAAAGGTGTAAAATGATCAGTCAACATGTGACTGCAGGCTGATCGTTATGTTAATCTTCTGCCACACAGTTCAGCATATGACAAGGCTTACAGTAGAAATTTCTCTCTTTCTTATTAGATGCTGAAATATGTGTTGAACATGAAGGAAAAAAAATAAGAAAAGAATGTTATATCGCTTGATCATAATTATGTGACCCGCCAAGCTTAACAGTACCTTATGGAAAGTGTGAAAAATATCAAACCTAGCCAGTCTGTGCAAACTAACTAGGATCAATTTTTTTCATTCTAAGGCAATTTCTTGGATATATATATATTTCGTTTCCTTGTTTGTTTTACATGTTCAATAAAATTCCAAATATGACATCTGGTTGATATCTGCTGAATCTCATGTATCTCAAGATTTGGTTAAATGGAAAAACCAGAAGGTCCCTTTCAGTGTGACAGGTCACATATCTTTGTGTCCACCTTTCTGCACCTATAGTGGCCACCCATACCTATATGAACCACCAGCTTTGTCTGCTGAAATAGCAGACAAAGCAAAAAACAATGACGGGTGAGATTTCAAACTGACCTCTTTCATTCAAAATAATATGTAAACTTGTCATTAGCTTCACACAACTCAATATTAATGATTTTTTTTTTAAACTTTATGAAAGATTGACACTGTGATTTGGCACAGCAGAATACACCATCGAATGATCAGACCAGACACATTCTATGACATCAGTGAGAATCAGTGGTATATTACTGTAAATATGATCAATTAAGGAGCCAGAATAATGGGTTGTTTTTGACACTTGTTGACTGCAGTTGAAGAAATCCTGCATAAACCTCTGGATAGTTGTATTCATATCCAATAAATCAATGTTGATATCACCTTGAATAATGAGGTGCTTCCCTTTGAAATGCTTTAAATTTTCAGTTAGAAATTTCTTCAGGTCAGTCACCGAAGATTTAGGAGAGTTGTACAATGTTGCAATGACTATTTCTTTATCTTGCACCAAGAGTTCTACAACAATCATTTCTATGTTTTTCTTTACCACAGAAAAGCTATGAGAAATATGAATGTTGTCCCGCACATAAACGATAATTCCTCTGTGAGGACGAGCATTGCTTACTTGTTTCCCATCTGCTCTAACAATTTGATATCCAGTTCTCTGCACTAAATCGATGGAATCATCTGCAGTTAACCATGTTTCTAATAAGCATAAACAATCTGCAGCTTTGACATTGGGATCTGAAAACAATTCATCCTTATGGCTTCTGTAAGACTGCATATTGTTGAAAAGGCATGTGAAATGAGTGTCACTAGTCATGTAAACTGGAGTGTAACATAGTTTCAATTTCTGTGATTCTCTTAAACGTATCATTTCTTCTTGAACTTTAGTTGACACAGAAATCTTGCTTTCATTCAAGTTTAGAATGTAAAGGCCTTTCAGGGATCTTGATCTACTTATTGCGACATAATGGGCATGGGAAAATACACGTTTTCCATCCATATCTATTACAACCTGACTCAACGTGTCTCCTTGAGATTTATGTACAGTTTTTGCTGTTGACTGGCGCAGAGGGATTTGTATTCTCACAAAAGTTTTTCTCAAATACACAAAGTTCCTCTTTGAATCAAAGATAGGTGTCCATAATGGATTAATAGCACTATGATACAAATGTCTGTACTTTGAACGCCATGATGTTCCGATTTTATCATCATTGAAAGAAACCCACACAATACTTGGTCTAGTAGTATTTTTCTGTCTGTATTCAATTTTATTTATCATACAAGAAGACCCATTTACTAATCCATCATCTACATCAAGGTTAAGACATAGGTCATAAATCATTCCAATAGCTATTCCTACCATCTGACTAAGCCCTGCAGTGTGTGTGGAATCATGTGGCAACTTTGATATTAGTTGTTGTTTAACTGTCACATTGTCATCTCCTAATACATGATCAAGAGCAGGAATGTTTACTTTTTCATTAGTATTATTAAGAAAGCTCCTGACATTGAAATTGTTCACTTTCTCATTGGTATTGAATAAATGTGTTGTATTTTGTGGATAGTCTGTACTAGCAGTATCAGTCAATCTCTTTTTTAGATTTTCAATGTCAACTTGTGTATGATTTCCTTCTCGTAATCTGTTCAAAAGTTCAGCAAATTGCTTGTCTTCCTTTTGCCTCATGATCTCATCCAATTCATGCATTACAATAAAATCCTGCCATAAGTTTGTAGCTAAAGGTCCAAAATTTGTTTTCAAATTCTCAAATATCCAACCATCCATCACTGGTTTCAACTGGAAAAGGTCTCCAATGAATATCATATGCAAGCCACCAAATGGAACATTACTGCCCTTTATTTGTTTTAATCTTTCATTTATGAGTTTAAGCATGTTATTTCCAACCATGGACACTTCATCAATCATAACAACAGACAAGTCTTTATATTTTGTTCGAAGGGTGTTTAAAGTGTCACTATTAAGTGGAGTACAATCATAACCCTGGCTTGCTGGAATGCGGAAAGCTGAATGTAATGTTACCCCATTTATATGAAAAGCAGCTTTACCTGTTGGTGCACAGAGAAGAACTCTACAGTTCTCAGGATTATCACCAGGATTAGATGTCAAGTAACGCTGCAAAGCTTCAAACAATGCACTTACAAGAACAGATTTTCCAACGCCTGCACCACCAGTTAAAAAAACTTTCAACTTTTGTTCATCACGCTTAACAGATTGGAAAACATGAATAAAAAATTCTCTCTGTTTCGTATTCAATGATTTTATCAATTGCCTGTAATCTATGTCTGACATTGTTTTCCTGCGTACACTAATATCTACAGAAGCAACACTTAAACCAACATCTCCAGCAATATCACCTTGTCTCTGATTTTCAGGTCTATCAGGATCAAAGAATATGAAACTTTCACTTTCTTTTGCACCAATATTTGAGTCATCCTGCTCAGACTGCTCTGTGCCTGGGGCAACATCATCAAAATCTTCCTCATTGTGAGCACGCTCCATTGCATCATCTAGTTCATCAGCATTCTTTTCATACTGCAAGGCTTTGTGCTCTATGAAATTTTTAATGGATCTGTACCTTGATAGGTAAGAGTCATGACCTTGTTTCAAATCAATACTTTCATCTCTCCATGAAGTAAATAGAAGCAATCTTTCTCTACAGAACTGTTCGATGTCAATTTTTTTCGAAAATCTTACATATCTTATGACTTTTCTTTGTTTCCTTTCACTTATAACAATTCCATTTTTGAGAACAATTCGACCCCCAGGAATAGAATATTGTCTATCCTCACTTGAATTATAGTCATTTGTGTCTGAGTCAAGCACCTCATCCTCGTTACAATATGTATCCATGTTTTCATTGTTTTCACCTTCATTGGTTTCTTCATTTAATGTTTCAGAAATGTTTTCACCTGAATTTCTTGCAGTGCCTTTGTCAGTGTTGTATTTGATATCAAGCTGGGACACATAGTCTGCTAAACACCAATTTTCAAGTTGTTTTGGTCTTTTAGAATATCTTTTAATGGTATTATCTGCTTCAATATCTGTAGAATTTGAAGATAATTTTTCAAGAGATTCCTTAGACTTAAGTAGGAATGTTCTCTCTTCAGGCAAAGAAGTGTTAATGAAAACAACATCCCTTGAGGCTTTTGTCAATGGCTGTTGTAAAAGTAAGTAGCAGGCTTCCTGGGCACTAACCTCAACACTATTCAAGAATTTATTTCCAATATGTCTAACCTGTTGTCGGAGATCCATATTTCCTCTTCTAGCTTCTTTACATGCCTCATTCATAAGAATACTCATTCCTCTCTGTGCTTTACTAATATATGAAACTATATATACAGCACATGCATATGGATCCAATACAAATTGTAAGTCATGGTTTGCACCCCAAGCGTTTAGAATAGGTTTCATGTATGCATTAATTCTAACCTCACTTAATTTTCTTTTCAGAAAAACCTTTGGACCACTCAATGAGCTTTGGACTGCTTTGATGTAATCATCCTTGCTTACTTTGATCTCAGTAAGGAAATCATCTACCGTAATATTTGTTTCCTTCAACTCATCCAATTTCTTTTGTATTTTGACAAATAAATCTTTGTAATTTTGCTTTTCTTTACAGTCATTTAACGGTTCCAATATAGTTGTGCTTTTCATTGGAGGAATGGGAAAACCAAATCTACAAATAGATTTCTGTTTCTTTCTACAAGACTTGGAATGTTTATGTATCTGTAGTTCTACAAGTTGTTGATCTGGATTTTTCTCACAAGATACATACTTATCTATGAAGGATGTTACTTCATCTAATGAACTTTCATGATATCTAGGAGCCTTTTCAATCCATATTAACATGTGGATGTGAGGTGAACCTCTTTGTTGGAATTCAACACGATAAAAGTAATCTATTATTTTTCCTAATGGGTCATGGGGACTTTTAAGTACAGTGTTTATGAATTCTTGTACTCGGTTGTCAAAATACCTTACACATGTAACTGGATCTTTTTGCACAAGTTTTGTTTTATCAATCCAAGTCAAGTTATCCAATTCTTCCACAGACATTGTTTTTCCATCATTTATCTGAGAGAGCATATTTAGTAGATCATGCCATCTGGTATCTGCCGACGAAAGAGATGTAAACCAAGTAGGTAATCCTAGTTGTCTAATCATTGCAAAAACATCTTTTTTACGGGCTTCAAAATATGGTGGTGAATTCCTTAAACTTCTGAAAATATAAAATCCCTCATCCAATCTCACAACACCTTTAAGATGATTTGTATCAAGCATTTGTGAGGCAGTAAATGTTTTACCTTCTGTTTTACATCTACGCAAAGCAAGATGGACTTTATCAGAAATTTGTTTCAGTTGAACTTTCTTTAACTTAAAGAAGATATTGGGAATATTTGATGCTACTCTGCGATCAATATGCCTCAGTTCTAGCTTGCATGTATCACTATAGTGAATGTGAACATGTTTTTTATCATTTGGACTTCTTCTCTGTCCACAGAAAATTGTAGGAAAAGACAAATATTCTGCATCAGGATCTTGATAAAGGCTGAGTGGTGTTTGACCCTCACCTGGAGAAAAAGTATAAGCGTTGTCTTTATTTGGGTCTGCAGCATCCAGCATAGTGTCACTATTACCAATAACCTTTTCTGTCTCGTCAACTTCACTAAAGTGATCAGAGTCATAATTCACATCATCATTACAATCTAATTCTTCACTTACGCTTTCACCTGTCATTCCAAAGAACTCTTTTACTGTATCACTACAATCTGAAGTAATTGATTGCATCCAGTCATCATCTACTTTAACACCAGATTCTTTATACAGTACACTATGGTTCACTAACCAATGAAGAGCACTTAAAACATGCAGAGGTCTAATATTTTCAGTGAAATCACATTTATTATATGAAAGTTTCTTCTTAAGTTTAACAGGTATTGTATAGTGACTATCTAATGTTCTTGGTAAACTGTGTATAACAGGCTGAATGTCTACTGGGACATTGACAACATTCCCTTTGATGGACAACTGACCTCCTCTTGGTAATTCTCTAATCTGCATAAATGGGATTCTCAAAGAAACTAATCTTTCCTCTAGCTGATGTAAATTCAGTTCCTTTGGCAGTACAGGAAATGCATTTTGATTGAAAACAGACATTGGAGGGACTTTGTTAAGTTTAATTTTTTCATAGCATGTTTTACACAGCCATTCACAATCATCAACAGAGATGTAATTTGTAGAAAATTTTTTAACTGCATCAGAAGAGCATTTAGAATTTAGTTTGTTGAATAACACAACAGAATGTTTAAACCATGTTTGGTTACAGCATGAACAAACATAAACAGGGCCTTTTGAAACATTCTTCTTAAATTTTTCAATGCAGTCGTCTAAGCTGGAACCATATCGCTTTGAACTTTTGTAGCTCTTTTCCTTAATTTTATAATCTAAATTAGACCTTAGACTCTGGCGCTTAGTCTTATTTCTTTCATTTTCTACTATCATATTGAATCTTGATGAACGTTTATTCTGTTTTTTCATCCTTTCTGAATCTTTATACAATTTACTAGAGCGGCACTTGTGCATTGATTTAAGAGTTAACATTCTTTCTTTCTTCTTTCTTTCCTCATTTTGTCTAACTTTTTGCATAGAACCCTTTGTCATTGACCTTTCTTTGACTTGCCTTTCTGGATTTTCTCTTGCTTTTTTCTTTGAAATATTTGTCATTGTCCGTTCCTTGACTTGCCTTTCAGGATTTTTTCTTGCTTTTTTCATTGAAGTATTAGTCATAGTCCGTTCCTTGACTTGCCTCTCTGAATCTTGTCTTGCCTTTTTCTTTGAAATACTAGTCATAGTCCGTTCCTTGACTTGCCTTTCTGGATTTTGTCTTGCTTTTTTCATTGAAATACTAGTCATAGTCTGTTCCTTGACTTGCCTTTCTGGATTTTTTCTTGCCTTTCTCTTTGAAATACTAGCCACTAATCTTTCCTTAGATTGTCTTTCAGGATCCTGCCTAATTTTCCTCATATAACTTTTCATATATTCATTTCTTTTTAATCTTTTACGTTCGTGTACAATTTCATAATCTGACCTAACTTCTTGTTTGCGCTTTTGTCTCTCTGCTTGATCCTTGAAATATATGTCAATCAAAGATAATTTCTCAGGTGGACAATTTGTAAATTCAATTTCATTTTTCTTGGATTCAGATTCATGGATTTTTTCTCCTATAACAAATCTAATTGGCATCATGTCAAATTGTTCATTTAGATCGATGTTCATACTTTGATACATTGCATACATGAACATTACCAAATCATCTATTGAAAGAAAAGAAGCTAATAATGATCTTCCATCATCATCTACCAATCCATCAACACCATGTGAATGAGAATCAAATAAACAATATCTACCATCCTGCCTGAAAATTGCAGAACAAACTGAACCAATGATAAATAAAAGATAAGAAGTTGTGTGAAATGCTTCCTTCAAACAACTGTGAAGTGATGACATATGAGTGTTGATAGAACTTTGAATAAATACACCAGATAAAATATTTCCTCTCACAATAGAAACATGTCTATCAAATGCAGTTACAGAACCTGGGATCTCTTCCAAATTCAAAAGCAAGCTTTGAAAGTCATTCCTCGCTTTCAGTCCAATCACTATTTCTCTATGTAATCTATCTCCTTCTATTAGAATTTCATCTAGATTTTGTGAAGATGGCAGATGTCTAAGCTCTGTGTATATCATCGAGCATAAGGCATTGGCTGTACATTGTAGATTTCGAGAGGATGGGTCAAACATTTGATTACCTTGATGAAAAGTTCCGAAAATCATTGTGTTGGATTCTGTATCTTCAGCAACAACTTCAGTAGCAAGAACAGTATTACCATCAGCACTAGCATCAATAACAGTGTCAGTAAGTATATCATCAGCAGTTTTAGGTAACATATCATGAACAGTATCAAGAACAGTATCAAGAACAGTATCAAGAACAGTATCAAGAACAGTATCAAGAACAGTTTCAGAACAAATTCCAGACACAGATGGTTTTTGTGGGTGGGCAAGTCCCCCATCTGATATTCCAAAGACGCCCTCCATAGACACAGATGGTTTTTGTGGGTGGGCAAGTCCCCCATCTGATATTCCAAAGACGCCCTCCATAGACACAGATGGCCTTACATCTGTTTCATCCAAAACAGATGAAGGTAAAGGGTGGGATAGGCCCCCATCTGATAGTTCAAAGACACCCGTTAAATCAGCTGTGGTTTTCGTGAGTACATCTCTTCTGGCTCTACTCATTCGCCAATTCTTCTTGCGAGGCATTTTCCTTCTGCAATTAGAAAATATAAACTAAAATGGCAAATTTTCCAGACATTCAAAGACAACTTTTGACATTGTCTGATGACCAGGACCCTGTTTTACAAATGAATTGAAATGTTCATAAAATCATAAGAAAAACAGGGCCCTGGACCATAAAAGCTGCTACATGTGTATGAAGTGTAAATTTGCAAGCATGTATCGTTTTGACCTTGATAAGTCACTTTAACAATGTTATTAAGGGATTCATACCAATGAATTATGAACTGTTTTAATATCAAATTTGAGCACTACATCTTAATTTCTAACTTACAAGGAAAAAACAGACAAACTAATGGACAGACCAGATTTTATATTGATCCCTTTCTGATCTTTAGGTGCAGATAGTGTAAAAATTCAAGAGAAAGTAATAAAAAGCCAGTTCTTACATTAAACGGATAAATCAATGGTAAATCCAAGTCCCTTTTTCCTCTGTATCTCTTTTCTTTAACTTCGTCACACTGTACTCTATATCTTTCAGCAATCAACACAAAGTGATCTATATTAAGGTACACAACCTTAAGTCACATAGGGTAGAACTTATGTTCACAATAATTCCAATATATACTCCAATTCACTGTCACAATGAACTCACAGCTACATAAAAATCACAAAACTGTATTTAGAATTAAATCAGTGTTGCACAAAAATCATAAAAAAATGTTCACTATTAAAGTGTTCACAATTCACTGTTCCACACAAGAATCATAAAAATGTGTATAACATTTCCAATTTTGGAAATAATAATAAAAGTTCACAAATGTTCCAAGTGATATTACGGTAAGTCTTTTTGTAATATTGATAAATTTGTCTGAAATAAATAAGAACAGTTGTTGAAATCATGATTGATAGAATAGTTGAGTGACAAAATGTAAGTTTCTTGAAAGACAAGATGTGTTTGTGAAACATGAATGCCCGAAATGGCTATTTTTCTACAATGTTAAGTTTTTTAATTAAGAGTTGATAAGGGTTACATGGAACATATAGATATCATTGAAAGGAAGTTAGATACCAAATTTCAGCTTTGTTTGTCAAACACTTTTGGAGAAAATGCAAAATGTTAAGTTTTCTGACAGACAGACAGGAGTAAAACAATAGAAATCATGTTATTTTGCTAACCTATGTAAAAGATCTGGAAGTAATTGCGATTAGCAATTCTAAATTATTCACTGTGTGTTTAGTTTTGAGATTTAAATCTAAATTTGTTCAAAACGTTATAATAATTTAAATATTGGCATGACACTGTACATTACTAAAGACTAGAAAATCAAATTCAGTTTATTGTTGAAATATCATTTCCAAAACTTAAATAAATGTGTATCTCTGTTAAATTGATAGAAAATAATTTCCACTTTCTATGAAAGTGGTAAACTATTTTTTGTGATAAACAAGGCGGTTATCCCAAAAAGAGGCCCTCTTCATAACTGGTGATAATCATGTATGCAATTCAAAGAAAGCAAATAACAACTGTCTTTGAAATACACAATCCTACATACTCAAAAGATTCCTGCAGCATGTTTTGGTCACCAGCACACTTACCTGGTATAGGTTAACGTCTGCAATAGCCCCTAAAGAACAAAGTCTATCTAAACTTTTGATTTAAATAGAATTTAACAAAGTATGGGTTACAAATTATCAATCATTCTTCATAATAATCATAAACTGTTGTTTTTTTTTCTTCATTAACACAAACACTTGTCACGGGTCAAGAGGGTCTGAAATGAGAAAAAGAGTATATCACATTTTGGCATCAAACTTAACCATTTTCCAAACTCTTCCAATTTGAAAGGTGTTGCAGACCGCAATATCAAGTGCATGGAATTTTAAATTTTTTGGTGTTTTTTTGTTCAGAAAATATTGTGGAAAATGAAAAAAATTGCTTATCACAAGCAATTTCTTCATTTTCCACAATGTTTTCAAAAGCCTTTATCTTGCAGGGTGTTGAAAGGCGTCACTGTGTGGTAATGGGTTAAACAGTGGACTCTTAATAATTATATAATCCTGTTATAAGACATTCATTGCAAATTAGCAATTTCCTGTCTGCAAAAACTTAAAATTTTGAGAACAATATACTCCCTTTTTAGCTTTTTTCTGTTAATTGCAATAATTATCTTGACAAATAGACATTGCAGTTAAAAAGAATCCACTGTTTAGTGCATTTTCTCTTTTCTCAAACGATAAAAATTCAGACTGTCAAGATTTGACAGCTACTGCAGGTGATGAATTGGGTTACAAAACTATATGGAATTTGTGAACATTACAGAACAGAAAATACTGAAGGAAAAGGAGCAAGTGCTAATAATCAGCATTTTGTTTTTTCTTTCAAAGTTTTCTGACACTAAATTCCTTCAGAGACATGAAAACATGGTCTTGTTAGGGAAAGGGTTAATGAACGTTGAATTGATTTTCATGTGACTAAAATTCAACACAAAAGTTCTAAGAAGGGTGTCTCAAATAAAAAATGGTCTTGGAGATGTTTTGAAAATTCAAAGTAAAAATAAAAAAATTGCAAGTCACCTAAGGAACATTCTGGCAAAGTACACTCATAATATGTCCAGTGATTACAGAAGCGGCAATCAATGAAAAATTTTCTAATGATTTCTGATAAGCCCCATCCTGCCATGCACCCATTTTTGGACAAAAAACAGTTTTTTTCTAACATTTGACCGCTTGACCTAGTTTTCAACCCCAGTGACCCAATTTCAATCCTTCAATGATTTCATCAAAACAATCACTCTGACCTCTTTTCAGATTGACTGGGCAGAAAATATGACCTCTGAAGGGCATACAAGGTTTTTCTAAGATTTGACCTAATAAAGATTTATGTTTAATTAAAGAACTTTTTCATGGTTTGTCATATTCTGATAAGCCCTACCCTGCCGCACCCAAATTTATAGACCAATTAAAATTTTACTAACAAAGTATTATTGAATAACAAAGTATGGTCGAAAGTAACAAAGTATGGTTGATTTTAAGAATTTCTCGTGATTTCTCCCATTCTGATAAGCCACGCCCTGCAATGCCCACATTTATGGACCAATCAAAATTTCATGAACAAGTTAAGTATAGGGTCACTTAAGGTGCATTTCTACCAAGTTTAATTGAAATTGGCCCAATCGTTGATTTTTAAAGAATTTAACAATTATTTTGTGATTTTTCTAAGTCAGATAAGCCCGGCCCTGCCACACTCAAATTTATGGACTAATAAAAATTTCACGAACAAGTTAAGTAAAGACTCACCCGATGTACATTTCTGCCAATTTTGGTCAAAATTGGCCGAATGGTAGATTTTTAAAGAATTATTTTGTGATTTCTCTAAGTCTGATAAGCCCAGCCTGGCCACGCCCACATTTATGGAGCAATCAAAGTTCTTTAAACAATTTAAGTATAGGGTCACCTAAGGAACATTCCTTCAAAGTTTGGTCAAAATTGACCAACTGGTTTGAGAGGAGAAGATTTTCAAAGAATTATTTTGTGATTTCTCGAAATTTGATAAGCCCCGCCCTGCCACACCCACATTTATAGACCAATCAAAATTTCGCTGACAAGTTAAGTAAAGAGTCACCCAAGGTACATTTCTGCCAAGTTTGGTCAAAGTTGGCCAAATGGTTGATTTTTAAAGAATTATTTTGTGATTTCTCTAAGTCTGATAAGCCCCTCCCTGCCACGCCCACATTTATGGACCAATCAAAATTCTTTGAACAATCTAAGTAAAGGGTCACCCGATGTACATTTCTGCCAAGTTTGGTCAAAATTGGCCGAATGGTTGATTTTTAAAGAATTATTTTGTGATTTCTCTAAGTCTGATAAGCCCCGCCCTGCCACGCCCACATTTATGGACCAATCAAAGTTCTTTAAACAATTTTAGTATAGGGTCACCTAAGGAACATTCCTTCAAAGTTTGGTCAAAATTGACCAACTGGTTTGAGAGGAGAAGATTTTCAAAGAATTATTTTGTGATTTCTCAAAATTTGATAAGCTCCGCCCTGCCACGCCCACATTTATAGGCCAATCAAAATTTCACTGACAAGTTAAGTAAAGAGTCACCCAAGGTACATTTCTGCCAAGTTTGGTCAAAGTTGGCCAAATGGTTGATTTTTAAAGAATTATTTTGTGATTTCTCTAAGTCTGATAAGCCCCGCCCTGCCACGCCCACATTTATGGACCAATCAAAATTCTTTGAACAATTTAAGTAAAGGGTCACCCAAGGAACATTCCTGCAAAGTTTGGTCAAAATTGGCCCACTGGTTTGAGAGGAGAAGATTTTTAAAGAAAAAGTTAACGGACGCACGGACGCACGGACGCACGCACGACGGACACACCGCCATGACAATAGCTCGCTGGCCTTCGGCCAGTGGAGCTAAAAATCAAACTCATCCGAAATCTTATCCTCTCAAACATTGTGTCCAAGATTTATCTTGATTGGACAATAATTGAAAATTCTAGAGTGTAAACAAGGTCGAAAACAGTCAAAAACGACAATTTTGTCAAATTCAAGGGCACATAAGTCTCGACTTTCTTGTCTTATCAGATTGAAAATTCTAGTCATCTGAGATCTTATGATCTCTAACATTGTGTCCAAGATTTGTCTTGATTGATTGATAAATGTAGATTCTAGAGTGTAAAAAAGGTCGAAAACAGTCAAAAACGACAATTTTGTCAAATTCAAGGGCACGTAACTCTCTTCTTTCTGGTCAGATCACACTGAAAATCAAACTCATCCAAGATCTTATGGTCTCAAAGATTTTGTCCAAGATTGGTCTAGATTGGTCAATAATTGAAAATTCTAGAGTGTAAACAAGGTCGAAAACAGTCAAAAACGACAATTTTGTCAAATTCAAGGGCACATAAGTCTCGACTTTCTTGTCTTATCAGATTGAAAATTCAACTCATCCGAGATCTTATGATCTCCAACATTGTGTCCAAGTTTTGTCTTGATTGATTAATAAATGTAGATTCTAGAGTATAAACAATGTCGAAAACAGCCGAAAATGACAATTTTATCAAATTCAAGGGCACATAACTCTAGTCTTTTTTGTCAGATCACACTGAAAATCAAACTCATCCAAGATCTTATGGTCTAAAACATTGTGTCCAAGATTTGTCTTGATTGGTCAATAATTGTAGATTCTAGAGTGTAAACAAGGTCGAAAACAGTCAAAAACGACAATTTTGTCAAATTCAAGGGCACATAACTCTCGACTTTCTCGTCTAATCAGACTGAAAATTAAACTCACCCGAGATCTTATGGTCTCCAACATTGTGTTCAAGATTTGTCTTGATTGGTCAATAATTGTAGATTCTAGAGTGTAAACAAGGTCGAAAACGGTCGAAAACAGCAATTTTGACAAATTCAAGGGCACATAACTTTTGACTTTTTCGCCTGATCTGACTGAAAATTGAACTCATCCAAGATCCTATAGTCTCCAATATTATATCCAAGTTTTGTATTGATTGGGCAATAATTGTAGATGCTAGAGTGTAAACAAAGTTAAAAACAGCATTTTTCGTCATTCAGGGGCAGATAACTCCACACTTTCTGGTCCGATCTGGCCCATAATCGAACTCATCCGAGAACTTATGACCATACTTGTTTTGACAAAGTTTGGTCAAGATTGACTTATATTTGTGGATGCTAGAGTGTAAACACCAAATTGTGGACAGACGGACAGACGGACAGACGGACAGACGGACGGACGACGGACAAAAAGCGATCACAATAGCTCACCTCGAGCACTTCGTGCTCAGGTGAGCTAAAAAGTTAAACCTTAGTTTACGATGAAATGCAGAAATTCCATACCTAAAGTCAACTTGGTCACATTTTACATAGCAAACGTCATCACTTCAGCAAATGACATCACCGTGTAAATAAACTACACACAGTGAAGTGTGCAGACTTACCGGACATAAAAATTAATTTAAAAACACAAGGGTAGGTACCTTCAATCTTGACTATTTCAGTTGTCTTGTGGAAATATTGCAAAATTTCTGGATTGTCAAGTTTAACAGATCATAATTTGCTTTATGCTTGTCATTTGTGAGCTTACAATCGTGTTTTCAATGGTAAAATTCGATCTAGTTTCTTAGATGCGCAGACATACCGGACAGCACTGTTATCATGTATTCTTGAGTATATAAGCACTTTTGGAGTATAGTGATAGTCCACAAAAAACTTTCACTCATGGGGTCCCAGGTTCGATCCCCAGTAGTGGATAATATCCTTTCATACAAAACTGTCTCCCACTAATGGTTTGATAATTGTAAACCTGTGTGGAAGAGCAGCTGGAGGCTTTGTAAACATGTTGTTGTAGCACTTGTATGAGAAATGACAGGGAATGCATGGTTAGGCGCTCCATCTTCCATAATATGACCACAACAGTTGAAAGAAGCATTAAACCCTGATCAATCAACCAAAATAAACTTACCAAAAACAGAAAGAGAGGCTGATGCATTAAAGTGACATTTCTTATTTATTTCATTTTTTAAAAGTATGTCTTGATGCAAAGATTGTTTATTCTAATGCGTAGAAATGCTATCAGTTTATTGAAGTTGTTATTTATAAGCGAAAAATACGCCTTTAAAGTTAAGACAGAAATAACCAATTCTATATAAATCTGAACTGTTGTCCACAACAATTTGTTTAATTTTAGCACAAAAATATCTATTTCTCGTAAACGGTTCAATAATTTGACTTGAAATTTCAGACTTTTCATAAGAAAACATGCTCTTTCAGATAGAATAAAAGTGAAATTTATGTAAAAATAATCGTGAAATGAAACAGATCCTTTTTCATTGACTGCCATACACATATAAACCCCTGAATCTGAGGGTAAAGTACACACTATCAACAACATGCCATTGTCTAATATCTGGAATTATCTCAAGGTCTCACCTTCCACAGCTAAGAAAATATTGAGGGAAAAGAAGAAAATGCTGACATTTAGCATTTTCTTCTTTTTCTTCAAATTTTCATAAACTGTTTACCAATAGGTCATCAAAATGAGTCATTATTTAGAATGAAGTCGAAAGAAACTTACCCAAAACTGAGAGTGAGGCTGAAGCATTGACAGAGCCTTTCTCATTAACAGCCATACACATATAAACCCCTGAATCTGATGGTAAAGTTGAAACAATCAACAACAGTCTGTTGTCTAATATCTGGAAGTGTCCTGGTTGTGAGATAGCTGGCAATGTTTGGGTCAGGGTTAAAAAAAATTTAAAAGGAAACATACCTAACACTGAAAGAGAGGCTGAAGCATTAACGGATCCTTTCTCATTAACAGCCATACACATATAAATCCCTGAATCTGATGGTAAAGTTGATACAATCAATAACATGCCATTGTCTAATATCTGGAATCGCCCTGGCCCTGATATAGATGTTAGTGTGCCATCTGTCTGAACTGAAAAGGGAAAAGCAAGAACTGCATACTATTTAACGCTGAGTGATTAAAATTCTGTTTTACTTAAATTTTCTTAAAAGACCTCAACTCATAGAACTAAACATTCATTAACACTCTCCCAAACAATATATCCCATGGCCTCCCTAAATGAGTGAAAAATGAGATAAAAGAAGAAAATGGTAATAACAAGCATTTTCTCCTTTTGTCTCAATATTTTTGTTTCAAAGTGTAAACAAATTCTCTCTTTGTTACTATGAATTTTGTCATTATGCAAAAACTTTCAAATTAGACCATCCTAAAATTTTGTTGTTTGGGAAAGGGTTAACTCAATACCAATAGAGATTCGCCCCACAAATTGCATACTTGTTGCATAATGACAAAAAGAGTTTGAGTTTATTGGGGTTTTACGCCGTTTTCAACTACCAGGGTCATATCGCGGTGCATGGCTGGAGCACCTACTCATGGATTCCTGTTGTTTCTCAAACCAGTACTACCACAACACCCTAACCGAGCCTCCAGCTGCTCGCCCACTTAGATTAACGATTTCAAACACATCGGTGGGTGACAATTTTGTCAGAAAGGGTATTGGCCGTGGCCGGGTATCGGACCAGGGACCTCTTGATTAAGGGTCAGATGCGCTACCAACTGCGCTAAGGCCGCACCAGACAGTAGTGATATAAATCAAGTAGCACAAAATGTCTAAAATAATCTTTTACAAAGCCTGCAAAATGATACAGTATGGACATGTACATAAATCTGTTTACTAATGACAGTAAACTGTTGTATTTGTTAACAGAATCTATAATAATAAATTAAATTAGCCAGGATCTGGAAAAACGTCCCTTAAGGCTTTTAAGCCCAACATAGATCCAGATCAGCCTGTGCATACACACAATCTGATCAGGATCCATGTTGTTATCTAATAGCTTCTTTGTGATCTGTAGTAACTTAAAGAGAGCAGCATGGATGCATATTTGACTGTATTTGACAACGGGCTGATCTTAAAACTCAATTTTCAAAAATGCTATAAGGGACGTTTTTCCAGATCCCAGCTCAGATTATGTATATGCATACCTTTACTCCAGGTAATTGTTGGCTTGGGTGCCCCTCTTGTCTCACAAGGGAATCTAGCATCGGCACCTTCCACAATGGAAACATCAGTGGGTGGGGTAATCAGTTCTGGCGGGAAACTGTTGACCTTCAACCAGGTGGCCTTGAAATATTCCCCCGCATCATTTCTCACAAAACACTGGTATATCCCAGCATGGATCAGGTCTAGCTGGGATATCATCAAGGAACCATTTGGGAACAAAGTATAGCTACTGCAAAGAGACCAAAATTGGAAATCATAACATTTTCAACAATAATTAGTGGGTGGGGTGATGAGTTCTGGTTTGAATAAAGTCTTGAAAGTTTTGAACAAGAGGGCCAGAATGGCCCTATATCGCTCACCTGAAAGAAGTTTAAAGACACACCCACTTTTTTGACGAGTCAAAAATTTGCAAACAAATTTTGAAAAGGGTCACTCAAGGAACATTGTTGCCAAATTTGTTTCAAATTGACCCAATGCTTGATTTTCAAATAATTTTCTTATGATTTCTCTAAGTCTGATAAGCCACGCCCTGCCACGGCCACTTTTTTTGTCCAAAACAAAATTTGCAAACACTGTAAGTCTGATAAGCTACGCCCACTTTTTCTGACGAATAAAAAAATTGAGAACAAGTTTTGAAAAGAGTCACCCAAAGAACATTTCTGCCAAGTGTGGTTCAAATTGGGCCAATGGTTGATTTTTAAAGAATTTTCTTAGAATTTTTCTAAGTCCGATAAGTCACGCCTTGCCACACCCACTTTTTCAGACGAAACAAAAATTCACATTTTTTTTTTAAAGAGTCACCAAAGGAACATTTCTGCCAAGTTTGGTTCAAATTGGGCCAATGATTGACTTTTAAAGAATTTTCTTATGATTTCTCCAAGTCCGATAAGTGCTGACCTCCCACGCCCACAATTTTGGACGAATAAAAAATCCGCAAACAAATCTTAAGAAGGGTCACCTAAGGGACATTCCTGCCAAATTTGGTTCTAATTGGCCCAATGGTTAAGGAGAAGAAGATTTTTGAAGATTTTTTAGATAAGCCCTGCCCTGCCACACCCACATTTTTTGACGAAACTTTAAATTTATGAACAAATGTTGAAAAGGGTCACTCAAGGAACAATTCTGCAAAGTTTGGTTCAAATTGGCCTATTGGTTGATTTTTAAAGAATTTTCTTAGGATTTCTCTGAGGCCGAAAAGCCCCTTCCTCCCTGCTACGCCCTCATTTTTTGACAAATGTAAAAATTTGTGAATCAATTTTAGTCTAGGAGGTAGATGAGGTTTAATTGCGGTAAAAGCACCATACAACTTTTAGACTGATTCTTGTAGCAAATTATCTCAGGAGTTCGGAAATGCGCGTCTGACGCGCATCCGCCTAGATATAAGGGGAGAAAATTGAGGTTAAAGTTGTCTGCCCTTGGATTTTTAAGCCAAAAATCGAAATCTTACTAGGCATTTCTTTTAAGGCATCGAGTTATTAGAATGGTTTAAAATTGGTAAATATATGAACATATCATCTCCATACATATTTTAATGATGTTTAATGAATGTTTTTGATCCATATAAATCCAAGATGGCCGCCATAATGTCTATTTTTAGTAACAAAAAGGTGTGTGTTTTTTTTAAATAAGATTTTTTTCTGGTATGCATAATATGCTGATATGATTTTTTATGCATGTGTTTAATAAATAAAAACTAGGAAATTGTCTCAGGAGTTCGGAAATGCGCGTCTGACGCGCATCCGCCTAGGTATAAGGGGAGAAAATTGAGGTTAAAGTTGTCTGCCCTTGGATTTTAAGCCAAATTGGAAATCTAACTAGGCATTACTTTTAAAGCATTGATATATTACAAATGTTTTTAATTGGCAAATATATGAACAATTCATCTCCATACATATTTTAAAGATGTTTAATTAAAGTTTTTGATTCATAAAAATCCAAGATGGCCGCCAGAATGTCTATTTTTAGTAACAAAAGCGTCTTTTTTTGTAATAGGTTTTTTTCTGGGACGCATTTATGTTGATATGAATTTTTATGCACGTATTTAATAGATATTAACCAATTGAAACTCAGCAAATTAGGAAAAATAAGTTTTGGGTAGTATTGAAACGGATTTTTAAGCTTAAATTGCATTTTCATGTCCTGAGAAGTTTGCGAAACGCATTTCGATGCATTTTTTAAGGCATTGATTCATTACAACTGGCATTTTAAAATTGCGAAAATATGCACATATTATCCCCATTCATATTTCAATGAAATTTAATGAAAGTTTTTGATCCATAAAGATCCAAGATGGCCGCCATAATGTCTATTTTTAGCAACAAAATGGTCTTTTTTTGAAATAAGATTTTTTTCTGAGACACATACATATACTAATATGATTTTTTATGAATGTATTTGATAAATATTGACTTATTGCAACATGGGAAAGTAAGGAAAATAAGTTTTGGATAGTAGGAAAATAAGTTTCAGATAGTGTTCTAAACAAAGTTTTAAGCTTAAATTGCATCTACATAATCCTGAGGATTTTGCCAAAAGTTTTTCGAGCCATAGATTAAACATATTGACAAACAGAGTTATTCTTTTCAATATACATGTGTATTTTACATTTTATATGCATTTCACAAATCACTTAGTACGGATACTTATAACCATCAAGAATTATGTAAAGCCAACATGAATGCCAAGATGGCTACCGTTTCATGAATTCTGTTGTATAAATGGGCTTGCTCACGGGAAGTTTTCCTAATCATACAAAATCGTATTTTGTTGACGCAGGTCTGCATGTTATTGCTTCATTATCTGGCTGAATCACAATTAGAAACAACAAATTCGAGAAGCAATGAATCCGATAGAATTCTGTATTTGTTACACAGAACCTTGGTATATTACCTTTTCCAGGTTGTGGCCCTTATGAAGTTTTAAAATGTTTCCAAAAACCTTTATAGCGTTATTTCTTTCTGTTTCCCAGGTACACACAATAACTGATATAATGCTGTAAAATTGGAAAGACATAAAAGGAGGTCAACATGTCAAGAATTTAAACCTTACATCTTGTCCAAAAATCATGAAGTGAAATCCTTTGATGAAAATACCTGATTAAAAGCATAAACATGTGTGTCACTTAGACAGTCCAAAGCTAGTTCAAGCCTGTCAACAGATTCCTATTTTCCTCTAAAACTCCTAAATTTTGGGCACAAGTCCTATATTTTCAAGTACCTTGTATACTCCTATATGCAATTCTCCTATTTTTTGAAAATATTTCCTACATTTTTTGGTAAAATTATTGTCAATGAATGATAATATGCTATTTGCATCTTTATTTTTCAGGTAAGAGAATTTCTGTCTTCCATTGTAGCATTAACATACTGTATAATGTTTGGTGTTTTCGTCTGTTCATCATCACTGATTCGGTTACCTACAAGGTTATTGAATAGGACACATACCTTTAAGGTGCCGATACAAATGATGAGGATCATGGTATGATGTTTAGTAGCCTACTTTCTGGATTGTGATGCTGTGGAACTGAAAGGATTACTTTATTAGCTCACCTTAGCATAAAGTGCTGAGGGTGAGGTATTGTGATCACTCGTAATCCGTCGTCCGCCTGTCTGTTCACAAGTAAAAAAAAGACTCTCCTCCCATACCATAAAGCCTGGATTTTTGAAATTTTGTATGTAGAATCTCATTGTATGAAGATCCTCTACCAAAATGTTTCAAGTGATTGTGGTACAATGAAATTTAACCTTATGTTGTGGGACCTGTATCAAATTTCATATAGACAATGAAGGAAATCCTGTACAATCTACTTCACTTGAATCGTTTGACCTAGGCTTTGAAATTTGGTCTATGGAATTGTCTTATAGCACCCCTAAAGTACTTCAAATCATTATGTTATAATGAAGATTGGCCCTGTGTTGTTAGTATTAGATTACATAAAGAGACAAAAAAACTAGGCTTATTTTTACTACGGCTTTCAAGTTTAGAGCGCTGAATTGTCTGAACGCCCTCTGCAAAAATGCTTTTAATTATTGTGCTACAATTAAATTGGGTCCTATGTTTTTAAATATCATTTTCTAGATATAGACGGAGGAGCAAATCCTCGACAATCTTCTACTCCATATATGTTTGACCTACAGCTTTGAAATTTGGTTCGTATAATTGTCTCATGGTCTTTAATTAAAATACTTGAAAGTTTTGTGGTGCAATGAAAATTGGCCCTTTGTTGTGGGATATTGTATTACATATGGATGTCAAGAATGAAATCTTGTACAATCTTCTGACAAATGTTTGCCTGAAATGAAAATTGGCTGGAAGTTGTTGGTATGGGAAGAGGCAGAAGGTATCTGATACATACAATCTCCTCTAAACATCAGTGTTGTGCGATATATGGCCATCTCGGCTTTCTTGTCTAGATTAAACACAAATGCATTAACATACAACAAACTACACTGGGTAAGAACTGTTGGTATAACACAAAGCTATCAGTGGAATTATGGTCATGGCTGTAATATTCCTTTGACTTAATATATCATATATATGGTTAATGAGATTTAAAGCCAAAATGGGCCTCTCAAAGCGCATTCAAATTTATTCCAAGGACGTTTAGATTGTCAAAATTTTCTTGGGGGAGGACATTCATCCCCCTATGTTCAGAGATGATGTCTCTCATGTGGTCTCCCCCACTTGTACCTTTTGCGCTTGTTTGAATCAGTATTTTCAATGCTGCACCACTTTCAATTATAGCTTGAAAGCCCATGGGAATGCATGAGAAAAAATATTTTACTTAAACTCCTATATTTTAACTCAAAATGGGCTAAAAGATCCAGTTTTTCTTGGAAAATATTCCTATTACAACTCCCCTTTTTAAGAATAATTGGTTGACAGCATGTATATCCTCTAAGCATGTCTCAATTCTCAATTCACAGACTTGTTTGATGATACCATGGGATATCACGTCAATTGTTCACGCAACTTCTCTGCCACAAGGGGTTCTACAGAACAACCTTAAACTGTAGATGAGTCGAAGTCATACACAATTTGCTCTAATGAACAAGGGAAAGCTGGTCCATAGAGTACATCTGGTATATTCCTTGCAACCTGTGTATTTTGTGACTGTCCTGCGAAATTGAAAGGCCAGTATCACCAAAGCTGCAAGGAAACCTACATCATGGCAAGGGTCTGGTTGAGGAAGCCTGCTATTATCTGATGGACAAATCACCTTCAGCTGATGATCATACTGTTAATTTACTAAAAAATCTCATTCAGGAATCACTAGTAGAGTGTGATGGAGCTGAATTCTTGGCATCTCTGCACAAATTTTACATCAGCTTCTTGGATGATGAAACAAATACAGGCTACCAGTCTTGGAGTAAAAATCAGTAAATGTACCCTGATTTACTGCTTGAGAGGTTTAGTGAAGGATTTAGAGAAAGACCTCAAGGATCTGTCTGAACCTGTATCAGTGGAAGCCCTTGCCAAATGCCAAGCAGATCCCACAGGGAATTTAATTAGATTCTTCAATGTACTTTACACGTGGTCAAAGGGTACCCTTAGAGTTTAAAATTGCTAGAGCTTAATCACCCTACAATTTTGTAATCTAGGAAAGGGTTAAATAATAGGGCTGCTTTAAGACTAAACCTAAGTAGTAGGTTGTCTCAACAATTCAGCTGTGATCAAAATCAAAACTAGAAGGACTAGCTTTCTCTGGCACATCATAGTGCATTGTGTATGATTTCGACTCATCTACAGTGTTAGATTGCCCTGTAGAATCCCTTATGGCAGTGAAGTTGCTGTAACAACTGATGTGATGTACCGTGGTATCATCAAACGAGTCTGGGAGAATAATCGAGGCATATTTGGAGGAACTACATCTGGACAGTCTAATAGACGCACATGTTTGTGCTTTTAACCAGGTATTTTCGTCAAATGGTTTCACTTCCCCAGGCCAGAATTTTGGTCAATGTATAAAGAACAATTTCTTGACATGTTGACCTCCATTTTGTCTTTAAATTTTGCAGCATTATATTTATTATTTTGAGTACCTGGGAAACAGAAAGATATGATATTATAAAGGTTATAGGATACTGTGTACGAAACTCGTACATTTTAAAACTTTACAAGGGCCACATCCAGGAAAAAGTAATACCAGGTATATAAAGTTTCTGTGTAACAAAAATAGAATTCCATCAAATTAATTGCTTTCCAAATTTGTAATACGTAATTTATGATTATGCGAAATGCATATTCAATGTAAAGTCTGTTTGAAAATACCTTTAATCTATCGATCGAAAAGTTTTTCGCTTTTCGCAAAATTCTCAGGATTGTGAAAAAACAACTTGAGCTTAGAATTTGTTTAGAATACTATCCGAAAATTCCCTACTTTTCTATGTTCCAATAAGTTAATTCTTATTAAATACACGTACATTCTTAAAGATTCATATTAGCATAATATATATGCGTTTAGAAAAAATCGTATTTAAAAAAATTAACACCTTTTTGTTACTAAAAAAAGACATTCTGGCGGCCATCTTAGATTTTTATGAATCAAAAGCATTCAATAAACATCATTAAAATATGTATGGAGATAATATGTGCAAAAATTTGACAATTAAAAACCAATTGGAATGAATCAATGCCCTAAAAGAAATGCATTGAAACGCTTTTCGCAAAATTCTCAGGACATGAAAATGCAATTTAAGCTTAAAAAATCGTTTCAAATACTATCCAAAACTTATTTTTCCTAAATTGCTAAGTTCCAATTGGTTTATATTTATTAAATAAGTGCATAGAATTCATATCAACATACATGCGTCCCAGAAATAAAACTTATCTAAAAAAAATACCATTTTGTTACTAAAAATAGACATTCTGGCGGCCATCTTGGATTTTTATGGATCAAAAACTTTAATAAAACATCTTTGAAATATGTATGGAGATGAATTGTGCATATATTTGCCAATTAAAAACATTTGTAATGAATGGATGTCTTAAAAGTAATGCCTAGTAAGACTTCCATTTTGGCTTAAAATCCAAGGGCAGACAACTTTAACCTCAATTTTCTCCCCTTATACCTAGGCGGATGTGCGTCAGACGCGCATTTCCGAACTCATGAGACAATTTCCTAGTTTTTATTTATTAAAAACAGGCAAAAAAATTCATATCAGCGTATTATGCATCCCAGAAAAAAACTTATTTTAAAAAATAACACCTTTTTGTTACTAAAAATAGACATTCTGGTGGCCATTTTGGATTTTTATGGATCAAAAACATTGATCAAACATCATTAAAATATGTATGGAGATGATATGTTCATATATTTATCAATTTTAAACCATTTGAAATAATTCAATGCCTTAAAAGAAATGCCTAGTAAGATTTCGATTTTTGGCTTAAAAATCCAAGGGCAGATAACTTTAACCTCAATTTTCTCCCCTTATATCTAGGCGGATGCGCGTCAGACGCGCATTTCCGAACTCCTGAGACAATTTGCTACAAGAATCAGTCTAAAAGTTGTATGGTGCTTTTACCGCAATTAAACCTCATCTACCTCCTAGACTATTTTGAAAAGAGAGACTCAAAGAACATTCCTGCAAAGTCTGCTTGTAATTGGCCCAATGGTTAAATTTTAAAGAATTTTCTTATGATTTCTCTAAGTCTGATAAGCCCCTTTCTCCCTGCCACGGCCACAATTTTTTACAAATGAAAATATTTGTGAACAAATTTTAAAAAGATTGGCTTAAGGCACATTCCTGCAAAGTCTGGTACAGATTGGCCCAATGGTTGATTTTTAAAGAATTTTCTAATGTTTTCTCTAGTCTAATAAGCCCCTTTCTCCCTGCCACGGCCACGTTTTTTTACGAATCAAGAATATGCAAACAGTTTTGAGAAGGGTCACTCAAGGAACAATTCTGCTAAGTTTGGTTCAAATTGGCCCAATGGTTGATTTTTAAAGAATTTTCTTATGATTTCTCAAAGTCTGATAAGCCCCTTTCTCCCTGCCATGGCCACGTTTTTTGACGAATCAAAAATATGCGAACAAGTTTTGAGAAGGGTCACTCAAGGAACAAATCTGCCAAGTTTGGTTCAAATTGGCCCAATGGTTGATTTTTAAAGATTTTTCTTAGGATTTCTCTAAGTCCGATAAGCCACGCCCTGCCACGCCCACATTTTTTGACGAATCAAAAATCCGCGAACAAGTTTTAAGAAGGGTCACTCAAGGAACATTCCTGCCAAGTTTGGTCAAAATTGGCCTGTTGGTTTTGGAGAAGAAGATGTTTGAAGAAATTGTTGACGGACGGACGGACGGACAGACAGACAGACAGACAGACAGACAGACGGACAGACGGACGGTGAGTGACCACAATAGCTCACCTCGAGCACTTTGTGCTCAGGTGAGCTAAAAACAAATTTAAGAATTTGCAATTTCCTCTAAAACATAATTGAAAAGCCTTAAAATTCTATGGTTTTTACGGGCATTCTTTTAGTTTCTTTACTACAAATTCAATTACAAAACTTTCATTGCTTAGTACACAAACATTGATTTTTGGCATATGCATAGTGCGTCAAGGTATAACAATAAACTCAAAAGTGAAGTAGTCAATGTGTGCTACCATTATTTTTTCTAATACAACAGTTCTGAGGGCTGAAAATATGTGACCCGTCGCGCTAAAAGGGACCTTATCGGGTTTGTAAAAAATATCCACCCTAGTCAGTCTGCGCAGTCCGCACAGCCAGACTAGGGCAGACACTTTTCACTTGTATGTAATTTTCTAATTCCGGATAGATTTCTCTATCTTACCATATGTTCATTTTTCGCATACGTGATCTGGTTGACCTGTACAGAGTCTGACAAGTTTGTAAAAATTTGGATTTTTGGAGTTCGGATAAGGTCCCTTTTAGCGTGACGGGTCACAAATGTACAAACCTCCTATTACTGAGTAGCTCATCTGCATTATAATACCAGTGAGTGGTCGGTGAAGGATGTCCACTTTTATCACAAGGTAGAATGACCGTCTGTCCATAATCTAGGCTTCTCGTACCCGGAAAGTCATTCGTAATGGTAGGCACAACTGAAAGAGAAAGATCATTTTTCTTATTTTTCTTCAATATTTTTAACCTATTGAATGGAATTTCAACATTTTAGAATGCACTTTTTAATTACTAGCCAACTCTTCAAATTTAGATCTTTTTTCATTATCTTGTGTGGGAATGGGATATTTTTTATGCCCTACAAAATAACTGCTTTGGAAAACATTCTGGAAATACAAACTAGACAGTCCTGTCGGCCTGGAAGCGCTCCACAGGCCTGATTGTTTGTCTTGTAGAATGCAATTTCAAAAGTTCAGGCTGCGCAAACAAGCAAATGCATGACCAAGCTGAAAATTACAAGCAAGTAAGATTGTATGGTCAGTAAGATTTCTGTGAAAGTTCTGTATTGATTAGTTAATATTTGAATGGTTGTTAAAGTGAAAATAAAGCCGAAAATGGCAATTTTGTCAATAACAAAGGCACATAACTCATATAAAATTCAGATCAAGCTGAAAATTATACCATGGCAAGATCTTATAGTCACCGACATTCTGTACAAGTTTTGCCTTGATTGGTCAATATTTGTAGTTGCTAGAGTGAAAACAAAGTCAAAATAGAGTCGAAAATGGCAATTTTGTCAATTGCAAGGGCACATAACTCATGACATAAAATTCAGATCAAACTGAAAATCATACCTAGGCAAGATCTTATGATCACCAACATTCTGTACAAGTTTTGTCCTGATTGGTCAATATTTGTAGTTGCTAGAGCGAAAACAAAGTCAAAATAGAGTCGAAAATGGCAATTTTGTCAATAACAAGGGCACATAACTCATGATGTAAAATTCAGATCAAGCTGAAAATTATACTAAGGCAAGATCTTATAGTCACCAACATTCTATTTCAGTTTTGTCTTGATTGGTCAATATTTGTAGTTGCTAGAGTGAAAGCAAAGTCAAAATAGAGCCGAAAATGTGATTTTGTCAATATCAAGGGCACATAACTCATGATATTAAGTTCAGATCAAGCTGAATATTGTACCAAAGCAAGATCTTATGGTCACCAACATTCTGTACAAGTATTGTCTAGATTGGTCAATATTTGTACTAGCTAGAGTGAAAACAAAGTCAAAATAGAGCCGAAAATGGCAATTTTGTCAATTTCAAGGGCACATAACTCATGATGTAAAATTCAGATCAAGCTGAAAATTACACCAAGGCAAGATCTTATAGTCACCAACATTCTGTCTAAGTTTTGTCTTGATTGGTTAATATTTGTGGATTTTAGAGTAAAATTAAAGTCAAAACCAGCTATTTTTGACATTGAAGGGCAGATAACTCAGGTTATTCTGATTCAATCCAAATTCTTTGAAGGAATCTGAGAGAGGGTCGCCCAAGGATCATTCTTGTGAAGTTTGATTGAAATCCATCTGATAGTTTCTGAGAAGAAGATTTTTAAAGAAAAAGTTTACGGACGGACGGACGGACGGACGCACGGACGCACGACGGACACACCGCCATGACAATAGCCCGCTGGCCTGTCGGCCAGTGGAGCTAAAAATTGCTTATGACACACAATTTCTTCATGTTTCAATATGTCTTCCAAAAGCAAACAAGATGTCAAACTTTCACAAGATACGCCCATTACACTGCTTATGAAAAACAACAAAGGGTCATAACTAAAAAAATAAGCCAGGTAGAGTTATGGTTCTTGTGCACTGCACTCTGTAATGATGAGAAGAATATAACTGCCAAGTTTCATGTCAATTGGACTTAAGGTAACAGATTTATGCTCTGGACAAAAAAGTGGACACCGCCCAAATGACCGGATGATCAGACGCCCAGACGCCACGGTGATCCCATAATACGTCTCATCTTCGCCAGGCGTATAACTAGAACTGTCGCAGAGCGTACAAATACCCCCCACTAGGGCCTTGTCACTGAAAAAGTGCTATAGATCAACCAGTTCTTGACTTAGAGCACGGAAACAGATTTTAACCAAAGTTTGATTGTGACCTTGACCTTGGTGACCCCAAAACGATAAGGCACCTCTTTGGGTCATGGGCAACAACTGTGTAAAGTTTCATGATCCTAGGTCAACTGGTTCTTGACTTAGAGCACGGAAACAGATTTTCAACAAGGTCCGATTGTGACATTGACCTTTGACCTTCGTGACCCCAAAACAATAGGGCACCTCCTTGGGTCAAGGGCAACTACTGTTTCATGATCCTAGGTCAAACCGTTCTTGAGTTAGAGCACGGAAACGAAAAAGTCTACGGACGGACGACTGGACGGATGGACGGACTGACAGACAGACATGGTGAAACCAATATACCCCCCTCTACTTCGTAGGTGGGGAGTATAAAAATTTCATCAACTGAAAAATGTTTGCCGCATCATTACAATTTGATCTACTCTGAAATATCATTGGGCATGAGATAACTCTTACCATTAACTGTAAGTGTATCTGTTACTAAAATTGCTTGATTCATCATTAGTTCCAGTATGGTTCCTGATACACCGATACTGCCCCGCATCACTAGGATCAACTTGAGTGACCCTCAATATTCTATCTACTTTACTCTTTCAATTCATAACGAAAACAAAACAAAACGAAACTAGCTCCAAAAAGAGGTAGTTGCATAGAGTGAAAATTTGTAGGTCACGAACATATTTTCTAAAATTATTTCTTTTAAAGCGAGTTTTTGAGAAATCTGGCGATGCTGTAATATGAAGAAAATTTTTTAATGGTCGAAGTTTGTTGTGCACAAGAGTATACGGGATTAGTAGCAGGGTTTGAATACAATCGTTATAAAACATTTCAAAATCGAAAGTAAAAAAGTTTTTACTTTCGATTTTGAAATGTTTTTCAATGATTATATTCAAACTCTGCTTACTAACACCATACATTCTCGTGCACAACAAACTTCGACCATTTCTTCATATTACAGCATCGCCGGATTTTTCAAAACCTCGTTGTAAAAGGAAAAAAATGTAGAAAAATGTGTTCGTGACCTACCTTTGTATACAGATTTTCGCTCTATGCAACTACCACAGTAGAGGCCGGATGTCACGAGGAAACGAAATACCGTTGACTCTTTTTGGAGCTAGTTTCTCTGTTTACCACCCGTGATGATGAAATCAATGGGTATAATTGACAAACTGAAATTTTGTCACTTTGTGTTAAATTGAGTCCCTTACCATTGACTGTCAGTGTAGCTGTTGCTGTAATGGCTTGGTTAGTCCCAGTATGATTCACAACACATCTATACTGTCCTGCGTCACTTGGATCAATTTGCGTCACTGTCAACGTTCGATCTTCACCACTTGACAAAATATATTTCTTGGAATCTGTGATGGGCGTTGCTGTATCATTGTTGACCCTATACCAGGACACCTGCACTTGTGACATTGGGCTCCCATTGGCTAAACACTCAAACTCCGCCTTTTCATCATTGTCATTGGCTGTTTTGTCTTCTGGGGGGATGATAAAGGAAAGAGGCACGGGAGAGGGAACAGGTTTGGCTGAAAATGAAATGAAATTGATCACTTATTTGTCAAATCTGAGTGAGTTGAACTTGACTATAATTAAATCACAACAAATAAAGATTTCAGCGTCGGGGGATAATGATTGCCCAATAATCTGAAGAACAGATAGAGTGCCCATGATAAATAAATCTGAGCCGTTTTTAATGATTTTGTTCAATATATGCATGAAAATATCTGAGCATCTTATGGTTTAGTTTAATTTAACATAATATCCATTTACGAGGGATGATCCAAAAGTTCGTAAAATGACCCCATAACTGTCATATTACTAGCTTGGTAAGGCTATAATTTGGTAATATTGTAGTTCATTATCTATAGACTGAATGAAAATGAAAAAAGTTCATCAAAAAAGTTCAAGCGGCCGTAAACTGCGTTACCATAGTAACGCATGTACGCCTAGGCGGGGGAGTATAAAAAATGATACAGAATCGTTGAATTAATCGAGTTTTCTTAAATTTCTGCGGGATTTTTTTTGTCGCAAATTGTTACAACACTAGTTTGGAGTCATGACGTGTATTTGATACATTATTGTTAAATTTGTTACGAAGAAACTACATTTTCATGATATAGAACAAAACAATTGGATAGCCATATGAAGTTGGCACCAAATTTTGAATATCATAATCAGTCAGTCATAAAATTTTGCCACGATTTTGGTCTTACACCAACGCAGACATTTGAAATAATGGAGGAAACCAGAACGTAGTGCTGTAGAGAAGTTCTGTTCAAGTGACACCAAAAATTCGGACGTCAATAGTGGATAAGGAATGCAAGGATAGTCCTGCAATCGGCCACAACATGATAAACGACATCAAATCTAGGGTAAACAGTGATAGGCTCTGCTTTGATAAAAGATCGATCTTAAAACAGTCAGATACACAATTATTCAACATTTCTATTCTAAAATTGTATTCAAACACTTTCAGCACATTTATACCTCAGGCATAGAAGTGTTTAAGAGTAAATATGGACTTAGAATAGAAGGTTTTGTTATCGCATGAAGTTGACGTCGCTTTTGACGTTTTTGCTCCCCCGCCCCGCGCATAGTCTTTGTCTTTCATTTATCGCTGTACAATAACTATGATATGTACACTATCTAAAATTTCCACATTTATAGTACAGATGTCACAGTTAATGACTGTATAACTTTTGTTTTGATAGTCAACACTCCTGAAGTTTTATAAATCCATTTTACGAACTTTTGGATCACCCCTCGTACATCCATTGGGAAGACAGCTAGAAGCTTCATAATATTGTTCCCTCTTGATTCTGCTTATACAGTGATCACATTTTTATGTCTAGAATATTTGCACAGATTATATCTAAAGATATGTGACCCGTCGCGCTAAAAGGGACCTTATTGGGTGTGTGAAAAATATCGACCCTAGTCAGTCTGCGCAGTCCGCGCAGCCAGACTAGGGCCGACACTTTTCACTTGTATGTACCTTTTTATATCTGGAATGTTTTCCCTATCTTACTTTACGTTCATTTTTCGAATACAGTATCTGGTTGAACTGTGCTGAGTCTGACAAGTTTGTCAAAATTTGGATTTTTTGAGTTCGGATAAGGTCCTATTACAGCGTGACGGGTCACATATTATAATAATCACCTGTAACTGATACACGGTATGAAGGACCATTACGAAATATGGCAGCAGCATTTCCGTTTACACCCTCAACTTGATACATGGTCCCACTGTCTGATGTAGCAGTGTTAAATAGCACCAAGGTTCCTGTAATATAAAACATAACTAAGTAAGTAAACTATAAATGAATATTTCTAAGAGTTTCAAGGAATCTTTTAACCCTTTCCCAAACGGCAAAACTTTAGGGTGATCCACTTCAAAAACTGACAAAAATGACAAATTGGAAGATATTAAAGACAGAATTTGTGTCAAATATGGCATAGAAAATATTGAGACAAAAGGAGAAACTGCTGGTTATCAGCAGTTTCTTCTTTTGTTTCAATGTTTTCCCAAGCCTATTCTATTAAGGACGTCAAAAGCAGTTCTTGTTTGGGAAAGGGTTAAACACCTCGGATAATTCTATCGAAAAATTGCATCGGAAGTAGATATCTACGTGTATGAAGAAATGTTAAAAAATTGTTATTTCTTAGCTGGAAGTAGTTACGCTTCATGGAGTAGTTTTCGAGGTTATCCAAACGAACAATCAATTGGTAACTTAAGGGACTTGCAGGTTGTAATCATTCTAAAAGAGAGGACACTGGAACTGCAAACAATGCATTTCAGTATCATTGTCGCTTCATTGTTGACATCAGTTAAGGACTAACGTCTTGTATTGTTGTTCTATTCTATTCTATTCATAGTCTGGAAGTAATTCCACGACTAACATCCAAGGTATGACTAGATAGAATTGTCTGAGGTGTTCAAAATGGCTGTACAAGCTACATGTAGCCTTTATAGCAACAAGGTAGATTGTTTGCTTAACCCTTCCCCAAACAAGACCTGGTTTTGACGTCCTTAATAGAAAAGGCTTGGGAAAACATTGAAACAAAAGAAGAAACTGCTGATAACCAGCAGTTTCTCCTTTTGTCTCAATATTTTCCATGCCATATTTT